>CM065390.1:16972500-17225000 GCA_033060915.1 Euryodendron excelsum | reverse complement strand
CCTATATGCTATTTTGGCTTCCCTGGATAAGCTAATATTAGAGACACATGATAAGAAACTTTGCTACAATTTAAAATTGTCAAAGTACCAATAGCAAATTGCCAAGGGAAGGAAAGACTGGTTACTTGAAGTTTTCATATTCACTTGAAGTGTGCCTCAACTAAATCACTGTTGAAGGTGAAAGCAGAAATTCAATCTGCATTTCAGTTTGAATTGTTAGTTTCTAGATGGATTGTGGCTTTCCAAAGATTTTTTTTCCTTCTAGAGTTCTTTTGTCGCTATTACTCCATTTCAGGATCTAGGATAAGGGAACAGTTGGGTTTGATGTACGAACTGAAGCATACCGGTATAGCATTTTTAACTTCGATTAATCATTTATATTCATGTTGATATGGGATGGTGTCTTCCCCCAACCTCTTCTCTTTTATTTCTATTTCGAATGATCAGGTTGCATGGATCTGTTAAATATTAAGTCTTTTATTATTTGTGTAAGTAGGGTGGCATAAGTTATGTACAACATCACCTTAATTTTCTTATACGTTGACGTTCAATGAACGCATGATTGGCACATAGACTTTTCTGTATTAGATTGGTAATTGTAACTGTGTTGTTTTATATGTAATGATAGCGCGCTTCAATTTTAGGATGATTGATGATGCGATTGAGGATGCAGAGCATCTCAGTGTGGAGGTGCGGGCCATGTTGGTTCGGTTATAACAAATTGACGAGGCATACACTATTACTGCAAATGGAGCAGTGGTCATGGCAGATCCACCCATATGGTTGGAGGGCATGATTGTTAGGTGGAGTGGGTGTCCCCCATCCTGTTTACTCCTCCATTTTTCACGCCCTTTGTTGGCTTTTGTCACACGTGATAAAAAATGCCCAAAGCAGCCAAAAACGTGTCAGCTAGACAGTGCCAAAATCAATGACAAGCCGTAAACTGCACAATCTGTACAGTGGCTGCAAGACCAATATAAATGGCCCTTTGACAAATGGGGTTAATCGAGATTTGATTGATCATTCAAGATCACATAATGGAAAAGAGAAAAACTACCAGTGAGCGGGGGAAGCGGGTATAGCTTTCGGAGCTCAAGGACATTGGGAGTGAGTGGGTAGGCTTCAAGGATCGGTTACCCTTGAGTGGGGGAAGGGAAATTGCTTCAAAGCTCGGGTATTTGGTGTCAAGTTTTGGGTGTTTTTGTCTCATATTGGGACCTCTACCATTTATGTGGTGGAATTCTCTCTTGCACGTGGACATAGCCTAAGTTGGGCCAAATCATGTAAACATTTGTGTTTCTTTTTGGTGTGTGCTTCTGCGTGCATACGTGGGGTCTGTCATGAAAGTTATACCCGCTTCCCTCGGTTTTTCTCTCTCACTACATCTCTTTTCTCCATTCTCCAATTTCACACAATCACTCGAATGTCGCACTTAACCCCATCCGTGGAAGGGCCATTTATATTAACTAGCAGCCACTGTACGCAATATGCAGTTTATGACTCATCATTGATTGGCCTGACAGGTTTTTGCTGCTTTCGGCGTTGTCTATCATGTGCGACAAAAGCTAACAAAGGCGGGAAAACTGGATAGGAGTAAATAGGGTAGGTGAGCCACTCGTGTGGCTGGACTCACTCCAAACAATCAACCTCCCCCCCTCCCCCCCCCCGCGGGTGGATCTGCCACAATCACTATTCCACCTACCATGTCAAACAAGAAGGTTGAAACAAGGGGTTAAGAAATGTACTTAAACAGAATTTCGCAGTTCAAATGTGTCTTTGGTTGGATTCAAATTGTGAATGTAATGCAGAGTTATTTGTCTTGGTGCTTTATAAGAGCACGGCCTGAAGAACTACTCAAGCAAAAGACATGACAGCTAGACTTAAAATCAAGATTTGGTTAGATAGGGTTGAGTGATAAGAAGGATTCTCCGGCTGATGCTATCCAATTGGTTTACAAGACTCTATTGAGTTGCTTTCAGATGACATCTTTCTGTTTCTTAGCCATTTGCTTGCAAAGAGACCCTTAATGTACTATGATCATTGCTGCCTTGCAGATGTTAAAATGGATTTGAACCCATATTGCATTTGCTCTGTCAGTTTGCATTTGCACAATAACATGACTAAGTTGCCAAGCTGGGCAACCCAGTCTGTACCTATATTACCTGGAACTTGGATCTCGTTCAGGTACGTAGAACGGGAATTAAACATCTAAAAACACATTCTAGGAGTATTATGGTCCATTTTTTTGCATAATGTTATGGAAAAATCCTATCTTCCCTATATTTTGGTTCATTATAGTTGATTTTTTTCCTCGTTAGGTGACCTTTAAAGAAATAAATAGAAAAAAAGTTTAGGATCGCATTGGATTGCAGAATTCACAGTTTTGGAATGCTAGTGTATCATGTTTCGAAACACTGTTTTAAAATCGTAAATTGCTAGTATAGTATAGTATTGTGATAACACAGGTCTGTATAAGCTTGTTTTCAAACACACCCCTCATCATAAGGGCATCTATTAGCCATGCTCTTTACTTAATGGCCTTTCATGCTTTTGTATTAAATGTTGAATGGTGAACCATTGTTTGATTTATTGATGTAGTCACTGATGTGATTGCTTATCCTTGCCGATACTATCTAACTGTGGTTGCATGATAATTCCTACTTAATTGCGATTACAAGTGCATATTCAATGATAAATATTATCCTTGTGTATCAAAAATCCACTTGCATACTCTTGGGAAGTTCAATCCTCATGGGTAAGTGAATTTGCTCCCTGAAATTTGACTTTAATATTAGCATAAGATTTTAAGATTGATTAGTTCAAAATGTTGTAGTGGTCTTGTATCCACAAGAAACACCAGTATTGAATGTTGTTGAATGGTCTCTTTGATATTTCATTGTTCCAAGTTGGTTATGTTTTTGGCTTTTGGGAGATGTGTACTTTGCAAGGAATTTTGGGTAGATACATTATTGCCCCCCAGCACCCCTCTCCCCGATCTGGTTACCCTGTCGCTGTACCAAAATGAATTCTTTGGATTCAATTGAAGTGTTGGTACATGAATGTGTTGTTATTCCTCGTTTTTCTTATATCATACTTATGTATTTATGATGTTTTGGTGTTTCGAACTTCTAAACAGATACAGGAATGATGGATTGCTGGCATTTGTAGAGAACTTTGTGAAGGACCTTTTCTTACCAAAAATGTTTGTAGATTACAGAAAAAGTGTACAGCAAGCCATATCAAGCAAGTTCTATGGACTGTCGAGATTTTTGTTAGTTAATAACAATTGTTTGAGAATCCATTCTTCTCATTGAACTTTCTTTTTCTTGACTTGCTAAGCATGGATGGCTCAATCACATTACTCAAATACTTTATCTTTCAACTATGCATTTGTGAGTATTGAGCACAGGTTAGCTCTGGTTGTCTATGATGTCTGCTAGGAACACTATATATAATTGATTCCAAATGAGGCCTTCTTAGGTCATGACTACCTCTCCCGGTGTAGATGTTATTTAAGAGTTTAACATGTATATATTTTTGACAGTGTGACCACTAAAAATTAATACTAGTTTTAGGCCCGTGCAATGCATTGGATTTGTTATTTTATTTTCTGTTTTCATTATTAGCATAATTTGTTTAGCTATAGTTTCTAATTTTTATGTTATTTATTTAAATAAAATGTGAAATTAATATAGTGATGCATAGAAATGAAAATTAATTGTTGGCACAAATAGAGTAGTGAAAGAGGCTAACTAATTTTGATTTCAATAAGGAGTTTGACTTTGTTATTGTATTTATGATATTTTTCTGGTGATGCATTATGTTTATCAATCTTCATATATCTAAATTAGTAGTTGGAGGAGTTAATGAGATAGTGAAGATGCAAAGCATATGAACTCAGTTAATGTAGTGGATTGTGACACAAGTTTTACTCACTTTATATGAAATATATGTATGAAAATTTATTACAAGCATTAAAAAAGCATGTATTTGAGTTAATTGTTGAAGAAGTTAAGGAGATAGTGAGCTGATTCTTATGATTCTTGTTCAATTTGAAAGGGTATTACAAAATAATTGCTTTCATTAATTGCTTATTACCAACTTTCTTCAAAAAGAGAACTGATCAAATTAGGACGAGAGAGAAAGCATTAAAAAAATAGAACATACAAAGCAATGTGTTGCAAATTGCAACGACAACAATGACCAACGTTTATAGATATATTAATAGTTTAATACATGAAACATATACAGTGAACCACAGGTATAAAATACATTACACAAAACTAAGGCAATGGACCACAAAAAATGTAGTAATCTATATGTATGTAGATTAATGTAGTAATCTATTTTTGTACATGAATCTAACATACATGAACCAAAACAAATAGAATAAAACAGTGACCCACATGTATACAATACATGAACCAAAACAAATAAAATGATGATATCAAATTAAGCTGTTACCTAAAACAAATAAGAGTTTTAAATATGCACAGCAGATATTTTAGAAGAATCTGGTTTCCACGTTGGGATGACCCCTCAAGTCTGCACATTGGAAATTAACACCGCTATTGTTAATCACTTAAAAATCTCATGTTTTTGCATGTAAACTTGGTGGTTGGCTTTAGCTGCTTGTCATTTTCACCATAGTAACATAATTCCTTGAACTACCCTTGCAGGTCCAGCTGCATTTCGGCCACGAGCACATACAGCTGCTACTTATACTCCGTCAGTTGAGAAGGGGCGACCTATCTTACAAGGACTGTTGGCTATAGATTTCTTAGCAAAAGAGGTACGTTTGAACGCTTTCTCTCTCCTTATCTTTCTATTCTTTTATGAAACAAAACAAAAGAAGGGTAGAGTTTTAACAGAAGAGTTTTAACTTCTGTTACCCTTTCTAAATTTAAAGTAGAAAAAGGTCTCATGTAATTGATGTTTAGAAGAGAATATAGAATGATCTGATTTGGATGGGGGAACTTCTCTTATATTTTCTGCCTTCGAAATATGTTTAGTATCTTCTATTTTCAACTTTGTTGAATGTCATGTCATATGACCTGAGTTGCACATCTATTTACTCTAGGTTCTTTGTTGGGCTCAAGCAATGCCTAAATTTGCTGGTGACCTTGTGAAGTATGTGCAAACTTTCCTTGAACGAACATATGAAAGATGTCGGACTTCATACATGGAGGCATGGATATCTCTCTAATTCCTTTTGTATTCACTTGAATGTCATTTGCTATTCATTCATCATTTGTATTTGTCTTATTCTCTCTCTTCTTCTAGTTGAGTTAGTACTTTGTTGATAGTGTGTGATTCTTGTTTAACTCTAGCTACAGTTAAATATCAGTTTTAGTCGGAAGCAAGGGACTAAGTAGGGTATGGTCTTCAAACTCATATACACCTAGAAAGCTTTAGGCATATAAAATATATACATATACGTATATGTATGCTCTTGAAAGAGAAAAGTTACAATTTCATTGCAATATTGGAAAGAAGCCTTTTTTTCCTTCTATTTTTATGTTGTTCGTTTTTTTGTTTTTGGTTTTTTTTTTTTTTTGGGGGGGGTGCAAGGTATAAAGGTGCTTGGTTGAAAACTGATGAATATAGTAGTATATCTTGACTATAAACCATAGACACAGACACAAGATCGAAACTTTGAGAGAGATACACCTTTCAACACAGGGGCCTCCAAAACTAAGACACGGGAGAGCTGAAAGTAGGTACAACCAGATTGAAGATTATAGGCTTTGAGCAGCAGCAGATGAAGGGAAGGAGGAGAAGATTAAAAACTGGGTTTGCTGGTGAGAAGAGATTGGCACTGTTTAGGTTCCTCCGCCCCCCTTATCCTCTCCTTTCCCTATTTCTTACCGCCGTTTTTTTCATCAGCCAGAGAGAGGAGTGGCCTCCTGCACAATTCGGAAAGTGTGTCAAAAGGTGTCTGTTGTGCTTCTTGTTGACACATGATTGACAAGTAGTGCAGTCATGCCTTCCAAGTGATACTATCTGAACTATTAAGGTTTAAAATTTAAATTTCATGATTAGCATTAAAAAAAGGAATTTAAATTTAATCATTGTTCGATTGATACAGAGATATTGCCCCTATTTTTTGTGGTATTGACAATAGACACAGTTCCCAAGTATAACCCCCAGGAGGAAGGGTTATGAAGTGGGGGGGGTTAGGCATGCGCTGCATGGCTACCTGTTCGAATGTTCCCAACCATGTGGCTTATAGCACCCACTGGGTTTACAACTTTTCCCAGTCAATATTTGGCTCTGATCACATTCTGAAAGATGAACTGGATCCAGCCATGCTCAGCCTGGCCTAATCATACCTTATCTTATGTTTATAGTTTTATGATATTGAAATTACTTTTTCTAATTTACAATGTGCAAGTTGCTCATAAATTTGACAAAAATAATATCTTTTCAGATCAATTATCCTTGGATGGACAGGCTTTGGGTTTAAGCATTGCTCATGGGGCTGAGTTTGGGTTAGTCCAATTTAGGCCTGACACCATGCTGGGCTGGCAAAGATCATTTTGAATAAATTGAGCTAACCTGGCTTGCCCAATGCCCACTTCTATGAGAAAGCACTACAGCACCTGTACTTGGGATAGGCTGCATAGCTTCAATTTTCCCCCCTAACCGTAGATTATCATGCTTTTTTCTCTCTGCTTCAATTCATGTTCTTGATGGAGAAGAGGTTCTAAGTATAACCAAAAAAAATAAAGAATAGAAGAAAGAGAGAGGTTGAGGCATCACATCTAAATAAAGCTGGATGAATCATGTTTCTTAGTCTAGGATTTTGTGGGTTTCACCAAGAAGGTTTAGATGGCATTTCGTCACACAGAGCACTAAGTCTACAACATTCTTCTTCCAATTCATCCATTTCAAAGAAAATTTGCAGTCCTAATATAATACTAGGGAGGCCTCTTAAAAGGCAAGTACTTAAGAGCTAGCTATGGAGGGCAATTCAGAAGGAAGCAATCTGATAAAAAGCAACTTACTTAAGGAGGTTACTTTTCAACTAACTTATTTATGAAGGTAGTAAGTATTCCTAAGCAAGTCTACTTTCAGGGTAGTATATTCAAATTAAAACAATGCCCCCATGTCTTTCATAATTGCAACATAGACATCCTATAATGATGTTTATATTACATGTCACTCCCAAAATCCATGAAATTGAAGTCAAGTTAAATTTTACATTCCCCACCCAGAGGTGGTCTCATCTTGGAGCCTATGGGCAGGCCAACTTAATTCGTTAATTAAACTCACACCAATCCTTGAATCTGAAAAGCCATCAGCATCATTTCCTTGCAGTCCTCTTCTCCTTGTAGTACCCTAACCTCAAACTAAACCACTTCACCTTGTGGGAACAGTCATTGGTCTTGTTCCACATTTTGAATTTGAAACATCCAATATGAGTTTCCCTCATTCTCTCCTCATATGGTTTAAATATAACTGCTCATTATTTCCTTCATAATCTGTCTCATCTCTTCTTTACTGCCTGTTATGGAACTTCACATCTTTATTTCAGCTACGCTTATTTTGTGGACATTGGACACTTTTGTTGAGCATCTTATCAAATTTCTACATCCCATGACATTTTTAGATTGCTCCTCCAGTTAATCCATCTTGCTTTTTTTTGATGTGTCATACCTTCTTCGTTCTTTCCTTAGGGGTAATTGATAAAATATAGGAGAAAGTGGTGACTTATTTACAGTCGCCATAAGTTTTATTAATACGCTAATACCTTAATTGTATTCTCCAGTTTGGTGAAGTCGTTTAACAGGCATATGCTAGATTATCATAAACTTTCTCGATTCTGAAGATCTCATTATCATAATTTTTTTTTTAACTACTCTCTCCACTCTCTCTCTCTATGGTAATATACAGGCAGTTCTTGAGAAACAAAGTTATATGCTCATTGGGAGGCATGATGTTGAGAATCTAATGCGACTTGATCCAGCCAGTGCATGTTTACCAAATTCACTTGATCATCCAAACATGGAAAACAATGGTTCTGATGCTGAAACTGTTGAGGTTGAATTGGAAATGAGTGACATGTTATTGAATTTGAGGCCGATCAGGCAGGTATGAATATGTTCAAAAACTATTCTGTGTTTTTTTTTCCCCTTCCATAGCAGGGTGTTAGAAATTCTGTTTTCTATACAAGTTCTAGTATGTTAAGTTTAATGATCAAATGATCTTTGGTACTGTAAAGTCTCTGACTTTACTCGTTGTTTGAATTGTGTCTCTTGTGCAGGAGAATCTCATTCGTGATGATAACAAACTCATATTGTTGGCTTCCCTAAGTGATTCACTGGAGTATGTTGCTGACTCAATTGAAAGGCAAGTCCTCTGATCTGGTTGCAGTTGTGCTCTTATGTTGCAGTCATCTTTTCTGAATCCTCACTTGACTGAAAATTTTCGCCGATTGTGAAGTCATGGCTCATGGCTGTCAACTGTATGTATGTGTAAGAAATACTAAGATCCCAGTTTCATGTTCACAAATCAATCCCATATCTGTCTCTAGCGTAGGCCTACACACATGCTAGCTTCTATGCGGTATCAAAATAATGCAAGTGGCATATGTTTTGGTTTGGACATGATCATTGGGATAATTTCAGGATCTAAGTATTATAATGATGAGAACTGTCACTGAATCATATGAATGATGTGCAATGAGAAATACTAAGATCCCAGTTTTGTGTTTACCAATCCATCCCATATCTGTCTTTAGCATAGGCCTTCACATGTGCTAGCTCCAATGCAAGATCACAATAAGGCAAGTGGCATATGTTTTGGCTTGTACATGATCATTTGGATAATTTCAGAATCTAAGTAGTACAATGATGAGAACTGTCACTGACTCATATGAATAACGTGCAATTAATACTTGTGGCATGCATATTTAGATTCAAGAAGGAAATTGTTGACACGTTGTCTTTCTTCCCATCGGAGAAAAAGAAAAAAGAACGAATTATTGGGGTTGATTTCTAAGTAGCAAGAACACTTTTGATAGAGTAGTGTCCCCATGTTGGACATGTGTTGCACACCACCTTTCTTGGACACTCGTAGAGATGAGCAGACACTTTTTAAGGACTTGAACAGAGCCGATGTACCATCAACATTCTTTAATAGGAGGTGCCTTCAACACCCGTGGAAATGGGACGAAGCATGAACCTACACTGAAAGTGTCCAACCTTGTGTGGGTGTGTGTGTGTGAGGTAGGTAAAGAAGGCTAGGATGATAACTTGTGTGTGTTATGGGATGTATTAGGAGGGATCAAAACCGGAAGACATTCGAGGAGGAATATTTGCCAGTACATACACATAAATTAGTTTTAGAGCATACTGTTTGTTTTTGGGCATTTGGGCTGTTTTCTGAATCTTCTTTTGCTTTTATTGACTTTTTAGGGGACCTAAATTTTGGTGATAGTTATAGTTCTTTTGTATACAACCAGTATATAGAGGTGGCGCCGCTTTGGACACCTTTTTGATATATATACAGTGTCCACATATATATCAAGGGTGTTGTATTATAAAATTTTGCTTATAATATTTGTGTGGTTCGAAATATTGGCTGATACCATTACGCATTGCCGTCAATACATATTGGGTTTTTGGATGGCCGTTATAGGCACGGTAATTTTCCTGTGAGAAATAAAATTACAGCTGTATTAACGAATGCAGACTTATATGGTACCATTACATTACCATGACGGTTTGTTTCGGCTGGTACGGCTGACACAGCTTGTTAGCACCAAAAAATTTATCTTTTTCAGTACATTTTTATTTTTTCATCTCTCTCCTATTTGCTCTGTGAAGGTGTTTTATTCCTTAAACATTTAAGTCTATAATTATAAATGTCATTGTAATCTAGAACTTGTTTTACTTGGCTTAAAATTACAAAATTGGATTTGATAGGTTACTAAACTTTGGTTCCCCTAAGGAGCACTAACACTTCTACGTTGGCGCCGTTTTTCTTTGTCTTTTTTCTTTTGGTTTTTGGTTTGGGTCACTTGTTATGGGCCTTACAACTAAAGGTTAGCTCTTGCAGAGCCCCTAACAATCCCCCAGTCCCCAGCCCCAAAACAAAGATTATATAAGGACTTGATGCCATCTTTATATTGCCGCCAAGGGACTTCAACATCTAAGCTAGCTGGTACCTTCCACTAGATGTTTCTCCAATGAGTCTACATGAAGCAATTGTTGATTAATACAGTTTATCTGCATTTGATGATCAGTTATCACTGTACTCCATATCCTACAAGTGCATTAACATTTGTATTTAGGTAGGTGCCTGTTTTATTATGTGCATTAGCATCTTTCCTATGTATACCTATCAAGAAAAAAAAAACTAACATCTTTCCTATACATAAGATATAAATATGACTTAAAAACCTTATTCTCCGAATTGGGTCGAATTGTAGCACCCTGACAGCAACTTGTAGCTTCACATAACTTTTCAGTGGTAAAAGTATTTGCAATGGCTTGTATGAGGTATATTCTTCATGCAATAAGCAGGCTTGGAAAAATATGCGCAAGAGCAGCTAACCAATTAGAAGAAAATAGCAAGCAGAAAACTCCACGTCATGCTCGAACAAGTAGTGCACCTCCTAAAGATCTGGCATCATTTGCTGAAGAATATAGAAAGCTGGCAATTGATTGCCTCAAGGTTTTACGTATAGAGATGCAGTTGGAGACAATTTTTCATGTGCAGGTCTGGGACATATACATTAGTACTTGACATTCTGCCTCAGTTCATAGATGCAATCATCAACTGTAATATATTTACTTGTTGAGCAATTAAAATTTAATAGGAAATGACAAAAAGAGAATATGTGGAGGACCAAGATGCAGAGGAGCCTGATGATTTCATTATCTCGTTAACTGCACAGGTGAGTATTATTGTTTTTAGGTTTTGTGGACAAATAACGTTGATATCATATTGTTATCCTTGCAGGAAACACACTCATGTACAGTTCAATGTTGTAACTGCTTCTTTTTCAAAGATGTTGAATTTTAGTCAGCTAGCTATGCGCCGCCGCCCCCCCCCCCCCCCCCCCCCCCCCCCCCCCCCCCCCCCCCCCCCCCCCCCCAATTGAATTTCCTAAATTATTTGTGACAAGAAACCACAATGAGTGGATTTTTCTGTTTTAGCTCCACCTCGTGTTGAACATATTTTTCGATGATAGTTCTACAGTGTCGAACATTTTGCAAACTAATTGTAGACAATACCAAATTATGTACTAATGAAACTCTGGACAGAGAAACTCAGTATTATTCCTTCAGCCAAACATGCTCTTTTGATGTCAATGCTTGTGTAGCCAATCTAAACAATATTAGCAGCCAGAACTTTATTCAGATATCATTGTACTTCTATAGGGCCACATGTAACTTGCCTCTTTGTGAACTAATGTAGTAATCAACGGCTGCACTGAAGTTGCGAATCCTGTACCTATATTTGGTAGCAATGTAAATTTAGGAAAAGATAGATGTACATGCACAGGCTCACGCATACACATAACCAATGGAGGTTGTGCTTTTGGATTCCTATATCTTTTAGCAACTGATATTGATTGTACCTACATCTTTTGGATTCTCTTTTCTCACATCTAAAGGATGAAAGTCCCAAGATATTGATTTCTTTCATTTTCCTATATCTTTTACTTTTAGCAACTGAAGAGCATAAGGGACTAAGACCCTTCCCGCGTAATGTTTTGGTAAACAAAACTTGATATAACCTAAAAGACCATCTTTAATTGAAATTTTTTGTCCAATGGATAACCATAGTAACCACATATGCACTCTCTGGGTTTGTTGGCTGGGAAAATGGTGGCTATTTTATTCCCCACATTCTTTTCTGCCTTTTGTTCCACAGTTGTCTGTCATTTTACCTTGATCAAGAGGGGGATTTTAACTTGGGAAGTATTAATAATAGTTGATCGACATTGAATAGAAATGCTTTCTCTTCTTGATTTCATCTGCTCCAACTTTTCTCAAATATAATGTTGTTGTGAAAATTCATGGAAGCACATTTTTCATGCTCCTTCTGTTTCTGTACCCTTAGATAACTCGCAGAGATGAGGAAATGGCCCCATTTGTTGCGGGAATAAAGCGGAATTATATATTTGGTGGAATTTGTAGTGTTGCAGCAAATGCGTCCATCAAGGTTTGCATGTGTGCTCTATCTGAAGTTTCCATTCAAAGATAAATGCTTCTTATCATTCTTTGCTGCTTATATTTGAGGTTGCCGTTTAAATTGAAATTTCGTAGGGACCTCTCTCTTTCCTTGTATCATCACTAATATGAAAATGGAAAATCTTTTATTAGGCGTTGGCTGATATGAAATCCATCAACCTTTTTGGGGTTCAACAGATATGTCGGAATTCGATTGCATTGGAACAGGTTAATTTCTTTCAATATTCTTATGTCTATAAATATTGGAAAGGATTTTCCTCTTTTGTTTTTGCATATATGTTTCATGATGCAGTTTATCGTGCTTCGTTTCATTACTTGGCAGTTACTTAGAGAAGCAAGTGGAACACCAAAATTTGGGAAACCCCAACCCCCCAAGCGACCGCCGCCGTAACGACCCAAATGTCTCCGGACCGTTAATAAAATAAACAAAATAAAATAATCTCAAAGGAATTCTTCGCATTTCCACCGAAATTTACATTGCTGCTCCAATTATAGTTAACTTCTGAAATATTACTCCAAAAATAATAATAATTCCTTATAGGTTCTAAGTAATCAAATCAATGTGCTTTAAGTACTGCACTGGAATCTGCTTCTCATCGAGCTGCAAAATAAAATTCAACTTGGGAAGTATACAATACATCAAGAATACAAGTGCTAAATTTAGGACAATCGAAACAAAATGAAGCTCAATGATCAATCAAATCAATTCAACAGAGCAGATTAACGAAACGAGAATTGATAATTGAACAAAATGATGACAACCACGCTACTATTAATCGTTCCACTGTTTTCATTAATCAGTTGCTTGGCACATCATCAAGCATTAAAAGATAATTTGTGTGACCTATTGATGAGGCTCACACTAGCTTCACACCATGCCCGGAAGCTTATCTTAAAACTCCGGCATATCACATATGCCTGACAGCAAAGCTCTTATGTCCTCCACAAGTCTTGGACACACAGCACAACAGTATCTCATGGATTCGTATATCAATATATTTTATAACTTTACACCACGCCCAAAAGCTCTCCTTTATATACCGGCATACCACACAGGCCTGGCAACAAGGCTCTTATGTCCTCCACAAGGTCAGGATATACGGCACATATTTCAATGTTTTTATGGGATTTAAAAATGAATACGATAATCGATAATATATCGGATGGCATTCAACATATCTGAAATCATACAATTATAAAGTTTAACAAGGAGCACGAATATTCAAAAGGAATTCAATTCTGGAATAAGAGCAAGATACTTTTTTTGCAACGAGATTAAGGAAGGAGCATATTGTATACAACTAGTTTACCTCTATTGCATTCCACAATTGTTTTTAAGATCGCCACAACACCCAAATTACTATGAAGTCTTTAGAGTAATGCAACCCAGCTATCTAGTGAGCAAGTAGATCAACGTCACCCTAAAGTATATAAGTAAAAGGAACCATTAACAATACTTAATACTAAGAGTATTCACTCTATGTTTAATAATAGGAGGCGACAATAGCCTCTCTCTATTCCAACTCTAATTCACCTCAAGATCAGTGCTAAATCATCAAATATACAACTACTTAATCTGTTATTATGTGTCCCAGAAAACATAGAGACACCTAACCGTAAAGACCCACGACACTGTTCACCTGTAACCTCTGGGCAGATTGCCCTGTTTTGCAATCAAACGACCCCTTGAATTTCAGACCTCGTTTTCTCCTTTGTTTCTCAACCAAACCACATGAAATTTATGTCTAAAGTGAAGTTCTTTTTTAGCCCAATCAAGCCATATGCTCAGAACTCAGTTTCATGGAGATTAGATCTCCCGAAAAGGCTCTGAAAGTTGCTGCACCTGGTAATTTCGCACCAGATTTTACCCAAACTTTGAACTTGATCTTCTTTCTCATTTTTCAGTCTTTTCTTTCGAAATTTGTGCCTAAAGTCAAGGGTTTTTCAAGAGCTATGCATCTAGTCTTAGATTTGCAACTATAGTTGGTTTAGGCTCTAAAAATGGGTTCTGAAACTGACTGCCATGACTGGTTCATACCAGTCTGGCACCCTTACGAACCAGTCAGGCACTCTTAACTTTGAGTTGCATTTTCTCCTTCAATACTTCATCAAATCTCATGAAATTTGAGTCTATTTTGTGTATTTTTTTTGTGCTCATTCCAGTCATGACCTCGAATCAATATCAGAGCATGTTTGATGCCTGAAATCTTGGCCTGAATGTCACTGTTAGTGACTGCCCTTTTACCTGACCACTTGTAAATGGAGTTTCCCTCATGTTCGAACATTACCCACTGTGTTCTAAACCCAAACTAATTTAAAAGTGTTTAAAAACATAAAATATAGAGATCTTTTGTCCTGAGATCTGGTGAACGAATTTTTGATATAAAGCAACTTGTTTCAGTCTTAACATTCTGGGTCTTTCAAGACCTCTGTGTTTCCTTGGTTTAAGTTCCTGAAGTGATTCTTAAGCATTGAGATCCAGTGGGCAAGGTAACACCCTAGAATTTCTATAATTTGTTTCTTTTTCTTTATTTCCTCCTTACCAGAAATCATGGCCTCAGATTCCTGGTTATTTTCAGTCCTCATTTCACACACAAAAATACAAGAGTTGTTTTGAATAATTGAGAGAGGGTTTATACCTTTCCTTGTTTGACCCTTAGCCCTCATCCGAAACCTTACTTCTTCTTGTTCTTCTTCTTCTTCTTCTTCTCTCTCTCTCTCTCTCTCTCTCTCTCTCTCTCTCTCTCTCTCCTCCTTTTATTTCTCCCCTTTGCTGCCACGTACTTTAATTTGCATGAAGACTAAAACCTACACTTGACACCTCATTGAAGACAATCTCGTCTTCTCTTCTAATCAAATCGACCAGCCACCACTTTATTAGCTACTTGTGCGAGTTAAGCCACCTAATGCCACATTTTGATTATTTAAAAATTTTCACCAAAGGGTTTGATATGATTATAATTCAACCCACTTATTAAATAGCATTTACATGTGAATATTATTTTATTTATAATATTTTCACTTCGACTTAACTTCCCTTCAAATGAATAAACGTTCCTATTAAAATTCCAATCCCGGCATAAATATTTATTCTAACTATCCATAAAATTATTCATAATAATTTTAAAGTCATAAAAATATTACGGGGTATTACAATCCCCCCCCCCCCCCCCCCCCCCCCCCCCCCCCCCCCCCCCTTTCTCTTTTTCTTCTGCTCCCTCTCTCTCCTTCCTTATCTATATTTATCTCTTTCCTCATAAATTTAGAGGCATTGAAGTGCATTTTGCCCTATACCTCTCTTGTCTATTTTTTCTTTTGCCCCTTCTTGTGAATGAAAGGCTTAATTATGTTTTTTCCCATCTTTCTCCTCATTATCTTCTTTTCATATCTTTTATTTCTTTTTATCGTGCTTACAAAGGAAAAGATCTGCACACTAATTCATCCTCTGCGTATTCTGAGAAATAGCTTGAGAGCAAGGTCATGTCAATTGATGTTTGGCAGATCAACTCAACCAAAACCTAGTGTTCAGATATGTGGATGCATGTATGTGCAAGGACATTTAGGTGATTGCATCCTAATAAGAAGAGTAGGAGAGTGAAAATACACAATAAGAAGTTTAGCCAACTGAGTTTTCTCTCTCTCATGACAATAAGAACCCTGTTACATTGCTTTCCTCTAATAGACAACAAATGATGACCTTATGTCAAGAGCAAATAAGGTTTGTGGAGATCTTGAATTCATAGGAATTCACTTGTAGGTGTTGAAGTGAGAATGGAAAACTTCTCTCTCATTGTTCAATGACAGTCCCGTTTTTGTTCTCCACCCTAGATTTCCATCCAACATTTTAATCAATCTCTCAATCTCATTTCTTTACCAATCAACTCTTAGGATGTCATGACTTTCCTTTTCTATTCTTTGTTGTCGTTGTTCTTCTCATTATTGTTATTGTTATTGTTTATTGGTAAATTTTATTCTCACCGTTAAACTACAACTTGTGGCCTTTGGATGTTCAAAAGGCCTCTGACCTGAACCATCTGACTGCCTGATCCCCCTAGTTTAGTTTGCATATTGAGAGGGAGAGGGAGGAATATATGTCAGAAAATCATTACAACAATAATGTTCTTAGCTCCATTATGTCCTTGACAGTGGCATCTCATAAGTACAGAAAAATATATAATCCAAGTTCCTGAGGTGTGATGTAGCTTTGAGTAGTGTATAATGTGGTGTTTAGCATTATTTTCTTTTATTGCTTAATAAATGATCAACTTCAGTGTCAAGTATTAGCTCTTGCTTTCTATGTTTGTCACACTGGGATCAGAAGCAGATAATTACTTGCTAGCAATTTCAGGCTAATTTGGAAGTACACCTAATGACCTTGTTCCCTAGTGAAAATTTGAAGGCAAATTAAGGGATGAATAAGTAAAACAGTACATTAGGAGCTTTCTTGATTAATAGACTTAAATATCTCCCTGACAATGGCATACTTGTGAGGATTAACACAGTTGCTTTTCTTCATGGACAAAATTATCTGGTTGAGGAAGTTTTCCATTATCTTAAGAAAAAAAGATAAAATTTAAAAAATAAAAAAAAACTTAAAAGAATTCAGTATCTAGTAATTATTCTTTTATTCATTAGAATCTTTTTCAACCATAATCATAAGCCATTAAAGAAAGAGTGTAAGAATTTGAGGCTTCCAATCTATTAGCTTGAGCTAGCTGTTTCTTTTTTCTACATACAAATAAAATGCTTCTACATATGAAATTTTTTCTTCTCCCAGCATGTTCATTAAAGTGTAATGATGAAAGCAGTTCTCCCTGGATGAGGTGTTATTGAGTTTGTGGACGAGTTAACTCTAAATAATTGAGCTAAGTGATGATAGGGGCCTTTCCTTAGTGCATGTAGGATCTATATTATTTAATTCCACAAAATTGTCAATTCACTTAAACTACATGATCCATTTGAAGTGTGATTAATATTTTTAGGCACTGGCTGCTATCCCATCGATTGACGGTGAAGCTGTACAACTGAGGTTGGATCGTGTCCGGACTTACTATGAACGGTTAAACATGCCATTTGATGTAAGTCAACTGACTTCGCACTAATGTTTTTTAACCTCATTGCCATTAGAGATCATTGTTCAATTCCTGTTTGCAGGCCTTGCTTGCCTTCATTGTGGAGCACGAGCACTTTTTCACAGCTGCAGAGTGAGTTTTTACAGCCATTTAGTTATATAGTTAAGGGAACAGTTCTTTTATCTAACTATATTTTGAAAATCGGGCCTCCTGCTACTTCAGGGGGTAGTTATAATACCAATATTTTTCTCATTCCTCACAAGACCTGTGGCAATATTACCATATAAAAAAGATAAAATGGTCAAATGGTAGTTATTAAAAGTCCACCCTATCATTAACTACTTTCTGATTGTCAAACCTTCTCTCCCACACTATCCTTTGCAGGTACACCAATCTTCTAAAGGTCCAGGTTCCCGGACGGGAGATTCCCGCTGACGCACTGGATCGGATGCAAGAGATTTTGTACCATTAGCTTCCTCAAATGCAGGTGGCAGAATAATTTCCTGTGTAGCAGAATTTTGGAGGATCTTCATGTTGGGCAGGTGTGAGCATCTACCTGAAAACTTGAATGTTCTCTATAAATGGCAGATACCAGGACTGGCGGCAGTAGGCATTTCCGTTGAAGTTGCTACCACATGCCAGTCACCAAGTTCTGGTAAATTTTTTGTCAGCGTAATTATTAAATGGTGATACTGTTGAATTTGTTATTAAAATTTCATTCATTTGTAGTCTCAATTTTGTATCCTCTGTTTTCATGTGGGATCTACGAGGCCTTGTGTTTGGTGGTTGTAGGAACATTTCAAAAGCGCATATTCTAAATCTCTTATGATGTTGTTTGCTTGGAACATATGTGTTAATAATGAGAAACATTTTCTTTTCCTCTGTAATTCAAAGGGGTGAATGAGAACATGCAGAAGGCATTTTGATGGATTGGCTTACATAATTAACTGAATTTGCGCGTGCACGGATAATTTCTATGATGCTTCCTTACATGAGATTCATGTCTCTGCCTTAGGTGATTAAGCCTACACCCATATAGCCACTTGGAGCATTCTCTGGCTCGTCTCATCAACTTAATCTCGTCGGTGGTGTTCATAGGTTTTTCCCCTAATCTTCCAATATTGTTTAATGACAAATTTTTTTAGGAGTTCAGTTTTATAAGAGTTGTGTGAATTTGGGGCCATCTGCAATGCTTTTTCCAAAACCTTACCATAGGGGGTTATTTGTAAGGAATTCTAGGTGGGATTCCTAGAGTTTCTTCTTCTCCTCCGGTTCTTCTTCTATCTCACTACTATCACTCTCGGATAGTCCTAAAAAGTGCCCTTCCAAATCCCAAAAAGAATGTAACCTCTGCAATGTTGCTATGGTATTTAACGTAGCAATAACAGAATCTAATGAACACCAGCAAACCATGGGCTTCTTTTTTTATTTTTATTTTTTTAAGTATATTGGAGGGCCAAAGCTTTAGGGAGGGTGAGTCGATTTATGATTTCTTGGTCTGGGAGGGTGAGTTGAACCATTTGCTTCAAATGACCTAAGGGTTGAACTTGGGACGCCTAACTCGTGAGCCTGGGATGTGTATGCATGAAGTTACCATTAAATTTATGACTTCTATGCCATGTTTAGAATTTAGATTTATCAAGGGAAAAGGAAAGGAAAAAAATAGGGAAAAGAGAATAAAATGGGAGATCACAAATTCTTACTTTTTTTCTATTTTTATTTATGTTAGTTTACCCTCCCATTTCTCTAATGACCAAACATACAACATTATTTTGAATCATTTTTTCTCTCTAAATCTTTGTTCCAAACTCAACGTTACCATTTAAATTTGCATGGCAGAAAAATCCTAAAACTAAATAGCAAGAATGTGAAGCAATGCTAAATCAAAGATCAGAGCCCACAATAGTCTTCCTCTCTTAGTTGGATTAGCATGAAGGTCCGGAAATACACTCACAATGAAATGAATACGCAATATACTTACAATAGAAAGCTCATCAAATAGGGTAAATGTAATAAAACACAAAAGAGCAATCCAATAACAAGGACCAGCAATCCAATAACAAGGACCGATTAAGTGCATGTATATTGAATTTAGCATAAAGAATATTCAAAACTAAACATTAATTTAAAGTATTTGACAAGAATGACATATACTCAAATGAAATTACAAATATATACCATTCGGATCAACTAGGACTTTGTAAGATTATAATTTTGGCCAAGAGGTATAAGGAAGGAAAGGAAATGAAAGGATAAATGATTCAAAACATGTGTGATCAAGACATGTAATGATCAATAAACACACACTTTCAATTCTCTAATTTCATTTGATGTTTTTCTCCTCTTTTTCTTCTTTTCACTTCTTTTCAAACGTTTAACCTCTTTATTTCTTCTTCTTTTGCACTTTTTTTTTTTCCTTTCTTTCTTTGCTAGTTTCTTTTTCTATCACATTACAAACATATATCCCTTCTTTCAAGGTGCTTAATTAGCATGGTTCAATGTTCATAATTTTCTTACATTTTCATTTGTAATTAAACTCAATTAATTAATTTAACTAAAAATTAATTAGTGTTAATCAAGTGACTAAGTTCACCAACATGCTGGAGAAGCCCTAGGTTTTCAAAGATCAGAGAGTTTTTGGAAACCTTTGTTAATGTCATTTGAAATGCATGTTGATACAGGGAGAGACCATATGCCAACTATTAGTTCCAGCACTGGTACCTTAATTGGTCTGTCTTTACTTTTCTTTCTTTTTTTCCCTCTGAAATTAATCCAAACTGCGAGAGGTGCAGTGCCACGGCGAAACCTCCGTCTCTAACCACCAAGCAACAAGATCCGAAAGTTTGGCTGGAGGCATCGAACCACTTCGACGTGCTTAGTCTAGGGTTGTTTATTCAAAGAAGACTTGCACTTCGTTTGGAATCTGAATTTTTTGTTAAAAAAGCAAAGAAAAAGAAAAATGTAAAGGAAAAGTGAATATTTCTTTCACATTTTTCTTTTTTCACCAAAAATTTGAGTTCCGAATGGATCATTAGAAAGCAAAAAAGCCCACAAAGAATTATCTTTAATGATTAAAAAAAATATACAAACACTTTTGCCTTTTGTTGGTAATTGTTTTAGGTTTTCAATCCATTTGCTACCCATTAACCCATTGCTCTGAAATCTTAAGTTAATAAAGAAGGTGTGGATTATTTATATTAATGAGTAACGGTTGATTTTTTTATAAGTCTGATTACGTTAATGGACCGACTTGAAAAATATGTTTAAAGCCCTGTCCAGTCAAAATTATATTTAAAATAAAATATTTATATATATAATTAAGTTTTATTAAATAAATTTAATGTTAATGGGCAGGCTTGGCAATGCAATTTTTTAATCGAACAAGCTTGAAATTTCATTTTAAGTTCAATGAGAATCATTTTTAGTGTAAGTCTGGCCCAAACCCAGCCTCTTATAACCAGCGTCCACGCTAGTTTTGGGTTAAAAAAAAAAACAGAAAGTCTAAATTATAAGCTCGTAAAAAAGATTAAAAAAAAAAAACCTGTTTGATACATTTTTTTTTTATAGCCTTTTTAGTTTATAAACCAAAAAAATCAGTTCTAAAAAGCTTAAAAAAAGCCAAAACCAAACCAACTCTAAGTAAAAAATGTAATCCAAACAAGGATAAAGTTGAGTGACTGATTAATTAACTAGTTTAACTCTACATACCAACTAAGTTGAATTCTACGTCACAATCGTATTCATGAAAACTTAGGCTATATTTGTAAGGGCATTTTTTCACATATCATTAGCCAAATCGATGCCGTTCTGACAATTAGCAAGGGTAGAGTTTTTTTTAGCCAGACGAGGCACTGAGACACTAAAATATGACACATATCTTCAAGAGTTTAAATATAACGTAAAAAAAGTAAGTCCCATAAACATATGCCGTATTTTGGAGGTCGCTTATGTAAAATTATTTTACATTATTAATGTATCAAAACTAAATTAATTTTTACATAAAATCCTCTATTAGGGATTAATCCTGATAGTTACTTGGTGCATGCGGGGTGAGAGGAGGATTAGTTGGGCTCTGACAAGCAGTGGCCTTGTTGCAGACCGTAGAAAGAGGAAAAAGACCATGGCCACAAACTCAAACAAGCTTTAATTAAGCGAAATTGCAGTAGTTGGGTTTCACAGCCCTTGGAAGCCCACTGAGTAATCCAAGCCCATATGAAGCTACAAAGCTTTCATCCTCTTCCTCACGTCCCCTGCTTTCAGAGAGAGTGAGAGAGAGAGAGAGGGGGGGAGGATGGCTCAAATTCCTAATCTGGACAACGCCCCATTCAATCTCACATCTATAAGGTATATCCCTCTCTTCGTTCACAGTTGCAAATTAATTTTCAGTAGCTATAACATTATCTTCTTAATTTTTTCATTTTAATTTTTGTTTCTGAAAATCAGGGATCAATCTCAGAAGGAACTCCTGTCCATCCTAAAAAATGTGAGCTCAATCTCATAGACAACAACCCAATTCAGTATCTGTGTTTATGTATCCATTCTTTATTCTCACCCGAATTTAATTTTTTCGAATTCGTAGATCCGTGGAAAGAAGTGTTTGGTCATTGATCCAAAGCTTGGAGGGTCTCTCTCTTTGATTGTTCAGACCTCACTCCTTAAGGTAATTCTCTGTCCCCAACTCGTTTTTTCTACTGTTGTTCATGTTGTTTTCGTGTAGTTGAAAGCTTCTGAAACTCTGTAGAACATACTTGTTCTATCTCTGGAAATCAAGAAATTGTGTCAAATGTGGGTCTTTAATGCCAGTTTTGAGAGTTTAGTGCTACTTGCTAGCAGGAACATGGGGTTGAATTGAGGCATCTTACAGCGGACCACATTGAGACAGACTGCACCAAAGTGGTTTACCTGGTCCGAACTCAGCTTGATTTGACGAAGTTCATTTGCTCGCATGTGCAATTTGACGTATCAAACGGAGCTCAAAGAGAGTATTTTGTTTATTTTGTTCCTCGTCGTTCGGTCGCATGCGAGAAGGTGAGTTTCTTTCGTCTGTGATCAGTTGACAGCCTGTGGCAATATATTCAATGATCAAAAACAGACTTAGACCTTTTGAGTGAAAATTATTGGTTGATTCTGAAGATACTTGAGGAGGAAAAATTTCATCACTTGATGACTATTGGGGAGTTCCCATTGTACATGGTTCCTTTGGACGAGGATGTATTATCTTTTGAACTTGACCTCGCCAGTAAAGTAAGCTTAATTTACTTTGTCTTGCCGACTTACCAAAACTTTGTTCCCTTGAGCTGCTAATGTGTTAAGAGTTGGTGTTTTATGCTTGATAGGAATGTGCAGTTGATGGCGATATGAGCTCTCTATGGCATATAGCGAAAGCAATTCACAAGCTTGAGGTTGATATGCTTTTTAAAAAAAAAAAAAAAATTACCTGTGTGAAGTTGAGCCAATGTTATGTTCAATACAATTTTGTTGACACATAGCACCAGAGGCTTTTATTAAAAATATATTCAATATATCCGTGCAGTTCTGAATTGTGTCAGTTGGTCTAACAGTTCTTCCTGGGTTCATGAACTGTAGTTTTCTTTTGGATTGATACCAAATGTGAGGGCCAAAGGCAAGGCATCAACACGTGTCGCTGACATTCTGAATCGAATGCAAGCAGAAGAGCCTGTTAACTCATCTGATGTAATTATGCATCTTTTAACTCCTTTTCATGCTAGTGTAGAAATTTGTATATTTAAGATTATCCATTGTCATATGATCATAATTGTTTCTTACTACAGATGGGTGTGCCAGAGATAAATACTCTTATCCTTTTGGACAGAGAGGTATTGTTTCTTCTTTGTATGCCATTGTAAGCATTAATATAATAGTTCATGTAATGCTTTGTTATACGTTTTCCTTGGAGGAGTATTCCTTGTAACGCAAATGGGTACATAGGTGGAGAATGTTGTCGCATGTAACTAATGATATCTACATCACATAACAAAAGAGACTAATTTTTATGTCACTACTAGTAAATCAAATGTTAAAACAAGAAAAAAGCTAATAAAAGCAAGTTTGGCTGTACGCAGGTTAGTTGTATTTTGGTTAATAAATTGTGATCTTGATCTAGATGCTAGAGTCTCATGTTTTTGGGTGTTTTAGTGGCCCTCTTGTTACATCTTTCGCTAACCCCCTCCCTTTCTAATCTACTTTCCCTTTTTACCTTTATACTCTGTTTTCAATTGGGGTGAAGTGACAGAACATGCAAATTAATATACAGAATACTTTTCATGGTGCCTGATGGAAGTCAATGCACTTGTCCAAAGATGAGGAAAAATTTAAAGTGGAGCTCAACTTCTTTGTGTTTTTTTGATGAGTAAAATTTTATTAAAAGAACTACAACAAAGGGGATGCTACTCTGATATAAGCAGCAAAATAAAACCAAAAAGAAGCTATACATGTCTAAGCTCCATAGACTCTTCAAAATCCACAAATTGCTCAATGAAGGGGTACGCTGCCCCTAACATCCAACTATTCAAAATGGCCACCAAAACAAAAAAAAAAAAATAATAAAACAAAAAATTGCCCTTTAATTTGCAAATTAAACTTCAACACCTTCAAAGGACCTATGGTTCGTTTTACTCCAAATGATGCATGTCTCGAGATGGAGTTTGACCTTTTTATTTTATTTTTTTAAAGTAAACGGCAGTGGAGTTCAACTTATCAGTGCTGAATAGACCAAAACGTTTGTTGTTTTTATTACCATCTTGAATAACAAAGTCAAGAATTGTGTTGATTCTAATTATTAATTGTTGTTTTTCTGCAAGTTAGTCTGCAATCTTTTTTGTAAATTTTCTTTCTTGTTTTTTTAATTTCACTTTTATATGTTTGGTTTTCATTTCTGTTTTGTACTGTTCAGAGTCATCACCTTGCAGTGCGGAGTGGTGATATAAGTAAATGAAATAAGTGTTGAAGAAACTAAAGTGTACCCTCCCTGTTATTCATAAAGAATAGGCAAAAAAGGACTCCTCCCTTCATCCATTGGCAGCTCCACTCTTCAAAAGCCCTTCAGGTTCTTTAATACCACACCAAATCAAGCATTGAAGAAACATAACCACACCTTTTTCATAATTCTAGAATCGAACCCCCTCTTTAATTAACAAGCATTTGTAGTCAATCTTGGAATCATCCCTAATATTACGGACCAAAAATAAAAAAGAAAAAACTTTGTTTTTCCCTAGCCACTTTACAGTGAATAAGGGATTCACCAATTCCCTGACTCCTTGCACATGCACTCACAATTAGGGATTATCTTTACTTTTTTCTTCAAATTATGCTCCTTCAAAAATTTTCCCATGTGCTGTTGTCCAAGCATTAGGAGGGGCTTTAGCTTTCAAATAACTGTTAAACTTTCCTGACCTAGAACAAGCCCATCTAATCTATCCACTCCCATCCCAACTCCTTCCATGATATATAAGAGAGCCATAAAATTCATAATTGCTCTAACCTCCCAATCATGAACATCTATGCGAAATTGAATGTCTCACCACTATATATCCATCCCAACTTAAACAACTGGCAACCATAGCATCCTTGGAACATTGTCCAACCACTATGGATTTGAGTCCAAAATACCAGCCAAACCGGTGCTGGGATTAACATTTCATGTCATTTAAGTAATGATTCTTATTCTATTTAGCATATTTGAAACTATTAAATAAATTATTGTTTGGAGTTATGTCATTTTGCGTGGTTAAGTAACGCAGAATTATTATCAATGCCAATGTTTTACTTGATAATTTGATGGTCAAATATTTTAAATTCTTGCCTTAAAATTTCTTTTAACTTGTATGCAGGTGGACATGATTACTCCTATGTGTTCCCAGTTAACATATGAGGGGTTGCTGGATGAGGTAAAACCATGCAAAATTAGGGATTATAACTCTTCCTAGTTGTCCCTAAAAAGTGAATGTAAAATTTGTTACATGATAGAAAAAACTTAAGATTTGAATAATATATCTAGTAAATTACGGGTAGAAAGTTTTACTTCTTGTCTTAGGGCTCATTTGGGTAGCTCATACTTCAACATAATTTTTGAGAATTGATTATGGTACAAGCGATTATATTCATAATCTGTTTAGCCTCCAGATGCTGTGTTCCAAAAGTCATAGTAGCTGTTAAAAGTGATTATTTCACCATTTGGCTAAAATGCTGCACAAGTGTCAACTTTACCCTTGGGTCAATAATGACTGGATCTATTTGCCTGGAAGGCAGATTGTTCTGATACGAGGAATGGGAGCAGAAGTGTGGTACACTATACCCTTTAAAATGTGGTAGATTACGGGTAGGCTTGTGTAAATCACACTCTTAGAACTTAAGATACTTGTAAATGGGTGAGCAATTTTCTTTTAGTAATTAGGCATCCAATAATATGTTATTCTTCAAATTAATCATGTAGAGCACAATCCTGGAGCACTATGGCTATTTTGTTTTTTTTGTACATGTTTTCTTCCAAAACTCCGCCGTTTCTAGGTTTGAATTCATTGTATGTGATCGTTTTCCTCCTAAGGAAAACTTGTTCGGGGTCATTTTGGATTCGCTAAATGCACCATTCTGGAATGAAAGTATACCATATTTTGGAATTTGCGTTCCAAAACGTAAAAGTATTTAGCATTTTCTGTAACAATGGACTGGATTCAGAGACTTTTATATATTGTCAGCAATACAACATATAATGAAAAACTAAGATATTTTTTGTAATTGAGTAAAATCATTAATCTACATATTTTCAATGTGCTGTCGTTGTATAAAACATGATTAAATAAGCATGTCTCACATATATAAGAGTGTGAGATGGTGTGGTGCTCGCAGCTATTCCTGACGATAATGCCAAAAGCAATATTTCTTGTATCTGATTCAAAGGAGTTGTGTATAGTTTACCATATATTTAATTCACATAAAATACAAAACACTAGGGGGCTGTTTTATCAAACATAAAATTAGGTTCTACAAATTTCTAGTTCTGAATTTCTAGTATTGAAATATAGAAGTGCCGAGTCTTTCTCTATACTATATGCTATACGATACTAATTAATAATTGTATAGTACAAGTTTTTTATTTTATTTTTAATTTCACTAATTCATCCTCAAAAAATCTGAGTTTGATTCACCAAAGCGAAGCGAAGCGGAGCTGCTGTAGCAAAATGGTTTTCACACTATCTATATGCTTAGCACATGCAAGTCGAACGTATTGTGATAATTCACGGATTTTCTGGGCTTCCCTGTATCTGATAAATTTTCATATTTAAGTACATGATTATGTGTCATCAAACTCACTTGTTTGCGGAACCAACGAATGCATTCAGTTTTAAGAACTTAATTGCATTGTCAAACGGGGCCTAAAGGAAAACTATTTTCACTTATTTTGATACATTTCATAAATATATCTTCTCTATATTTAATTTGATAAAGCTTGAATTTGAGCTTAGTCTAAAGAATTGGTTGGAGATTTAGTAATATGGCAAAGTGAGAGGCATAATTGGTATGCCAATGGAAAAATTGAGATGTAGAAAATTGCGTTCGCCTAGCTGAGGTTTGCAGCCAGAATGGGGTTTTTGGCATATGACATACATAATTGAATTGCCAAACATTGACCAAAATTGTATTTGGACCCTAAATATGCTTTTGGGCTTCCAATCGTGGTTCGAAATCGGGATCTTCATGCTATTATTTAAACAAATAGTCCTAGTTTTCTGATATGAGAAAATTTTTTTGGCCCTTCAATGAGATATCTAAACTATGATAAGAAGTTGTTATTTGGATTTTTTCCATAAGCCATCTCTAATAGGTTTCATACAGTTTCTTCATGTTAATAATGGTGCTGTGGAAATAGATGCATCTATCATGGGCATCCAGCAAGAGGGGAAAAAGATAAAGGTTCCACTTAATTCAAGGTAAACTGTGTCTCTTAGTGTACTATAATGCTATATCTCCTTCAGTACATCTCTCTCTCTCTCTCTCTTGATCCAGTGTTGTTCTTTTAGTTGACGAGAAGCAGTGTGTTATTCGTTTTTTCTCATTCTGAACCCATACGTCTTCTTCTTTTTTAATATTCTCATACTTTCGGTAGATTTGGTCTACCGTATGATGTGTTTCATCATTTTTCACTTTTCACATTACTTGTTCATTGTATTATTAACTAGGTTGTTGGTCTGGGGAGACATGTTGTGGTCTAAGGGCATTAATATAGAGAATATTTGTTTGCGCTCCAACTAGCTGCTTTTATTTTATGAGCGCTGTTGCAAATCTTTCCTTTATGCTTTTATTGGCAATTAGATTATGAAAATTATGTAGAGACTCAAAATATAATTTGTTATATACTTGAGAAAGGTGTACAAAAATAGCAAGGAGGTTATAACTCCTTGCAGATCCCATATAGTTGTGGACTCTATCCCAATTAGCTACACCAATTTGTTAAATTTTGTAGTTTGACCTCAAAAACTTCCAAGATGGTAGCCCAGTAGACCAAACATGCTGCAATGAGTCTCTGATCTACCCAAATTAACTTTTGTTTTGTCCAAGAAGTGAAGAAAGAACGGTTCTATCTTTTTATCTATCCATAAGGGCTGGAGCGCCTTTCGAACGGTATAAGTTACGACTTCGCCTCCGAAAAGATAGATTTTACTCTGATCCACCAGCATCCACTACCGGAAGGAATTACCTCACTTACCGCCTGCCTTTTCATTTTGGATTTTTTTTTTTAAATCAATATACATAAATGAAGCCTTTTCTTTCTATCCTATCCCCTTGCTAAAAAGTTTTGTGTTGCATTCTTATCTGCCATGATTTTTATCTATTTATGTTAGAGGCACATTCCAGACATCCCAGGAGACCTTAAGTTTGGAGAATAATTTTCCTGGGACATATCTCAGGCTCTCAGCAGAAGTAGGTGGTTTTTAGCCTATTTCTGATTTTGCATGGGTCTGTTATGTCCTCTCTGTGAGAGAGGAAATGCCATTCTCTGGAGTGATCAGAGATTCAGAACTGCATTTAATCTCTCCCTGCATTGCCTGTGTGGAGTCCAGTAGTCACCATGAAGGTGGAATTCTTGATTTGATGGCAGCTGTGGACAACATTCTTCCTTTCAGTTGTCAGCTGTCCTTTATTGTGTAGGTGGACTGTTTCTAATGGCTCAATTATCATGCCTCATTTTATTTCTGCCTTTCTCTTCAATCCAGAGTCTCTCCATGTTTATACATGTAGCAATGGAAAGTCATTCCATGAAGTGCTCCTTAGGTGCCACGAGGCTTCGTCCTTAATTGTTTTAATGAAACAAAGTGTTTAAAACAAAGAAAGCCTTGCATCTCACAGGGGCCATGTCAGGAATTAATTTCAGCCGTTTTGTCAAAATGTTCACTCAACCAGTCTACAGCTAAAGACAAATGCGTTTTGGTGCGTTTTGGTTGCACTGGTCCAAATTCCAAGCATTGATATGGTAAAGAAGTTAGGAGATTTGTCAAAATACTTAAGATGATGGAGAGCCACATGTTTGTGAATTGTCCTGGAATTTTGTTAGCACGTCAAGAATGGAATTATTTCCTCTTATCAGATAAAATGTCATTGCCTCTGAAATGGAGACTGATCATGGAATTTGTATGTGGGAGGATTAGAGTATCCATGATGCGTTTGATAGAGTTCCAGTGCATGAATGCCGTTTAGCTTACCAACTCGTCAAACTTGTCAGCTTTATTTTGTTGGAGTCTCTTTGTAATATTTGGTTTAGAAAGATCTATTCTAATTAATAAACTCCTCCTTGTTTTTCTCAGGTGGAGTTTAACTGTATTCTTTTCCCCTTTTTCTCCAACAAAAAGTGTGAAGCCATAAATTTTATCTTCATTTTCGAGTTGTGTTGAAGTCTGGATAATTCACTTTTTTCTGTGGTTTCCGTATCTTGATGTACTGTTAAATTATCTTTTTTTCAGTGACAAATTGTTCAAAGAGACACGGGATCTCAACTTTGAAGTGGTTGTCCAGGTTGATCTATTTTCACCAAAATACTCACTCTATGAAGTTATCATTCATTTCTTTGTTATAGCTTTCTTATTTTCATTTGTTCTGAAGTTGAGATCTTTTCCTTCTTTTGGATTCCGTTTCTTTAATTGCCATTTGCAGTATGGTTGCAGGTTCTACGTCAAAAAGCAACATCCATGAAGCAGGACTACACAGAGATGACAACAACAGTAAGTCAATTATTCACAATGGAATATCCGGCATTCTTTATGCCCTATGACGTGTTCATTTCTCATTGTCCTTCCTCTTTTTTCCTTTTTCTGTGAGCAATAATTTTCATTATGCTTGCCGTCTTGTTCTAATGGGTGTCATGAAATTGTGTACAGAGTCAGACAGTGTCTGAACTAAAGGACTTTGTCAAAAAGCTGAACTCATTGCCGGAAATGACTGTAAGTGTCTTGTTTGACATTTATGATAGACTTTGTCCAAGTGATGAAGTACCAAATTGTAATTGCTACTTCTTGTTGTTCTAGAGGCACATAAATCTTGCTCAGCATTTGTCAACATTTACATCAAAACCATCGTTTCTTGGGCGACTTGACATGGAACACACAATTGTGGAGGCTCAGAGCTATGACATGTGAGCTAAATTAGAACTTCTGTCCCCAATTTTCAGAACTAAAAGTGTGTAATGAATATATGCTTTTTGCATTCCATAGGATTTTTTGTACCATTTTAATTATCTCAGAGATGAAAAGGCTGCCCTGAATGCTTGGCTTCCACCAATGGTCATCCATTTGTGCTAACAACATCTTTTGTTTCACTGAGATAAACTCAATTCTTATGGCTTCAAAGCACTTTTCTGATCCTAAGAGTTGTTGGTGGTGGTGTTGTTGCTTCATTTTGATTTTTATTTGTTTATATTCACTTACATGACTAATTTTCTCCAGTTAAAAATGTCTTATTTCTCATTTATGCTGACAGATTCAAGCTGTTCTGTAACTTTCTTAAGAAAATTATTGCATTTGAAATGTGATATTTGAGATTGTCTCTCTTTTTCCTCCACTACCAGCAATAGAAAGAACAAGACTGAAGTAATTCTATTATGAAATTTCTTTTTTTTTTTCCTTTTCCTTCTGTTTTGTCTTGTTTGGGAAGACGAGAGTGAATTGGATTCTTTACTGAAATGGTAAGCATTTTCCTTTTTCGCATATATAGTGGATGATCTTAGGATTAATTGCTTGTGCATTTGTTGTTACTGGTTGATCTCTCGGTTGGAAATGGAGACCAAGGAACAAAATTTCCATTTGTTTCCATCGAAACGAAACGTTTCCATTTCCTAAGAGACCGAAACGAAACACTAGAGTAATCACAAAACACTATTATTTTCATCAAAATACACCGGAACACAGAAAAAATGTCCCAAAACACAACGCTATATACCGAAACGATAAGTTGTGTCAACCCCGAATTTAAAATTTTTCATAAATGTTGTACAATTTTCATTGAGATTGAATATTTGTCACTTGTGAAGTGTTTCTGAAACATATCCGAAATTTTTCCATTTCCGAGGTAATTGAAACAACCTCTCGAAAAGAAATTTTGATCATTGATGCAGACACACTGTTCAAATGGAATGTTGTTATTTTTCAAATTGATCACCGTCTTCTTTGCTACCATCAAATTGTGTTATGGGTTTTGACCATGGATCCTGATTGGTGTCCAGCTTGAACAGAGGAGGAAAAGAAATTAATGATCAGTGGAGTGATTTATTAATGCAAGTTGCAATGCTGAGTAGGACATGAAATAAATTTTTATGACATTTTAAAATTCAAACTAGAATAAATGCGCATGAAGCTAGCAGTTTTCCTAGACGTAACTTGATTGGTGCTTTTATATTATCTACAATTTGGAATTGGACCTCACTTCTTTTCTTCTTGACCTGTGTTATTGTTATTCTAATCTATATAAAAAAATCTTTATGAGATCATGTTTTGAGGTTCCCTTTAGGTGATTATAGTAGTACTATCTTAATTTCTTTCCTAATGTTATCTAATTTGAACATATCATTGTTATGTTTAGAGTACTTATTCAAGATCAATCTTTTAGAGCAGAAAACTAATGTGATTTATGGATGCAGATGCTTTGAGTACATTGAAGAAATGATCCACAAACAGGAGCCTCTTGTTAATGTCCTACGGCTTCTCATCTTATTTTCTGTTACAAATGCAGGGTTGCCTAAAAAGAATTTTGACTACTTGAGGCAAGTGTTGTGCAGTTTACATCAGTTTCCCATTTTGTCTTGGCTTTAACTACTGTTATTGCTCTTCGTATTGCCTTCAGTGGACATTTTATTTCATCTACTTTCAGAAATCTTTATACTTCTTCACTCTTGGTTTAGGCGAGAACTACTTCATAGCTATGGTTTTGAGCACATGGCTACTCTGAATAATTTAGAAAAAGCTGGATTGCTTAGGAAACAGGTTTAAGATCTTCTTGTATTCATTACATAGCATTTCCTTATTTTTCATGCACAGTCTACTATTCAAATTTATTTCTTTTTTATGGTAGTTTGAGTGAATTCTTTATACTCTACCTGTGTCTTGCAGGAGTCAAAAAGCAACTGGCTGACCATTAAACGTGCTCTGCAACTTGTAGTTGATGATACTGACACAGCCAAGTATTCTTCTTTTTGATCACGGTCATCTTTTATGCTTACTTTCACAAGAATAGTTAAATGCATTTCTTTTGGTACCAAAATGAAGTCAGAAGATGGCCTACATTCATTATGGTGGAACTCACGGCAATCACCAGTGTGTCCAACTTTTTTAACATTAGCACACACAATATGACATAGTCTTTTTGCCTGCTTAAACAAAAATTGCACATTTGTTATGATGCTGTATTTAGCATTCTTTTGTTTTCCCAATTATTGGGGTTTTTGTTGGTTGCATAACCGTTGGAGATGGATGAACATCTTTGTTGTTACGTATTCAAATATTAGCAACCCTGACATGAGTGAACTCTATTTGTGTACTGCTGAGTTTTCTTTCCTTAATTTCGATATGCATTGTACTTGGTTTTAAGTCTACATATCATAAAGGTGTTTTTATATGGAAAATGTATTGGTTTTATTTGTGTATCTTTAGTTCTTGTATGAGTATGATATGTAAGAACTCTGGCATTATCAGCCCTACAGGAGGAATCTAATACTCATCTTCATGGTTTACCAAAACAAAAACTCTGGGTTTACTGAGACTGATGCATATGAAAAGAACACAATCTCTATGCAGCACAATGAATATATCAATAAAAAAGTGAGAAAATATCAGACCTGAATTATTGCCTTGAGGGTAGAAACAGATGATCATAGTCAGGTCAGGAGGAAACAGTTTAAGAAAGTGATGGTAAATGTGTGTGTGTGTGTGTGTGTGTGTGTGTGTGTGTGTGTGTGTGTCTGTTTGTGTGTTTATCATTCAGTCTTAAATAGATTTAGTCAAGAGGTGGACTCCGCAGTTGGTTTTTTTTTGGAGCAAAATGTACAGATGTGATCTTAGGTGAACCCCCCATCCAAGAGCATGTTTATCTTCTTCATTTCTTCTTTTATTTTTTATGTTTTAATTTTCTTTTAGATGGAATGAAATTGTATTCGACAGGGGAAAGGTGAAGAGGAAGATGTACTCAAAAAGAAAGAATCCCAAATAGAGAGAAAATTATTATACCTGGCACAAGGCAAGAATATAAGACTACCAAAAGCATAGCACTGAAAGGCATAGATCTTCTAACATATTCCTTCAACATCAAAACCCTATTAATAAAAAGGGGATTGGCTTCCCAGATGCTGGTGGAGGTACTTAACAAAAGGAACAACCAAGAATAATTGAGAGATCAACTACTTTTTCTACATATAGGAAGGACTTCAAGGCCATCAGAACCTTTATTAGTCACTGTTTGGTACTTTTGTGCTTCATTTTCCAAAGTGATAATGAATACTTAAGAATGTTAGAAAACTTAAAATGATATAATCACCATGTTTTCTTGAAGCACTGCTAACACCAGTTTGTTTATTTATTACCCTAATTCATCAAAACTGAAACTAATTCTCCAGCCTTGAACTTCAAGCTGTATCTGTAAGTAAATTAAGTACTTTCACACTGTTTGCTACATTTTATAGTCTCCCATTCAATTTAAAGCATTGATTTTTTTTTTGGATTCAACCCATGTACAACCAAAAAAAGACAAAAAGAACAAAAGCTTTACACGTATCATCCAACTAATCTGTCCAGTAAAAATAAGAAATTCTGTATGTTTGGTTTTGAAACTCCATGCAACAATCTATACAAAAAATTCACAAAACAAGATTTCAACTACAAAATTGATTTCTTCTTCCCTTTGAAAAACCTCTGGTTTCACTCCCTCCAAATAATCCACATTAAGCATAAAGGAGTTGCCTTCTATGCTTGCTTTCTATCCTTCCCAATGCGCACACCACTCCAACACTCATCAAATCCATCACCTTCCTCAAGAATTCACAAGATGGACCAAAACTCGCCAACACTAGAATCCAAAGCTCAGTCGCCACTCTACAGTGGATGGGAAGATGATCCATAGACTCCGCATCTTCTTTGCACATGCAACTCCAATTTATAATGGTACGTTTCCTTGTGATCAAGGTATCCAATGTAAGGATCTTTCCATGAGCAGCTGTTCAAACAAGAAAGAAACCTTCGAAGGTGCTGGCTACAACTTTTTGAAATTCACTTCTCATAATTCTTTCTATGGAAAAGTGTCATCCGGGTTGTTCTGCATAGCATGGAAGAAAGCTTTCACTTCAAAGACTCCTGGTCTGTCATGACCTCAAATCCACCTTGTGCGGATTAGGAATCATAACCGAACAGTAGCTTAGTTACCCAAGGCTGAACTAAATCAAAGACTGATCACATATATTTGATATAATGCCGAAGCATGATTCACTCTTTTATTTATTAATATACATAAAGCAAATACCTATGTCACTCCATCGTAATATAGTTTTATTACATAACCACAGTCTTAACACAAATCTAGGGAAATCTGCTATTTCAAACTTATTGCAAATTAAAATATAACTCAAGTCTTTATGACATTCACACATAGGTAGCTTACCCAATAACTTTTCAAACTTAAGCTCTCAATATTGGTTACCTGAAAATTTTTAAGAAATCATGAGTTACAAGCTCAGTGAATAATAGAATAATTGAAACATCAAAATATACCATGTGCTTGATTTACATATGACATAAATACCATTTGTATAAGATCATGAAACAAGTAAAAGGGATATCCATATACTAAACATAAGCATATTTTTCAAAAGATGCTAATTTAGTTTTATACTTGCAAAAGCATCTAAATATCAACATTATATATATAATTCATAATGTACTCATTGTAACACTCAAGAATCCTCACACTCACTAAGTTACACTCACTCCATAATTCTGTTCTACACATTTATTGATTTCTTGGTTATACTTCTCTATTTATACACAATTAAAAAGGAGCAAATGGTGACAACACTTAGCAAAATAATCATTAAAGTATTACTTCACTTAGATGAGTAGAGAATAAAGTTTATTCACTTGATGGTGGTAGTACTTAGCAAAGTAATCATTAAAGTATTACTCTACTTAGATGAGTGGAGAATAAAGTTTATCCACTTGATAAGTGGGATGATTATCTTCACCTAAATGATAATGAAAGTTAGCCACTATCTTAGTGGAGAATAAATAATTAGTAAAGTACTATACCTATTTCTTTTACTTCATCCTATAAATAGTACATGTAAATGAGAGGGTTTGAATACAAGTAAGCCTAAGCATAGTGCAGAGAGAAGAGGAATTCCAAGCATTAAGCACTTGAGGTAAGTAATGGTGTGTTGGGAGTAAAACGTACATATTTTCCATGTAAATGTTATTTTTCTACAAATTGTATTTGAACAATACGTTTTCAAAGCAAATGATAATATGTCTATGCTACTCTTTAAAAATAGTTATTATATTTTGATGCTAACCATTGTATTATTCTATCAAGAAAATTCATGAATTAAATTTTGTATACAATGAATAAGATTTGAAAGTTATATGTGCCATACTCAGAGTTCCTACATCGGGGGGACTTAAAATAAGTCGAAAGCTTGATATGATTAGTAAGCCTAAACATAGTGCAGAGAGAAGAGGAATTCCAAGCATTAAGCACTTGAGGTGAGTAATGGTGTGTTTGGAGTAAAACGTACATATTTTCCATGTAAATGTTCTTTTTCTACAAATTGTATTTGAACAATACGTTTTCAAAGCAAATGATAATATGTCTATGCTACTATTTAAAAATAGTTATTATATTGTGATGCTAACCATTGTATTATTCAATCAAGAAAATTCATGAATTAAATTTTGTATACAATGAATAAGATTTAAAAGTTATATGTGTCACACTCAGAGTTCCTACATCGGGGGGACTTAAAATAAGTCGAAAGTTTGATATGATTAGGAAGATGTTTCTCACAACTTTTTGTCGTTTTGTTACGTATCACTAGTGCATACGTTTTGTTACGGATTTTTTGTTTAGCTAAGTTCATGAGTACATTATGAATTACATATATAATGTTGATATTTAGATGCTTTTGTAAGTATAAAATTAAATTAGCATATTTTGAAATGTATATTTATGTTTGGTATATGGATATCTCTTTTACTTGTTTCAAAATCTTATGCAAATGGTATTTATGTCATATGTAAATCAAGTCCATGGTATATTTTGATGCTTCAATTATTTTATTATTTACTGGGCTTGTAGCTCGTGTTTTCTAAAATATTTTTAGGTAACCAAGATTAAGAGCTCAAGTTTGAAAAGTTATTGGTTAAGCTACCTATGTGTGAATGTCATGAAGACTCGAGTTATATTTTGATTTGTGATAAGCTTGAACTAGTAGATTTTCCTAGATTTGTGTCAAGACTATGGTTATGTAATAAAATTATGTTACAATGGTGACATAGTTACTTGCTTTATGTTTAACTAATAAATAAAAGAGTAAATCATGCTTCCGCATTATATCGAATATAGGTTATCAGTCATTTGGTTTAGTTCGGTCTTGGGTAGTTAAGCTACTAGTCGGTTATGATTCTTAATCCGCACAAGGTGGGTTTGGGATCGTGACAGAGTGGTGTCAGAGTAATAGATTAACACATTAAGACTAAGACAGTAATTTAATGACGTATATATTTAAATCGCTACGTGTTTTAATATATCTTCTATTACGGTTAGGTGATGATATGAACATATATGTGCAATATGTTTCATATTATATGCATATATGTTGATGTTTTTTAGGAGTAGTTGGCAGATGGCTAAATGCAAAGAAAAGGCGGGGATATCTAATGATCATATTGAAAGAATTGAGAGAGCTCTTGAAGAACTCATTCATACCATCCATGATGCTCAGCAGAACAACTATCATGCCCAAAATTCTCTTGAACTATCTATATAGCGATATGAAAGAGAGCACTTACGACTATCGAGCAATTTCAACTAGGGGTGCACATCTGAACTGACCAATCTGAGAACCGAACCGAACCGAACTCGATCCCATTGGTTCAATTCTAAAGAGGCATGGTTCGGTCCTGGTTCTTAAAATTTAGGAACCAATCATATTGGTTCGGTTCTAGGTTAGTTCCTGATTTACCCAAAGCAACCCGAGACCTGAATCGACCAGAACCGATCTTAATAATATATTACTAAAAATGCATTTAGTTTCTTTTCACCCCTAGCATCTTCTACGAAGGCTCTTATAATCTAGAGAGCCTTTAAATTTCCTTTTGAATGTACTGGGTTTGCTTGGAGGAAGGTTATTGGGTAGGAATTGGTTTCAGATCTAGAGATGGTATTTGGGTCAGTGGAGGGGTTTGTCTATGAACTCCATTGCTGATTTTCTGTTGTTGCTGCTTCCATTGTTGCTTGGGGAGTTTTTGAAAAATGTGTTTTTCTCTCTTGAGGTCTAGACTTATCTCCATTGTAGGCCTATTCCCAACCATTGATTAGAGAGAGAGAGAGAGGTGCTTTGGGTTGGTTAATTTTCTTGCGTTTTTCTCCTGTCCCACATTGATTAGAAAGCAAACACTAGCTCTCATATATCCTTTATAAGATCTATACTTGGCAGCAGCAATAGAAGGAACGACAGTGGGCCTTTTCTAGTGAGGGCAGTTGCTTGAATGTAGTGTGAGCCTTAGAAAACTGGGCTGAGTAAGTTTGTGATTCTCTTGAAAAATAAAACACGGTTTCAAACCTAACTGAACCGAGACTTTTCGGTTTGGGTTGTTTCAATTCTTTTGGGGTGATGGTTCGGTTCTAGGTTGATTTTTTAAGAACCGATCTACATCAATTCGGTTCTAGGTTGATTTTTTAATAACCGACCCATGTGCACACCTAGTTTCAACAACTGAAACCTGCTACTTTTATCGGTACACAAGATCCCATGACTGCCAAGGCGTGGATACTTGGAATAGAGAAGATCTTCAAAGTTCTACCTTGCACTGAAGAACAAAAAGTTATTTTTGCTACATTTACATTTGAAGGAGCAGCGCAGATATGGTGGCTAACAGAGGAAGGAAAGGGGTTTCGATGGACTTAGGAAAGATTTTTTATAAACTTCAATGACAAGTACTTTCCCAATGTTATCAAAGATCAAAAGGTTGTAGAATTCTTAACTCTAATCCAAGGGAACATGACAGTGGTTGAATATGAGGCAAAATTCACTAAATTGTCCAGGTTTGCCTCACATGTGGTAACTACAGAAGTTAGAAACGCAAGAAAATTTAAGGGCGGCTTGAAATGAAATATCCGCAATCGAGTGGATATTTTAAGGCTCCCGACATACTTAGAAGTGCTGAAACAAGCCATGATTGCTGAAAAGATCAATGAAGAAATAATGAAAAGCAAGAACCTGAAGACATAAGGTGGTGGTCAAAAACAAGATCAACAAAGTCAAAGTTTCAAGAAGCAAAGCACCAGAACAACTAGCGGGAGTTCTTTTCCTAACAAAGGTGCAATAAGTCAAGTCATGTCATTTGTTCCCCGGTTGACTTGACTTATTGCACCTTCTTTAGAAAAAGAACTCCTGCTAGTGGTTCTGGTGCTTTGCTTATTGAAACTTTGACTTTGTTGATCTTCTCTTTAACCATCACATTGTCTCTTCAGGTTCTTGCTTTTTATTATTTCTTCATTGGACTTTTTAGCAATCATGGCTCATTCCACCACTTTTAAGTATGTCGGGAACCTTAAAATATCTACTCGATTGCGGATATTCTATTTCAAGCCGCCCTCAAACTTTCTTACTTTTCTAACTTTGATAATTACCACATGTGGGGCAAACTTGGACAATTAAGTGAATTTTGCCTTGTATTCAACTACCGTCATGTTCCCTTGGATTAGAGTTAAGAATTCTGCAATCTTTTGATCTTTGATAGCATCAGAAAAGTACTTGTCATTAAAGTTTACAAGAAATCTTTCCCAAGTCCTTCGAAGCCCCTTTCCTCTGTTAGCCACCATATTCGCGCCGCTCCTTCAAATGTAAAGGTAGCAAAAATAACTTTTTATTCTTTAGTGCAAGGTAGAACTTTGAAAATTTTCTCCATTTCAAATATCCACGCCTCGGCAGTCACAAGGTATTGTGTGCTCATAAAAGTAGTAGGTTTCAGTTGTTGAAACTGCTTGATAGTCATAGGTACTCTCCTTTCATATCGTTGTATAGGTGGTTCAAGAGAATTTTGGGCATAATGGTTGTTGTTTTGTTGAGCATCATGGGTGGTATGAATGAGTCCTTCAAGAGCTCTCTTAATTCTTTCAATATGATTATTAGATGTCCTCGCCTTTTCTTTGCTTTTAGCCATCTGCCAACTATTCCTAAAAAAAAACAATCAACATATATGTTGTAATGTATATAATACATAGCATACTACACATATATGTTCATATCATCACCTAACTGTAATAGAAGATATATTAAAACACGTAGCGATTTAAATATATATGTCATTAGATTATTATCTTAGTCTTAATGTGTTAACCTACTACTCTGATACCACTTTGTCATGACCCTAAACCCACCTTGTGCAGATTAGGAATCATAACTAACTAGTAGCTTAGCTACCTAAGGCTGAACTAAACCAAAAGACTGATCACCTACATTCGACATAATGTAGAAACATGATTCACTTTTTTATTTATTAGTAAACATAAAGCAATTAACTATGTCACTATCGTAACATAATTTTATTGCACAATCATAGTCTTGACCCGAATCTAGAAAAATCTGCTAGTTTATATTTATCACAAATCAAAATATAATTCGAGTTTTCATGATATTCACACATAAATAACTTAGCCAACAGCTTATCAAACTTAAGCTTTTAATCTTGGTTACCTAAAAATATTTAAGAAAACACGAGCTACAAGCCCAATGAATAATAGAATAATTGAAGTATCAAAATATACCATGGGCTTGGTTTACATATGATATAAATACCATTTGTATAAGATCTTGAAATAAGTAAAAAAGATATCCATATACTAAACATAAGTATACCTATCAAAAAATGATAATTTAGTTTTATACTTGCAAAAGTATCTAAATATCAACATTATATATATAATTAATAATGTACTTATGATCTCAGTTAAACGAAAAATCCGTAACAAAATGTATGCACTAGTGATGCGTAACAGAATGACAAAAAATCGTGAGGAACGTCTTCCTAATCATATCAAGCTTTCGGCTTATTTTAACTTCCCTCGACGTAAGACCTCCAAGTATGGCATATATAACTTTCAAATCTTATTAATTGTATACAAAACTTAATCTATGAATTTTCTTGATAAAATAATACAAGGCTTTGTATTGAAATATAACATCTATTTTTTAAGAGTAACATAGACATATTATCATTTGCTTTGAAAACGTATTGTTCAAATATAATTTGTAGAAAAAGAATGTTTGTATTGGAAATATTTACGTTTTACTCCAAATACACCATTACTCACCTCAAATGCCTAATGTTTGGAATTCCTCTTCTAAAGATTAGAACTTGATTTTCAATAGCAACCTCCTAACCTCCACTCTTCTTTCTTCACTATGCTTAGGCTTATTTGTATTTAAACCCTCTCATCTACGTGTACTATTTATAGGATAAACTAAAAGAAGTAGGTATAATACTTTACTAATTCTTTATTCTCTACTAATTTAGTGAGCTAACTTTCATTATCATTTAGTTGAAGATAATCACCTTATTTATCAAGTGGATAAACTTTATTCTCCACTCATCTAAGTGGAGTAATATTTTAATGATTATTTTGCTAAGTGTTGCCGCCATCAAGTGAAGAAACTTTATTCTCCGCTCATCTAAGTGGAGTAATACTTTAATGATTATTTTGCTAAGTGCTGCCACCATTTGCTTCTTTTTAGTTGTGTATAAATAGAGAAGTATATGCATAACATCAATATATGCATAGAAGAGAATTATGGAGTAAGTGTAACTTAGTGAGTGTGAAGATTGTAGGGTGTTACACCTGGAGCCATCCCATCTCAGCCTGTCTTCCCTCTAGATATATAGTTACACTACCACATTTTGTCCAGAGCTATCCCAAAGAGAGAAGGGAAAACCTCCTTCAAATAGAAAACTCCAGTTTAGGATTTTATGCTATTTATTTTATGTTTTTATAATTTTGTCTTTTTTATTATTTTATTTTTTTACAGTTCTCACTGTCTTGCTTCTGACTTTTGGATATTGCTTATATGACAGCCCCAGTGATATTTCTTATGTCTTCTCTGGATATGCACCTCTCAGCATTCGCCTCATTCAACATGCTGTTCGATCTGGATGGTGAGATTAATTTCTTCCGTGCTGAACTTAATATCCATTATAGTTGTGGACAAGCCAGATTACTGTCTGTTTTTTGTTATTCCTTTACTGCCTTGAATCTTGTATGCATGTGGTAAGATGATTTTGTCGTCTTGTCTATTTCTGGAATTTATAAGTGGAAACCCTCCCCTGAAAAAAAGAAAAGTAGTGTTCATGCTTTTGAGGATCTGATATAATTTTTTCTCATGTTGTCCATATTAGCTATGGTAAGGTCCCTAGTGTTCAGCTGAAAAACAGGAAATGGACTCAATCAAGTGATACTTTATTTATTTATAAGTAATCGATTGTATAAAAAATAGACCGACTTAAGAGGGGGAAAACCCTCTACAAAAAGCATCTACAAAAGCCCCACTGCCTGTATATCTACAGGCATGAACAAGTTACCAAGACAGTCAATGAAAGAAGATAAACAAAAATAAGAAGACTATGTCATCCAAAAAAATAAGGAAATGGGAATGACCCTTCTAACTAAGAATCGGGATCTCCCTTCAAAAGCTCTACGGTTTCTCTCTCTCTCTCTCTCTCTCTCTCTCTCTCTCTCTCTCTCTCTCTCTCTCTATTCCAAATAATGCATAAGGGAGCAACCCGCCATGTCTGTCTCTCCCTCTGCTTTGGACAACTGCGACCCCAACAAGCCGACAGAGCTGCCAATGAGGCGGCATGATCCACTCTACCCCAACAAGCCAACCTGCCTTTTCATAATTGAATTGGGCCGATTTATTTTAGTGTTAGGACTGAGAAGACGTGAATTTTCATCTCTGGAATGAATTATCTTGCTTTGTAATTTATTGTGGCTCCTAAAGGATTTCTGCTTTGGAAGTTGCAAGAGTCTCTTGGCATTCATGTTTCAGCATCCTTTTCAGTTTGTTGATTACACTATGATTTGCTTCAGCTTCGTATCCACAAGTACAAGATGTCTGTTATGCCATTGTCCCAAATGAAGTTAATTTTAGTAAGGGGTTAGTTGGATGGACTTGAACAAAATGACCTAAGAAACACCGATACTGAGCCGGGTACGGATATGGACACAAATATGGATGACACTGTGATTTTCAAAAATTGTGGGCACAAACATGGCTGGTATATGGCAAAATAAATATAAATATATTTATTTGTAACGGATTTCAATGAAACATCCACAAATCACCAAAAATATTGAAAAAACTAACGCTAATTCAATGTACAAAAGCAACAAAACCTATTTCATCAATAATAATAACAAGAACACACATCTTGACAACAACTAGAAGACTTAATTTGAAAAATGGAAAGAAGCTATTGCTAAGTTCTGGCCCCTTATGGATTACAGTAAACTGTTTGGAACAATTTATGTCTAAGCTTGGCTCCATTAATGCTACTACATGAGAATAAAAAGAAGAAGAAGAAGAACGAAAAGGAAGAACATAGAAGGAAAAGGCAAAAAAGATTTAGGGGCATGAAATTCGGCAATGACAAACTGCCACTACATGAGAATAGAAGAAGAAGAAGAATAAGAAGAATCGTCATTAATAGATTTGGCATAATTTATATTTTGGTGTTTTAAAGTTTTGAAATTTGTAAATTGGACCTCATTTAAATTTGGTTAAAATAACATTTAAACCCTTGTCGTGTCGTAGGCTTGTCCTAGATGTGTTCATAACGTGTCCCCTAAATAAAAAAATAGTAAAAGTTTAGGGCACGCCAAATGGCATGTCCAACACATGTCGCGGCGCGTCGAAGGTGTGTTTGTGTCTAATATGCAAACGGCACCCTAAGCAAAGTGTCCGTGCTTCCTCGAAATTAATTACTAAGTTTTGGTGTTCCTTGGAAATTCAAAAATATCTAATGTGAAAAATAGTTTAATATTCTTGATCATCCTACATTATTTGTTTAATTTTGTTGCTTTTTCCTTATAATATAATCATCTTTTACATTTTATGTTATGGACTCTCTCTCTGAGGGTTTTGGGGTTGGTGGGTTTTTTTTTTTTGGTGTCGCGGGGGGGGGGGGGGGGGGGGGGGGGGGGGGTTGTAGGGGATTCAGTGCCAGGAGTTTTCTTGTATTCTGTGGTGTGTGACACTTATGCCTGCCTACATTATATACATTAATGTATAATTATTAACCAAGAAAAAGAACCATTCTTTTTCTAACATTCTTCAGTAACTTCAAGTTAAACAAAAATTGATTCTTTGTGAGTTATGTCTTGTGGTATGGTTGCCCTGATCCCTGTGAAAGGCCTATTCATATTTGAAAAAAAAAAAAGCATTAATTTTCTAGTTTTGAAAAAAATTCTGAAGAGAATAGCTTCCCCATATGATTCTTGACTTGTACTCATATTGTTAATAATAGTCATTTGCATAGTCCTGGCAATCCCAAACTGTGATGAGGACCTCAACCGTATTGATGAACTAAGGTGGTCACATAGTTATTGTTGGTTTCTTTGTTGTATTACCAACTTGCGCATTATGTATAGTTCGGAATGGCTCACTTAATTGAGATTGAGCATGTAAAGGGAATTGTTTTGTTGAGAACTAGTTGTAAAACAAAATTTTGATTCTTCCAGTCATAAGGTCTGGTAGTATGTCCCGCAAGATCCCTGTTAAAGACTAAAAATTATACGAAAAAACCAGAGAAATAATTTCTAGGTTCATTTGTTTTATAAAAATGTGGAGAGCATATGCTTCCTAATTTTTTATTCTTGACTTATAGACTACTGTTATTGTTCATAACTGTCATTTGCTTTGTCCTGACAAATCCAAAGTGTGATGACAAGCTCAACGGAATAGATGAACCAAGGAGGTGACAGAGTTATTGGTGGTTTGTCCATTTTATTGCTTATTGTGCACTGTTGGGAGTGGCCCGCTTAACTGAGATTGAACATGCAAAGGTTTGTTTACGGCATCAATGATGCAAAGAAAACTGCCTTGATGGAGCCATATAATATCACAACTAGGAAAGGTTTGATGGGGCAAAGACAGGATGGGATGAGCTAGGGTCTAGGGGAAATCTTGTAATGTACTAGGCCAAAAAGATTAATAAGAGTTCTTGTCCATTTGTCCTTAAATGTCCAAGTTGTTAACTTAAAGTCATGGTGTAGTGACACTACTGTCTTGAGGTATTGACTAATGTTACTGATTCATGTCATAGAAGCAGCTAAGAGGCTATTTCTGTTAAATAACCTCTAAAAGTCATGGCACAGGTACACAAATGATGTCAGTGCTTTACATTATAAAATGGGTGCTAAGACTAAGACGCTATTTCTTAAATAAAAAATTGTCACCTTTGGCTTAAGAATGAACTTATAGTCATTGTTATGTCTCGTTGTTTGCTGTTGTTAGAAATTAACATGGTATAAGAAATGTTAGCACTTGTATTTGTTCAGTTATATAATAGCTTCAATTGAACCTTGTGTTTTAAACATAATGGCATATGGACAACTCTTTATGAAATCTGACAACTTTGTCCTTCAGGCGTCCTATTGAAGAAATACTGAAGTTGTTGCCTGGACCACATTCAGAAACAAAGCGAGTTAGGGTTCTTGTTTTCTATTTTCATTTTCTTTGTTGCATACATTGCACGTTAAATTTTTCATCTTTTAAATGGTTTGATGTTTGTGTATTATTTCTACAGAGTGGATTTGCAAGCAGCCCATCTTCTGACACTCTGCCAGGGGCTGCTCCTAATATGGACAAGTACACTTCAGTAACTTATTCCTAATTTCTTGGCTACTATGTAAATTGTCTTAGATTGTTAGTTATTCCTTGCAATCTTCTTGTTTCTGCCATTTCTTTTCAGTAGCAAGATACAAACTCATTGCCATGTACACAAATGAATTCAAGTATGAACCAAATAGGCCTATTTGTTTGCTGAAAAAGAAACTGCATAATATGTTTGGCAACTTAAAAGCATAGGCCAACTTAGGTTACTATTAGCACACCCACATCTTTGGTCATGTCTATCATGTGGATGAATTGTTGGCATTGCCAGTGTGGTGGCGAAAATAGATATAAAAATCTTTCTTCTTCTTCTTCTTCTTCTTCTTCTTCTTCTCCCCCTCTCTCTCTCTCTAGTATAGAAATGTGAATGCCTTAATTGTTTCCAGAGAAACTTGCATGCATCATAGATGGAATGGTTTATCTTTTTACACTTTTGTTTTTATTTACTTTTTTCCTGTTTTAGTGTGACACTTTTTAGCATATTGCAGAGTTGGTGATGGAAGGCGCTCTCTAGTACTAGTTGTTTTCATTGGAGGGGTAACATTTGCGGAGATATCTGCACTTCGTTTTCTCAGTGCCCAGGTGTGTTCATTATTGTCCAGTTGCGTATAGTATCAACTAGTGGTGTGTTGTTTTATTTTATTCTATTTTGTTATCCTCTGCTTTGTCTAGTTGTTCATCTATTATAATATGCACGTGCTGTGTCTTTGTCATGTCATCTGTCATAATATGCAGTTGGGGGTTATTAGGAACTTCAGAATACAGACCACACCAGTTCAATATCCCTCAGACTATCTAGTTTCAAGGAAAAGCAGTTGTGTGTTCATAGTTCCACTAGTTTACATCTGATTTTAAGTGAGACCTGTATTCCTGTGTCTAGCCTTAAACTTCAGCTGTCGAGTTTTTTGGGTTTGCCAAACGTCCCCTTAATTTTCGAAATCAATTAAAGAAATATGACATGGTAAATGTATTGCTTGACATGCTATGTTTCTTTACATGACAGACAACTCAATGTATTCATCTCTTCTGACAGTTGACTTTGTGATGATTAATAATCATGGGTCACAAAATTTATTGGCTGATAAATGTTTCTTGTTTACTCTTTTAACTTTCATGAAACTCTGACTTCCTCACAAGTAACTGCTTTCTTCCCAAAATGCCTTGTACACATTTTTCAACATTATTCATCCCGAAGGGCAAGACAATAGCGTCCTGAGAGAGGACTTTTGAGGCCTATACTTTCCACAGAACATTGCAAATTACATTAAATCTCGGGACTAATAAAGCTGAAGTTGTTTCCATCAAGTAAGAAATAGCTCAAATGATGATGAGATAGATGGTTTACCCAATTTCCTATTATTAATAAATTAATGTCACAGGACTTTTTTGTTCAAAAAAATAGATGCTTTTTTGTAACTGCAACCAAATGTTCTGTTAGTTGTTTTCCTTTCTATGTCTAACGGCAATTTCTGTTTTTCAGGAAGGTATGGCATATGACTTGATTGTTGGCACAACAAACATTGTCAGTGGCCACACCTTAACTGAAACATTCATTGAAAACTTGGGATGACGTGCAAAGTTTGTTTCTTCCATCAACAAATTTTGTGGCTTGCTGCTATACTGGTCTGTCCTGGAGATTTCTAGGGGTGCTATTTTTGATTTTCTCCTGAGCAACGTCTCTTGATTGTATTGGTGTTGTACAAAAGCATTTGGTAGCTCACTTGCTCTTTTGGAGGGGATGTCCTCTTTGTTGTACTTATTATTTATGTTTGCCTGCATTGTCAATGGTGTTGTTTCAACTTTCTTTAGTTCCGGCGGATTAAAACCCTACTTCCTGCTCCTGTGCATTCACCTGCTGAACTGCAGCATTCCCAGATGTGATTTGGTCTCTAATGCTTTAGGTATGAACTCACGAGTAATGTACTTTTTAATTGTCCGGTTTCAAGAAATGGCTGAAATAGTTGAAAAATAAAAAACTGAGCTTATTTTTCTGTGTAAAGGTTGTGACTGTGCCCATCTCTTTCCCTTTAGGACAGCCACTCCCTCTCAGGGGCCAGGCCGAGCTGGTAATGTGCTTAAAAATCCTCTATTTAGATATGGACCATGAATGTGTGCATGGAGGAAAAGTAGGATTGTAGCAGCCTGTTAAGAAAACTGAGAAATCTGGCTGTTGGAGTGTATTTTGAACCTGAAATTGCCAAATATATGGTCAGAGCAGTGGTTTACCAGAATCCACCATTTCTGGAGCAATGTGCCAAGTCTGGTGTTATGAACCAGATAGGCCATGGAGTATGAATGAGCTTGTGTCAGAACCAAGTTTGCATCATGTAAAATGTTCAGTGAGAAGCTCTCTTTCTGTAAATTGTATCCAATTGATTTTTTTTGTTTTTCTTCAGTAGTGATGACACAAAGACAACACATTGTGAAACTTGCTGGAATATATATGCTTATTATGTTGTTTGTTAATAGGTATTGTGTAACAAACGCATAAAATTCATGCCTGCATATATATATTTGTTTTTTGTTTCTTATAACCTAAATCTCTAATTAGAGAAAAATGAGTTGGAGCCTGATTTCTATGTAGTGTTCATAGTATCTTTCCTCTGCAGCGCGAAGCTTACTGTAGCTTTGGCAAATGTAATGTTTGAGATGAGAAAATAAGGAATCAGAAACTGGAAATTGGGCTGAAATTGGAGAGCAAGTTGACATGGTTACCAGGAACTTTCTGATGTGGTGCTCTGGTTTTTCAAAGTCTATGGTAGAATAAATGAATTAATACTCTGTTTCTAGACTCTTAATTCTCATATATATTTTGACTTTAAACTAATGAACAATTAGCAGTGTTGTACCGAACTGGATTGGCCCTACCACACTTGATGAAGTTCAAGGACTTTAGGATATAGGGTTTTCCTTTATTTTTGACCAAAACAAGGAGACTTTTCTTTCATAAACATCATGCCATCTTTTTTCTTTTCTTCTTTTTTTTTCCCAGATGATGAGGAACTTCTCCAAGGCAAGGCTACATTGATCTAATTTTGCGGAGTAACTCCTGGATACTTACAATCACCTGCAAATTACATGTATCAATTAAGCTTGGAGGGCTCCGGATCAGACTTGAACTCAGAATGTCCGAGTTCATAGCATGCCACCTTACAAACTCAACACACTAATTCACATAAATTTATCATTTTAATGTCCCCTTGCTACACAGCCTCAACTGCGAAACTGAAATGTCTACCCCTAAATTAACAAACTTCATTTCAGAAACACGATAGTACTGTAAAACAATCTAAACATTGATCTACAAATTAATAATCTCAACTTACAACCAGCAGAAAGAAAATTCCTAGAAGTTAATCAATATTGATCCAGAACTTGTGTCCAGTGTTCAAATGAATCGAGTTTAGTATGAACATATCAAATAGAAGAGAATTAATCAGTCAGCACAACTCTTTATCAAATGAATCACATGCCAGGCATGAGTCAAGTGACACTTTTGGACAGTACAACCTGCTAATAGTTCCCCTCTACCAATTTGATGAATGATCCATGTTCATAAAATATTCTCACTCCTCACAACTTCATAAAATATTCTCGTCATCTATCAGTGTTTTGTAATCACCCTCTAATAAGGGAAACTTATGTAGATATTGCTCAGAGGTTGTCACAAATGTACAGAGGAGTGCAACAATCACATGTAGAGTGTAGACGGTTTGTAGTTGCCAGGAAATAAAATCCTAGTTATTCTTCCACTAGTCACTAGATGTTTTCCTATACCTCATCAAAACACATCAATTCCTATGTTTTTTATTTTTATTTTTCAGCCTTTTGACATGTTGACATTATCACATGCCACCAAAGTATGTACTTCAATTGAAAGTATAGTTACATCCTTTAAACCAAATCACAACCTTCAAGCACAAGAAAATACATGTCATACATTTTCTCTTGTGCTTATTTGCACAACGTTACAAACATAACATTCAAAGACTACCGAAAATGTCAAAAGTAATGCAGTACCTGGCTGCAGAAGACCAAGTCTGCGTAATACTAGTCTGCCTCAGAAATTTAAACAGATTGGTGGCATTTTCTGCTTTCCATGGAGAGAGTTCTCACTTTCCCGTAATCTACATACCATGCAAACAATGAAAGCTTGCCATTTCTGCACGTGCAAACTAGCAGCATGCCTACTTCCATCACATATCCTTCTGTACAGAAAACCTTTAGGGAAAAACACTGAAATTATCAACTGGAGATTCAAGTACTTCATGCAGGTGCCCGATCTTCTGATACAACATTCCAATGTCTATTATAAGTTACATATTTTCAATTATAACATCTGCAGAAGAGATCTCCTAAACCCGTGTCACCTGAAATTTATTCTGTGACTGGCACATCAACTTGTTGGAGGAGTTCTAAAACACTTCCAGCTTTTCTCTTAGCCCTATCAGTGCCATTCTCTGAAAGTTCTTTCAATGCCTCTTCTGCCCCAAGCTCCCTCGATATTCTCAAATACTGCACGTCACCCGTGCACAATGACCAAAGAACAGCTGCAGCATTCTCCCGGTTGCGAGGTGAACCAGTCCTTATCACCTCCACCAAAACTGGGATTGGCTCAGCCTGACCGATTGCCGCTTTCCCTTCTTGATGGCTCGCAAGTATGGCCAATATTGCTAATGCCTCGTCCACCATTCCACCACCAGCATCCTTGAGCAATCTCATCAGTGGTGCCACAATCCCCGCCCTGACAGCCCTCACCTTGTTTCCTTGGTAGATTGAAAGGTTAAAAATAGCTGTGGCAGCATCCTTCTTTCCTCTTGGAGTCCCCTGACAGAGCAAATCTATAAGAGCTGGGATAGCCCCAGCTGCTCCTATTGCTACCTTGTTTTCATCTAGAACAGATAAGCTAAAAAGGGTTGCAGCTGCATTTTCTCTTGCTTCCATGCTACCATTTTTTAAGACATCTACTATATCAGTTATAGCTCCTGCATTTACAATAGTTCCCTTGTTAGCCTCATTTATGGAAAGATTGAGAAGTGCTGTAACTGCATGCTCCTGGGTCCGAGAATCTGTGGACGATAGTAGGTCTACAAGAAGCGGAATAGCTCCTGCCTCAGCAATACATACTCTGTTATCAGCATTTCTCTTTGCCAGCAGCCGAAGCTCACCTGCAGCTGCCCTTTGCTGTTCTGGATTTCCAGTTGCAAGTTTATGTATCAAGACATTAATAGCAGCTCGATCACAGTCTGAACCACTGCCTCCTGATTTCTTGTTTCCACAATTCCCTTGCTTTTTTGGCAACTCAACTCCATTGCTGTCACACCATAAGGCAATTAAACTCTTCAAAACATAATTAGGTGTTAGGGCTGTGTGTAACAGAGTCTGTTGAGTCTTGGGGCAGGTTTTATGCCCTGCATCCAGCCATTTTTGAATGCATGATCTTTCATATGTCTGCAAAAGGAAGTAAAACATTTGCTCAATAATGGCACTATCAATGTAGACACAAAGCTCTAAACTGTTAGGGGACTTTCAGTTTAAACCTGTCCAGTAGAGACGATAACAGGATCTTTCATCAGTTCAAGAGATATAGGACACCGGAAATCATCTGGGATGACGGGAGATCTGTGCTTAATCAAGCCCTTTTCAACCTCAGAGGTATCAGTGTCGGGGTTTCCACTCACTACAAAATCCTTCAGCTTCCGAAGCAGAAATGACATCATCTCAAAGCAATCCCCAGGAACTCCACCACATGAGATAACCATATCATGGATAGCATGCGACTCTTTTTTCAGATCATTTATAGTCCTGAGATGCAGCTTCTCTGAAAGCCGTTTTAAGATTGCAGGGTCAGGGTCTTTATCCTTCTGTGCAATGGATAAATCCATCTCTAGTAGTAGATCAGGAGAGTCCATTCTTCCTCTAGCTCTTCTAAATTGAGCATGCACAAGTTCAATCTGAAACAAAAAAAAACAAGTTGTACCTGCAGTCAATAAAATAGAGAAAAAACATGGACAGTGGTTGAATTTTTTTTTTTTTTTTTTTTGTAGAGGGATAGTGGTTGAATTATTTTCTATAACAAAGCTTGAAAAAGGTTGATCCCAAAGAACCTGTTCTCTAACTTCCTCTGATACGTCAAGTTTATCATAAGGAATTTGGCTCAATGCTTCTTCAATTTGCTCTGTCACTTCTAGGAAGTCTCCTGCAATTTTGTCCCTCTGCAGAGCCTGTGACATGGAAAATACAGCTTACCTTAAAACCAAAAGGTTAATTACATAAGAGACTAGTCTACAAGACAATGACATAACTAAGCACAAAGGTATATAGTAAAAATATTAATCACAATCATAGACATCATAAGACTCTTGGTTTAGCAGTCAAAGATATGAGAAAAAAAAAAAAGTAGATTAGAGCTTTAAAAACTAAAACTACTTTTCTATATTCAACAGTATCTTAAACTTGTACAGCATTTAAAAAGACGAGATGGCCAGGAAACTAGTATCCTTTCTCAGTTGCCTAAAAGAACAGTTTTAGACCCAAAAAAATGTATACCTCATCCTTATAATTATATCAGGGGACTTGAAACATCCCTTAGCTTGGCAAAGATATATTTAGGGTGGCTATTCGTGTTCATAGAGAGTGACAACAGGTTTTGTGATAGCCCTTTATTAAAATCTCTCTTAACCCCCACATACCCAACATGCTAACATCTCCTGAAAAGCCTGATAAAAGAAAAATAAAGAAAATGCATCTCTCTCTGAGTTCAAAATACCCTCAGGTTAAAACGCCAAAGCAACCGTGACAGAAAATGCTGAAATTTCTCCATGCTTTTAATCCCCATAATCCTGAAACATCCTTAATTTAATTGAACTACACTCTACACATAAAGCAATTCAGCCTCAAAAGTTACCACAGCACTGAATCCCTAACACACATTACATGCACTGTCTAGTCATTCTCTGTCATCTGCATTTTTCCTTAACATCATTTGACTAGAAATTCTAGAATTACAGCTCCAGTTCAAAATTTAAGAACTGGTCTTCAAGCCAAAAAGTTCCAGTTTACTTCAAGCTCATCTTGCATCATTTTCTTTTTTGTTTTTAGAAGTTTGACTTAGAATTTGAACCTAAAACGTTCAGTTGTCCGGAAATTAGAAGAAAAACAGAGTAAAATCAAGCTAGAATCCTCTACTTTTCTCCTTCCTTACAAAAAAAACCCAATTTTTGTGTAAACCAAGTAATTGAACAAAGTCCTAAAAGGTTTTATTGTTTATTTTTTAACAAAGCCAAGCAACTTGAATCATGAGTATGGATTTTCTTTCTTCTCCTCTACTTTCTCAACAACCAAACAGATTACTTCCAACACAAATCACAATCCAAACGTAACAGCAATTCATCAGATAAAACAAATTAATCAAAAACTACAAATACCTGAAAGAGCTTGCTGCCTTCATTGATAGATCGGAGAAGCTCTCTAGCCCAATCCAAAGCGACCTTCAACGACTCGAAGCCTCGAACCTCTTCGTCTCCAACCTCTTCTTCGCTGTCCTTCAGTTCCTCAAACAGAGGGCTCAATAGCTTCACCCTCCGAACCAAATTGTTGTACATCTTCTTCGAGCCGCTCCGGCACTCGGGCGACCCAGAAATGCCCCTTATGGCCACAACGAGTTGACTCACCAACGCCTCCTTTGGATTCTCCGTCGGACCCATGTGGGTCACTAGCTAGAGCTCTTTAGAAAACCCCTAGAATTGAAGATTTTAGGACAATTGGGAGAGACCCAGATGACAGAATTGGTCGAATTTTGATGGGTTGTTTGTGGGTCGAATTGACTCACCCAAACGTCCTTGGGTATGCAAAAGATCCTTCAAGCCCTGAACTTCGGGATTCTGAGGGTAACGGAAGAGACCCAGATGAGGAAATTGGTTGAATTTCAAGGCAGATGAGAGAGAAACTGGCGGTCAAGAAATGGTACGCATGTGCACACGAAGTTCTTCTGTGTTCACAGAAAGAAGGTTAGAGAGAGAGAGAGAGATTTGCAATCACATAAAATGGTTTAATTCTAGATTAATTATAAAATAAGTTTAATTTAGAAAATAAAATAGTTATAAACTGTGTGACTGAGTCTAATATATATAGAAGTAGGAAGGAAAGAAAGAATAGAGTGTGAACTAAATTTTAATTTTCTTACAATTATTTACTATGACAATAATGCCCTTTCAGTTTCTACATTGTCTTGTCCATTTCTGCTTCTGCTCTCCTTTGAACTTGAAGTCCAGAATTTGTTTAAAATGATAGGGAAATTTTATTAAAAAGTTTACTAGAATAATATGGTATTGGTTTTTTTGAAGTTATGAATCAAAATAGTGAGTGTTTTAATTTGAAATGTAGCAATCATGTATAGCCACCTTATTTTTTTTATTTATAGAAATTCAGTACAAATATTGATATGTTTAACTTTTTGGTACCTTGCTTGTGTAAAACATTTATACATTGTTAATATAGCAAAATTTAAATCTTGTCAAAATGATATTTTCCATTACAAATATGGTGAATGTTGCATCATACTTGTATACTTCAAGGGCAATTTATCCATCAAATACAAAAAAAAAAAAAAAAAAAAACATGCCAGAGCTACCTTGGTACCTAACAAAATTTTTGGGTGTGATAGGGATAAATAATGCATATGCATCCCTCCTTTCCTATAGCACGTGACCTTTTTTTTTTTTTAATGTTTGAAATTTTGAATTTGTTTAAAAAAATGAAAGAAAAGTAAAATTTTTTATTTTCATGCTAATTGAAACACTTGTTTATTTCTAAAATATTACACCGAAACAAAATTTTGATCATTAAATGTCGTAAGTGACGAGGTTTACAAGAATTTCTCATACTTCAGATGTCAGCTTAGTATAAGAAGTTTATAAGGGGGGAGAAAATATGTGGAAAGAAACACATCCTCAACATTAAGTTAACAGGTAAAGCCTTGTAAAATAATAGAAAATTGAGGATCTTTAAAAAAAAAGAAATGAAAAATGGGAAAATCAGGAAGGTAGTTTTGAAAAATAGTGAGATGAGTCCTGTGAACTAAGTGAATGATCAGGATATTACATGGTTAATTTGTAAAAAATAAGACTAAAATAATGATAATTGAGTTTGTGCACTATTCAATTAAGAAGTTAGGAAAGGAGGACAGAGAGTTGGTAGATGATGGTGACACCTTATATGGTTTAGCTTTACAATCACCCCCCCCCCCCCCCCCCCCCCCCCCCCCAAAAAAAAAAAAAAAAAAAACCATCTAAACCAAATTAAACTTTCTTGTATGACGATAGTGCCCTTGCAATTTGGAGATTGTATTGTCCTCTTTGTATCTAGCTTGTTGAAAGTTTGAGAAGTGAGAACACAAGGCAAAATGCTGGACGAAATATCTTTGCTTTTAATCACAATTTGGTGTTACTTTCTTGTAACTTTTTTTTATTGATGTAGATAGAAATTGAATAATCTTTGTCCTTCCTCCTTATATGTTTTGTTTTTCTTTTTGAAAAAGAATAAATTCAAAATTAGGATTTTGTTGAAAAATTTGAAGTTGCTTGTGACTTGTCAAAACAAAGAAATAATAATTTCAAACAAAATTTGATATAACTTCGCAAAGCTTGTGGTACCTTAGTCTTGTTAATTTACAATAAGAAGATAGAAAAATAACTTGAAATAACATATTCTTGATATTAAGAGCCTTGGTGCAATAATAAGATTATTTTCTTGAACTTACGTATCACGATTTTAAAATATAAAAATAACATCGTAAGTAGAAGATAAAGTTGAGTATATCTAACTCTCTTCAAATTCACAGTGACAGGTGACTTATATACTAAGCTACTCCCTCCCTTATTATTTATTCAGCACGAAGTTAAAAGGACTTTGAGGGAAAAGTAACTTGTCAAGTAGCAAAACAAGGAAATTAAACAAGCAAAAAGGCGATTAGGAGAAGGGAATTTTGGACCAGTCAGTGTGTGAGATATGTGACCATGTTAAGATAGGATTTGTTCATGAAGCCGCCTAAGCCTGGCAGCTCAGCTTGGTGCCTCTGCAAAAGCTCTAGCTTAAAACCCCTAATCTCACTCAACAAAAGTCAAAATTTATTTATAATAATTTTTTTAATATAACGTAAAAGCCCCTAGCAACTTGCAAGAAAAAGTTAAGAGTCCGTTTAAAAGTGCTGTCAATTTTTATTTTTTGTTGTGTGTTATAGGTGTGTGTTTTTATTTTTTATTTTTTATGGTCTAATAATGACATTTATAGGCTACCGTTCTATTAACAGTACCAGACTAATGTTTTAAAATCAAAAAACACACCTAGTTTAGTATTTTTTATGTTTTTTATTTTTAAAAAAACAGAAAACAGAAACCACTAAAATAGGTGTGTTTTTTTATTCTAAAATATTGGTATGGTATTGTTAGCAGAACGGTAACCTATAAATGTCACCATCAAACCATAAAAAATAAAAAATAAAAAACAAAAACACACACCTATAACATACAACAAAAAACAAAAACTGATAGCAATTCTAAACAAACTCTTTTATTTATAATTGTTTTCTTTAATTTTAATTTATTTGTGTTTGTGGGTGTAAGTGCCTGTTGTAGAGTAATTACGTGCAGGTGACATATATGGGGAGTCAATCCATTAGAATAATGCTATATTTAACTTAGTGTTTATGAAACACCTAGCTTAAATTATATTATAGTCTCCCCTACCAACAAATATATTCTCTTATTTCATAGTCTAAAAATTGGACTATATCTAATGCTGATGTCATTTCCATGACTTAAATATAGATTCTTGAAGTTATAAAAATTTCTTCAATATTTGTACTTTGCCACAGGCCCAAAGAGTTGAGCAGTTGAAAAAGCTTTTTAAGCATAACTTAGACACCGTAAGAAAATAGAAGAGCCCATTATTAAGAGTAGACAATAAAAACACAAGACTTAGATACTATTTTTGGGGTCTTATTAATTTTTTTTTTCTTTTTGAAATTGACAAATGAAATGGGCTCATGGCTTTTTCGAATCTAATTTATTATAATATCAAAAAATATTAACAAAACATTAGAAGGAAATCCCCTGCCACACAAACACAATACGTACACAAAATTTTTATACAACTGATCAGGTCCCATCATTATTATTTGCATTTCAAAGGAAATTGAAAGAATAAAGCGTCTCGAAACAGAGTCCTTTTCCAATAGTCAATAGTGCCATAAATAGGGATGGCAGCTGGGCAAATCGTGTACGAATTAAAGTAAGCGTCATTCTTAAAAGAAAAATTCATTACGCTTCCAAATTTGGTATTGGTTGAACCTCTCTACTTAAATTAATTAAAATTTATATTAAAATAGGTTAAATTTTTATAAAATTTTAAAATAAAAATAACTCTTCAAAGATAAAAATAATATAAATTATACAAACATTACCATAATATAAAATTCAAAAGAGAGAGAGGATAAATTTCGAGAATAAAAAGTAACGTTAAAATCCTAATATTTACTTTTATATACAAAGAATATTTTGTTAAGATATAATAGGAGTATTCATGGATTTTATTATATAATTGAGTTGGGTTGACCTAAACTTGTCCCATCTCAAACTTATTTTTGGTTATATTTTTTTTTTCATACCTTACTTCTAACTTTTTTAGTCATATTCCAAACCCTTTCTATTAAGGGGCGAGTAAAGCTAAGTTTCAGTTTTCTTGTCAAATTATTATCCCTAGCTGTAAAGAGCTGAATTGAGTTGAGTGATGTGTTATGAAGCTAGGTTTGAAAATTGACGAATTTTAAAATGTATTTAAGCTTAATTTATTTATTTTTTGAGTCAATTTTAAACAAAACTACTCTTAATGATTATGATCTGAACTCAAATAGTTTGGTTTTTTAAATCTAATTTTAGTGTTCATAGAAGCTTTATCTACTTGAGTTTAAAAAATTAATGAGTTTTAAAATATAGCCAAATTTAACTTATTTGCATCACAAACTTCTAGTGTAAGAGTCAAACTCGAATATGTTGATTTATTGTATACGCCTTGCAAGGTGCAAAAAAAAAAAAAAAAAAAAAACGATGCACAATAGTATTATATCAACCCAAAAAAAAAAAAAAAAAGCCAAGCCGGCTAAATAGCAAAAATTCATCACATGCCGACGTGGCAACTGAGTCACTGACTTGTCTGAATGACTGAATCAACGACGTGGCAAAGTGGGTTGGTCCTAAGTCACTAATTCGGATTGCGGGTGGACGTATGGGTTGCCAATGTGGGAGGGAGGAAGAGTGTGAGAGCATTATTTACAAAAATATGTTAAGAGTAAGAGCATATTTAGAGAGTATATATACATGTATAATTATATATTTAAATATAAAAATATGGACATATACATACTATTTAAATAATTATTAATTTTAGTATGCATCAATATCTTAAAACATATCTAAATTTATAATATTTAAAATAAATAAAAAAACAAAATAGTCATTTTTAACTAAATTATATAAGTTTTTATGCAAAGCTTCAATAAAAGCTATGTTGTTAAGTATTTTAAAACTATAACAATATACGTGACAGCTAACTATTAATCTAAATTAGAATTTAATAATTTGACAATTTGAGATCATGAATTTAATAAAGATTAGCTCCTACTTTTTCAGTTCAAGGATTAGAAATTTAGAACGCAATTGGTCCATCAAACTTAGGGTTGGTCAAGTATCGCGTAAGGAGAATGGCGACCTTCCCAGCTGATTTTTATTTCTTTTTAAACGGCAACTATTGATCCGACTTTGAATTTTTTTTTTCCTGTAATCAAACATAGATTTATTACATGTGTATATATATAAATAATTTTATACATATAATATATATATATATAAAATGTTTAAAGTAAGATAACTATTTAAAAGGGGCACCTTATAAATCTTAGGATAAACAAATTGAGAAACTCTTCTAAGATTATGTAAAAAATGGAGTTATTAAAAATCTAGGGGGTGACACCTCTAGGCCCATACTAGGTTGGCCAGCGTCTATAGTGACGGGCCTTAATTATAAAAATGTTATAACCACTAAAAATCACATCATTTTTTGAAAATTTTTAAGAAATATTTTAGAAGAGTAGTATTTTTTAAAATGATAATAATATTAATAATTGAAAATATGAGTGCTACCTTTTTACTTATTTTTTTGTTCATAAATAAAATTTTAGTTTATTTAAGCTTTATAATAGGCAATCATCTGATGTACTAAAGGAAAAATTATTTAGAGTGACCGTCACACCACGTCATCATACTTATATAGTGTAACAGTTTATTCGTGTGATACTATGTATGGAGAGAGACAACATTATTTAAGAAATTATATAACATTTTGAATAAAATGTCACATCACGTTAGTCTAATCATGTGTGACAATGACCTTGGATAATTACTCCTAATGGTGGTAAATGCTACTTCTCACTTGATTTTTTCTCCACTTAGTGAAAGAGGTAAAAAAAAATTTAGTGGTCAAGTAGTACGAATTGTTCAGTACTCATTCTTATTAGACTGGGTCATGAAATATTTTATTACATCAACAGTATTAATTCATAATTAATGAAGAGATTTTTAATACAATAAATAATGCATGACAAATTTTAATATACACAACCACCAAAAAATTTCATATTAACTAATTACTAGTTTTTTCCCATAGAAAATAAAAACTTTTATGTGCCGACAAAATTGATATACTGTAAATAACTCACGATAAAATTTGTTATATGTTAATACTAAAAAAAAATTCTGTATTACCTAACTAGCATACTTTTTTGCGTAAAGATAGAGATTTTTACGTTCCGGCAATGGCTGAGAACGGGTTCACGATCGTGATGACGTGGAAGGAAATGCCAATAGAAGAGCGTGAGGGGGACGGCAAGTGAGCCACTGGAGTCGGGCCCCACAAGCCGACCTCGGCCGGTCGGCCGTCATGTCAGTGAATATACGTTGGGCACAAAGGAGCCAACTTGGTCTGGACAGTTGAACCACTTTCATGATGAGCCACCTCCTCTCCTCCTTTTGGTCAAAAGGGGCACAACAACGTATGTACAAATCCCATTTTAATCGTGGTACTCATTTTAAGGATGTTGCAAAGTGTTCATTTGGGTTGTTAAAATTTGTTTGACATTATGATCTTTGGTTCTTTAATAGCCATGGTACTAAAATACTTTTAGATATTTCTGTAAGTTTGGACTAAACGTGAAAGAAAAATGGGACCGAAAAATATACTCATTTTTAAGTGACGAATATTTGAAGAATTCTAAAACAGTTACAAGGACTAGAAGTAACATTTGTTGTTAGTGATGGGTAAGTATGGGGCGAGTTACGTTTATCTCAAATTGCATCTCATAAAGAAAAACTATTTTTTAAATTTGTGCTAAACTCGACATAAGAGAGAGAAAATTTGTTAGGGCGGGATGGGTTTTTACTCCGAGTAGGTTAGAATTTTGAATTAATATTGCATATTTTACAAATCTAAAAGATAAAATTGATGTAATTAGACAATAAACTACAGGAAATACCTATTTAATTAGTTCCTTTTTGTTCTTTTAATTTTTTGTCTAATACAAGAGAAAATTTTCTTAATCATGTTGTTTGACAAGAAATTTTAGGTTATAGTGATACCATTAACCGAATCTACTTTCGATTTTATTTTTCTTCATATTCCACTATAAACTCGTTTATTTAAATTTCAAACCTCTCTAATTAAGAGTGGGGTGGGATTTAGTTTTCGAGGTCAAATTAGGATCCCTATTTGTTGTTAATTAACTTGAATATTTACTCTAATTATTTCTGGTTGTTGCCCAACCTTACCTACTCAACGGAGAGGGGGATCCACAAAAAAAAAAAAAAAAAAAGAAGGAAGCATATATTATAATTTATAGGGTCCATTTTTTACCCTTTTTATTGATTCTTCGGAAACACTAATTTATAGGGGTCCACCACCAGCATAAAAGCTTTCTGTGTGATGAAAGCGTCCCAACACAACTCACCATTTTGTACTTGGAACTTTAGAGCAATCGTGGGCGTCATGCTTGACCATGATGAGCGAGACTCTCTTTGCCGCGACCATGTTCCCCAAGAAGGTGAAGGGTTCAGGTTCATTGGGCTCCTCCTACCCACATGATAGCATTGGTAACCACTGAGTGTTGGCTTGGCTCTCATACTCGGCATAAAGTCTCGAATTTTATTATTTTATTATTTTTTTTTATGATTAGTCGTTATTCATACAAATGTTTAAAATTTACTTAATTTATGTGGGTGTATGGTGGCTTAGACACCATGTAATTTATATAGTTTAAATTGGCTTGCACACAGTGGCAGACTTAAGATTTTGGTTGAGGGTGGCGAAAATTTCTTTTTTTTTTGTTGATAAGAGGATTAAGAAAAATATTTTAATTTTTGAGAGATCAATAAACTATATGATATTCAAAAATTTACAAAGTGAAGGGAAATTTAGTAATCTTTGGGGGCAGTATGCTATATTATATATGAAATATCTAAAAATTTATAAGATATAAAGGAGATTTTCAAAACTTTAGGCCCCTGCTCACCCCCTTTTCATCCGCCATTGAGTACGATGATTAATTCTAAGATAATGCAACAAATATAATAATATTCAAGATTTTACATATTAATATCAAATATTTCTTATACAAAACAATGTTCAAATAAAAGTAAATAACAAATTACAACAATTTTTTTCGTTTCATATTTTGAAACTTTTGCAAAATAGTTTCATTGTCTATGGTTTTAAATATGTCCCTTTCAATACATGATACCAAGCAATCATTCATCTACTTATCTATCATGCGATCACGTAATAGAGTCTTGATAATCTTCAATACAGAAAAAACTCTCTCAACCGATGTAGTTGTAACTGGTAAGATTAATTACAACTTCATAAGTAAATAGACTAATGGGTAGATACTATCCTTCTTCGTTTGATCTAACTTTTGAGTAAGCACACCAATCCCTATCACTTTTAAAAATTTATTATTAGAGTTTACATTTAGAATGTAGGTCTCAAGTTGATTATTAAGTACCATAAACTCAAGTGGAGAAAAATTATTATGATAAAACTTAGCAAAATATAAAATGAGTAGGGTTAAAAAAATTTTTTTCTTCAGATTTCAGGGGACGGCTGCCTACTCTCGGCCCTTGGTCAGTCTACCCTGTTTGCACAAAAGCTTTAAAGAATCATTGGTCAAAAACCTAAACACCTTGTAATTAAACAAAAAAAAAAAAAACACAAAAACCCTTCATTGAGAATTTGTAGCTTAATTAAATAAAGAATTGGCAGTTCACATATACCATCGCAGAGTTATCAAAATGGAAAGTGAAAGCAGGAAACGTTAGCAGAACAGAAGCAGGAAACCCAACCAAACAATTAGAAAGAAATGGGAAATGGGAGATGAGAGATGAGAAACAATTGCAAAATTTAATAGGAATCTTATTAAGAAGTTTTCATAGAATTTAAAGAAGATCTTTAGGAAACTTAATGGAAACTTATATGAATAATTTTATAAATATTTAGTTAGAACTTAAAAGAAAAAAATCTATAAAAAAAATTAATATTTCAAAATTTGCAACGTTTTTCTCTAGTTTTTCAAGAGTTTTCATACAATATCCCAAATATGTCCTAATCATTTCCTCACGTTTTCGAAATATTTTCCTCGCATTTTCAAAATGTTTTTTTAAAATTTCTAAACGAGTTTCATACTCATATTGAAAGTATATTTTAAAAAAAACGCGCTTCCCATTTCAAATGAGTTTCCGAACAATTATGCACCATCGACGATGAACGGTCACTTGATATGAATCGTCAAATTGACGCGGAAATAAGCAGAGGCGCCTCCCTTCTTTGCCTTGTTCACTCAACATGATGATTATGTTAGTGATCAAGACAATCGATTCTCAACTTGAGGAAGGAGAGCCAGATATGCAATAATGGGGTGTTGAGAGGCAGAGTTTCAGTTGTATATATTTACAAAGTACAATGACAAATGTTTCCTTTGGCAAGTTCCATTTGGAGACACAAGCGGCAAACCACCAATTTGTTGATAAGAACTCGGATTTCCCCGCTTAATACTTAAGTTTGAGCTTTCTTAGTTTTTAGTGGAGTTAAAACTTATTCTTCAACTCTCAGAACATATTGTGGGACCTAAGTTTTAATTTTAACATAAGTACAATAAAATCTTTTACAGATGACTATGTAGTGTTGAAATACAATCTTCTCTCGTGGATATATGAAATAGCTTCTTTGTAATCTATTTTAAGTACTGCACAAAAAAACAAACAAACAAACAAGTTTACTATTACAAATTCAATATATCCTTTCATTGCTTTTCACTTCACAAAGACATTGGCCAGCAGTGACCTTCTGTGCGCCATCATTTGTATTTTGACTATTTTCTAAGTTGAAAACTTGATTTGCAAATTCCAAATTTCACTGTTATAACCAATGGTCGCATGAGAAAGAGTCCACCATGAGACCTCTATGCAGAAGTTTCTTCGGCTTGCATGCAACTGTTCCATTGACAGTGTACAATGTGTGTATAGATAGATACATACATGTACGTCTGTGCTGAAACAACTATATAATGTCTTTCACAACCATCCATTGTTTGTGTATTTCTCTTATTTGTATGCATATTAACCCAACTATTGATTAATATTGCAAGAGTTCTCTTGGTGGATTCTCAACATGCATGTAGTAGTTCCTAAATTGCACCCACAATGTACAACACACTATAGCACATTCAAATATCCTTTCAAACTATAGCATATAAAGGCAGAGTTTAAGATTAGAAGAAATAATAAACTACTGTGGCAAGAGTTCCTACCATACAAATGGGAGACCAAAAAATTTGGTCTGCACCATTAATGCATTGCGATTTCATGAACAAACAGTGGATCTCTCTCTCTCATAGGAACTTGGACCAATATAAGAAAAAATCACTATGTATCCATATACAATGTTTATGAACAATAAAGTATCTTCTCAACAATTCAATTTTGTTTTCTATCTATTTTATTGGTAGTCAAAAGTGGAATTATAACACCATTGATAGGCTCCATGAATAATAGAAGGACAACATCCAGAAAGCATTGTATATATATACATGTGCGCTAAGCATCAATGAACAATAAGCTTGAAAACGAAGGAAAGAAAAAAAAAGAAGGCCCTATTAAGAATCCGAGTGGCATGATATGCAATGGGCCTGAAGTTCGATACTCTCATCCGTAGATTAACGAATTCAAAATCTAAACAAAATCTTTGCTAAAAAGACCATAACAAACTGATCGAGCAAGTAACAAAAATTAAATTGAGGAGCAAGATCTAAATCACTCGAAAGCCCACGCATTCTGTTCAAGAATCTCTTTTTCTTCCTCAAGAGTAAAATCGTTCCTGATGTTGAAGATTCTGCGGATCTCCCCTGGCGACTTTCCTCTAATCATGGCCGCAACTTTCTCACACAGTTTATCCAACAAGTCCTTAACATCGAGATTGTTTGCTGCCATGATGAGATCGTATAGAACCGCCTGATCTTTGTCGAAAAAATCAGAGTCGTAGGCTTTGAGATTGGCTGCTTCGACTTCTGGGTTTGCATGCTTCTTGCAGTGCTCGATCACCATGGCTAGCGTCTTGCCGTCCACGTTGGGCACTGGAATAGTATTCGATGCACAATCATCTTCAACCATGTTCTTGATTGTCTCGGACTTGATCGCGACGGACTCTTCTACAAGGAACTCTTCCCCATCAGAACTCTTCAGTGTCAGCTTCGACATGATGATAGTATATGCTGAAACAATATTCTAATACAAAATTTGACTACTAAATAGAGAATAATGCAGAAGAAGTGGAGCTTTAGATGTATACTAGAGGGGTATACGCAATGCATGTGCAATTTTAGATTATTGTAGGAGATGATTGTTATCATGTAGATTGAATTAGAGATAATAATTGTTGTGGTCGATTGAATTACCGAAAAAGACCTTATCAATATTGGCACGGAAATAGGATAGGCAGAATACAAAATTTATAAAAAACTGCAGCAATTATTTTAATAACTACTCTTATCTAACTTTAAAGATACCAGTTGAAGTTCTCTATTTATATATTAAAATAGATATAAGGATATATTGTGGCCTCGTAGCTCCGGGAGGAATTGGAATCAGAATTTGGAGACTTCTTATTTCTGCATGATTGTATATTAATAGTGTGCCTTGCTCCACCAGGAGTAGGAGTCACGTACAGGCAAGAAATTAACAATATATATATATGTAATGGTTGAGTGTAATTTTATGGGGGTGTTTGGCCTACTGGCTTATAAGACATAAGCTATAAGGTATAAGTTACTTTTAAAAAGTTATCTTTAAAAATAATTTTTTTTCGAAAAACGTAATTAGATATGAGCTACTTTTTTAAGCCACTTACTCAAATATATTTTAAAAAAGTCATAAGCTACTAAATAAATTACGTTCAAATACCCCCTATATTTTAATTAGTCCTGATAGGAGCCTGGACCTTTTCAAAAAAGAAAATCTTAATCAGGGACATCTATTCGAAGGGTGTTATGGAAATAGTGAAATAACTATTCATAAATGACTTTTGAAGCAATAATGTAAATATTGGCGATAATGCAGTATGTATTGCACAAATTAAGAGAGACTACATCGAAGGTGATAGAATCAAACATATATCGTTAAAGTTTTTTTTATACACATGAGCTCTAAAAGAGTGGTGATATTAATGTTCAGTAGATACGTTCAAGCGATAATTTGGCGGACTTATGTACTAAAACACTCATAACTGCAACATTTGAGAAATTGGTTCATAACATTGCCATGTGTCGTCTTAAAGATCTTTCATTCTGAATAATTGAAGCTATCAACTTCATACTAGTTGTATGAATAAGGGGGAGCCACATACTGTACTCTTTTTTCTTCGCCAATAATTTTTTTCCCATAGAATTTTTCTTGGCAAGATTTTAATGAGGCAGTTTTAACGCATCCATACTTTACTATGCTGCACAAGAATATTGCACTCTTTTTCCTTCGCTATGGTTTTTTCCCGCTGAATTTTTTCTAGTAAGATTTTAATGAGGCATATTTTTGTGTAAAAGTCATCTAAGGAGAGTGTTATGAAAATAGTGAAATCACTATTCATGAATGACTTTTGTAGCAATAATGTAAGTACTGATGTTTTTCTTCTAGTACTGTGTATTTTCTTCGTTTATATATAAAGGTAGAGAAAGCGCGCAAGAAGAAGAAGAAGAGAAAAAAAGGGAGAGAGAAAAGAAAGAGGAGAGAAGAAAACAAAAGAGAGATAAAGTAGAGGCTCTAGACAAATATTGCGATACAGTTGTATTTATATTTCTTCTTATAATATAATAAAGTCTTAGGTGATCAAAAAGATCAACTGTTAATAGTTTCAGAAGAACTAATCTAAGAAATATTTGACAGTTACCAAAGAACTAATTTTACTATATCTTGTATTAAGTTAGATTTATTTGCTTTATATTTTCTCTAGTTTTATAACAAAGAGGATTACCTGACTATTCTAGACATTATGCGTATATTAAATTCTTACCTAAATTACTTTCAAACGAAGAACTTGCAACATGATTAAATCAATAAATTAAACAAGAAATTAACCTATTAGGACACTGTAGAATCACCAATACATGAATTGGCACACTGGTAATAAGATCTATTAACTTCTTAAGAACATGAACTTAGCCTAATAGCTTCAAGAAACAAAATAAAAAAATAAAGAAAAAATAAAAAACATAAAGGCCCAGTTAACTTTCACAAATAAACCATTAAGGAAGCAAAAAATAATAGAAAATTATGAAGAAACCTCAATTTGGTTGTGATGCACGACTAATGATTTGGAGGAATTGTAACATATGTTTTGAATTTCCAATAAATACAACGAACTTCAAGATAAATTTTGAAATCAAGCCATTAAGGCATATATAGTTATTAAAACCGAATTGGACATTAAGCCGGTAAATCCACGGGTTCATAGTTAATTGGTTTAATTGTTATTAAAAAAAATGATATTTTATTCATTCATACAGGTAGGTAGATACCTTTTGAATTTTTTGGGGTGCACAAAAGAACAAAGAATTAACCAACCCATCAATTGACAAATTGATAAATTCGGTCGGTTCTCGTGCTATCACCCTTTTAGACCCAAACCGATTCGAGACCTAACCCAAAAGAACCCGACCTAGACCCATCCCAAAGACCCGATTTTGTATGCTACAAAATTTTATATACATGTTATATATATATATATATTATTTATTGTGCTTACATATAATTAATTTGTTTTGTATGCTCTTTTTTTAAACTTTTTAGAAAATTTAAGATATAACTTGAGTATAGTTTTTAAAATTTTAATTGAATAAATCAATCTTTTTCTTTTATATACAAAATAGGGACTCGGCCTGAATGAAACCGACCCAACCCAAATCAAATCGAATCGTGGAACCAATCAAAACTAATACGAACTGACATGGTTCGGTTCAGTTTCATAAAATGATCGGTTTGGTCCTAGGTCTAAAAATCTAAAATTGATCAAGATCGGTTGGGTTTCAAGTTTGGCACAAACCTGAAGTAACCCGACCCATGCACGCCTTCACAACAACTAACGTGGCACAATGGCAGAGAGCTGTGTAAGCCTTCGAATATGTCACATTCACCTCTCCGAGTTGTGACATCTTTTACTTCCAAACAAAATTTCACTAGTAGTTAATTTTTTTGATCGAAAGCTCACTGCTAGTTTAACAAGAAAAAAAATAACGAATTAAAAGAATGTGAAAAAACAACTACAATTGCCATGAGCCATTCAAAGCCCATTCGTGCGGAAGTGAAGCAATAAACGTGTAAAAGCGCAATCATAAATTGAAAACTTGAACTTAAAATGCTCACATCGCTCAACCAAACCTTGGCCTACAGTAGAGCACCACCGTGGTGATCGGATGTTCATGAGAGAGATGGGGACGAGTGTTTTATATGAGTCTACTGGATAGAGATAAAGATAGAGATGTGGATGAGCGCCGCTAATTTGGTGCTGTGGATAGATGCTTGTAACCAATTCTTATTGGGTGTTGACCGTGTTGACATGGGAGAGGAAGAAGGGAAAGCATTCTACTTAAAAAAAAATAAAAAATGAAAAAAAGAATACCTACTAGATAGAGATAGTGATGTGGATGAGTGCCGATACTTCAGGCCTGTGGATAGACACTAGTAACCAATTCTTTTCTGGTTCTGGCAGTGTCAACGGAGAGAAAAAAAAGGAAAACATTTACTAGTAGGTAGCATCCAATGGGTACACTGTTAAGATTTTTGACCTTTTATATATGTATTTTGTGAGTTTTTTTTATTTTTTTATTTTTTTATTTTTTTATTTTTTCTGATAATCAGGTGTCTGGGCTAACTCATGCGCACCTTGATTAATTTCGGGACCTATGCAGTCTTTTCGTCCTGTCTCTCCATCCTATACAAACTTGATAAATACCGGACCAAAGATCCTGAAATGGGCCCAAAAAGTTGATATTACCTAAAAGGTTTCGAACCTGAAGTCATGGAGGGAGTAGACTCCCAGATTTCAAGCCTTGACCACCATTATAATGTTTGAGGCTAATCTTAGTAGAATAATAATCATGTTAAAATTGATGACAACTACAAATACTATTAAAGTAACATTGAGAAGTAACTAAGAAAATAAAAATAATTATTGGCCTATGAAGATGTAAAATATGAAGTTTAAATAATTAAAATGATAAAATCAGAAGCACAATTACCAAAATAGAATTAGTACGAGGAAGACCAATTCACTCATAATTCAATCAAATCAGCAACTTATATGTGTAAATATTAAATATTCACATTGATTTAGTAAATTAGTATGTATGGGGCTATGTAGGGCTAAATATTTGTTTTGGAAAGCAATTACAAAAATTAATTGTTTGATAGGCTGGAATTAAGTATAATAAATAATAGAGTAACCAATTTATTGATGGATTCAAACCTACGGCTATAAAAGAGGCAAGCCAAGCCCAGCAGTAAATTGTTCACACTTTGAAGCTTTAATTTTTTTTTTTTTTTTGAAGAGGTGTACACTTTGAAGCTTTAATTTTTTGAAGAAGTGTACTGATATTACAAATAATAAAAATCAACACCTTTTAGCGACAAAAACATTTTGTGGCAAAAACATAGTTTTGGCAACAACATAGGGATGCAGCGATAACTTTAAAAAAAATGATTGGAACTTTCGACAAGTTTTAGCTTAATCGACAAAAAAACCAATTCAGTGACAGGTTTATATTGTCCCAAAAAAACATGGTCACTAAAATCCTTTCCTGCCACAACCTCCGTGCCTTATATTCCTGCCATGTCTTTCCGCAATCAAATTTGTGACGATAGTGGGTGGTGTGGACAATTGTTTAGAATTAGCGACGAATTTTTATTTTAGTCACCAAAGGACAACTTTTAGCAACGATTTAGTCTTCATTGGAAAAAATTTAGTCGCTAAATCTCCAATTTCTTGTAGTGCACCGTAAAAGCTTCATCAACCTATACAAAAGTGCAATAGTCCCTCAGTGTCAGAGATCGAGAACGATGGCTTATTGATGGCAAATGGCTCGAGAAGTTGAGTATAGAGATGAGAGGAGCCGTAGAGAAGAGTGTGGTTCCTCAAATTGGGGGAGGGGGGGGGGGGCGAGCGGCGGGTTTTTGTCTCTAGGGCTTTTGGTATGAGGGCATTTTAGTAAATTACATACACTATAGTTTTATTATATATTCATGGTATAATAGCGTCTCTAATAGGCTTTTTAAAGTAGCTTTCTTATCTATTCTAGAGAGTCAAATCTTAAAAATAACTCTCCAATTAGTTCTCTATATGGCTCTCTATTTTAGAGAGTCATATTTTTGTTCTCCAAATTTTAATTCACAAATTTCTTACTCTTTTCCCTCTTTTATTTCCTCTTTTATTATGGTGAATGTTAAAAAAGAAATAATTCATGAGGTGACTAGTTAAAATGGAGAGTATTGTTAGATAATTTTTAAAAAATACCTAGCTAAAATAAATAATGGGTTAAGCTAAACCCTACCTCACTTCTAACAAAAAAAATTCATTACATTCCTAAAACTGTGATTGTTGAATCTCCCCACTTAAATTAATCAAGATTTAGATTGAAATGGTTTAAACCCATATAAAATTTTAAAATAAAAATAATTCTCTAAAAATAAAAATAATACAAATTATACAAACACTACCATAATATAAAATTCAAAAGAGAGAGAGGATAAATTCTAAGAATAAGAAGTAACGTTAAAACCCTAATATTTACTTGTATATACAAAGAATATTTTGGATTGTTAAGATATAACAGGAGTGTTCAAGGATTTTATTATATAATTGAGTTGGAGTGGGCTAAACTTACCCCATCCCAAACTTGTTTTTGGTTACATTGTCTTTCCTAAACCTTACTCCTAACCTTTTTATTCTTAGTCCAAACATTTCCTTTTAGGTACGAGTAACGCGAAGTTTCAGTTTTCTTGTCAAATTGTCATCCCTAATTGTAAAGAGTTGAATTAAGTTGAGTAGTGTGTTATTAAGCTAGGTTTGAAAACTTGACAAATTTAAAGTATGTTTAAGCTTAATCTGTTTTTTTTTTTTTTTTGAGTCGATTTCAAACAAAACTGCACTTAATGATCTTGATCCGAACTCAAATAGTTTGGTTTTTAAATCCAATTTTAGTGTTTATATAAGCTTATCTACTTAAGTTCAAAAAATTTATGAGTTTCAAAATGTAGTCAAAGTTAACTTATTTTTTTTAAATCCAATTTTAGTGTAAGAGTCAAACTCGAGTATCTTGATTTATTGTACAGGCCTTGCAAGGTGCAAATAAAAATAAAAATAAAATAAGATGCGCAATAGTAAGGTTAATTACAAGCACACACATACTTTGAACTATGACTTAGTATTACTACACTACAAGAAATGTGACTTTTAGTGGCGGTAATATTAACGGCGGGTCAAAAACCGCCTTTATTGATCTTTATTAACGGCGGGTATACTACTGCCGTGATACATAATTATTAACAGCGGTTCATACCGACCATCGCAAAATAAATCACCATTTAGGTCTCCAAGGCTGGATATCCATTAAATAAAACCTTTATCGGTTGTTTTTGAAGAACCACCTTTAAAGACAAAGCCAAACGAAAATGACATTGGCCTCTTTTTTTTTCCCTCCACCTAAAATTGCATTCTCTTCAAATCATACTTCCCTCAATTGGCGTCAGTCGACCCTCCTCTCATAGAAAGCCAAGGCAGCCCTCTCCTTCTCTCAAAGAATTTCACAAATGATTTTTCAATGCAATGGTAAGCATACTCTTCAATCTCACCATTTTCCCAAAATTTCCCCAATCTGTAAGTCTCTCTCTCTCTCTCTCTCTCTCAGTTTTTTCTAGATTCTTTGAACCCTATGCTCTCTTATTATTGTGAAATGTTAGAGGCTTAACAATTTTGAACCCTAGGTTTCATGAAGCTTCAATTAATTTTGAACCCTAGATGTGAATCCAAGCCTTCACTCTTCGGTTTTTTTGTTTTCGATTCTAAAACTTGGGTTGTTATATACATCAACACATGCATACCCATATGTTATGTGTATAAATATGCATCAAGCATGTGCTCTACCAATATCATATTTGGGAATGGTGTGTTCAACCTTTTCTTTGTTGCAAATGTAATATTTGGGTTAGAAAATTTCATATGCTTACATGTGTCATTTCTTCTATACTATGGCTTGTGCACTAATATAATTATAGATGTCAAACTTTCATACATTTTTTGTCCTCTAAATATATATATTTTTATTTTGGTTGTTTTCTTTCAATTTTTTTTTTTTATTAACTTAAGTTAAAAGGTAAAAAACCATCACTATTGGGTTTTTGGTCTCCTTTTGATGGAAATTATTTTGTGTTCATTATTTGAAAGTGATACTCCATTTTTCAATTTTTTTGTACCATTACTAGATTCTTACAATAGATTTTTAGCTTGGATTGAGATGATATTACACTTCATGGCCAGTCAATGATAGCTAAATTATGTGTTGTTGTTTGTAGCTAACTGAGACTGTCCAACTTTGAAGCTCTACAATCAGCAACAAGGCAACACCTATTTCATGTTTCCTTTAAAGCAATATCCTACTCATTAGATTTTCTATTTTGCAAATTTGTAGGAGTTACCGGATTTATTTGTTATGATTAAATTACAAGATTTAATTTGCATTGTAGCAATCCTAGTGGCTATAGGTTTGAAATAACTTACAAGTGGTAAATCTTGGTTGTACAGTACTAGGTGAATATTGCCTCCCCTAATTTTTTTTTATGGGACTAGGGGCTGAAAAAAAATTTCACACTGCTACTAGGTTTATGTCGGGTTATTTGAATCAAAGGATAACATAATTGTGTGTTGGAGACACTCATAAAGGCACAATACTTGCTGAATTGTACCTATTATTGGTTATTTGCATTGAATTTGTTCAAATGGATGATTAGGAATTTCTTTCTATAATCCTTTTTAGTGATTACATAAACTTATTCACATTCTATTTGTTGCCTTTCTAGAATAACCATTATGCCTAACCTGCAAGACAAAGTAAAAGGGTTGCCTTTGAACCTTGATTACCTATCAGAGTCACTTTACGAAAACGGCTATAACTCTTTCTAGAAAACTCCAATTGATGCATCGTTTTTTTTTTTTTTTTTTTTGTGGAAACTAGACTTATAGATCTTTCCAACTATGTATGGATCAACTGTTAGAACTCTCCTAGTTAAATTAGATTTTGCTACAAAGTTACCCCAAAAATCATGACTGCACATTTCTCCTATTTTCTTTTGGATGCTGAAAATTCAGCTCCAATGGCTTGTAAACCTAATTGAATTAGGCTTGGGAACTATGAAGACCTCCCGTGTTAGTCATACTTTTACCTTTTGAGCTGGTACTTTATAGTAAAAAAAAAACCAAACACAATTTGAAGCCTGTCTTGCATTTAAGAAACTAAATACAGTTTGAGTATCGAATCAAATGTGTTGTAGTTATATTATGCATGGAAGTTGTGTCGCATGGTTTAGAATAGCTACCCTTAGGAAATCCACCAAGGGATAAGAGAAAATAAGAAGAACTCCTTCTTCTTAGAAAGCCAAAGGCTAACTCTAAAACATAATTTGAAAATTCTCTACTTTCATTACCACTTGCAATAGCCTAATAAATACATATCTTATTTTAATAAACACACATGGACTTTGACATACATGCACACTTGATTGATGACAAATAAAGACAACCAACCTTTGACTACCACCATATAAGGAGAAGACAAGAAAATCATGTAAAACACCTTTAAGACTCTTGATAAAACACACTTAACAAGAAGGAAAATCAAAAGAGGTGGGCTGCAGAAAGTCTAGAAGATTGCTGAATTTTCGGATGTGCAGACAACTCAAACACCCTTCAGTAAAATAGCCATATCTCTCTTCATGAAACAGCAAATCATGCTCTGTTTTTTTTGTTGGAAAGTAGATTCATAGACCTTTCTATCAATATAAGATTTGCACGCTGATTCACTTCCAGTAGATACAGATTTTATTGCAAAATCAGTTAAAAACAGGGTCTGCACAGCTGAAAAAAATCGGTTTGGCAACCCCTCTATTTTGACCATTTGGCTTATTGTTTTTAAGCCAATTTTGACTGAGATCCTTCGGTATCAGTTAGCAATTAAGTTAGTGTTTTCAATAAATTATTTGGTGGAATAAATTTTTTCTATTTCTGTTTTTAATTCTTTTATGTGTATGGACTTTTGGTTTTGTGTGGATTAAGTTCCAGTACACAAATATATTTGGGAGCATTATTTATATTCTATCTATCTGTCTGCCTTCCCATTTGAAGTTTAGGCATCACTTTACTATGTTCTGTTGTGTTTGTCAACAAACAGCTTGGCACTCTAGTGCTTTGCTGGATTGTCTCTTTGTATCCGTCAGATTGCTCTTGACTGCTTTTTGCTAAATTTGTGATATTAAGAACTCGCCTACGGAATTTATTTCTTTTTCTTTTACTCGGATTTCTTACATTTCTGTTCCTTTTTTTTTCCAGTTCAGTGGCAAATCAGTAGGCATTATTGGACTGGGCAGAATTGGCTTAACAATTGCTAAGAGATCCGAAGCATTTGGCTGCCCAATCAATTACTATTACCAAAGAAAGCTTGCTCTTGGAGTTAAAGGTGAGTTTCGGTCTTCCCTCTTTGTGATTGTTTGGTTATGTGTGTTGGGTAAGCATTGTTTGATGAAATGTGTCTGTGAATGAATATCATAGTATTAAAAAATAGGAGCTGATGCTAAGTTAATTGTCGTCCCTCTTTGATCAGTTTGGTGTCTCAAAACTAGACTTAGCCCCTTGTTTATTGTTTTGTGATTGGAGAGTTTATTAGAAAAAAAATTTAGTAAATATATTGCAATATTGTGTGTTGGACAAAATTAGAGAGAATATCAAAGGCTGCTACATTTTCAGATTCTACAGGCAGTTCTGACACTCTTTAGTAAAACAGTCATATCTCTCTCCACAGTCAAGGAAATCATGCTTTGTTTTTTTTTATTAGAAAGTAGACTCACATGACTTTCCCACCATATAAGATTTGCATGCTGATTTATTTTTAGTAGATTCAGATTTCACTCAAAAGTCAGCTAAAAAACAAGGTCTGCACTTTGTTTTGAGAAGTTGGACAACCCCTTTGTTTTTAACAATTTGAGGAAAACATAGGCCCTAAAATATTCAATTATTCTTGCAATATATATACCACTTTATTATGTATTATTGAAGGAGATAAATCATTCCATGAATATCACTTGGTGAAAAAAAAACTGAATTTATCTAATTTTCTTTTTCCTCGATTGCCATTTTGGAATGTGTAGCTTGAACTTCTAATAACATAAAATACAGTACATTAATATTGCATATTTTGTCTTATTTCTAATGCTTGATACTATTAATAGGTAAATTTCTTGTTTGCTTAGTCATTTTTTCTTTGTGTGTAGATTGAGAGGAGATAGATGCGCGCATATGCAAGGGTTGACATGTGGGACAGTTGATTTTGATGGCCTATTGAACTTTTGTAGTGGTTCACATTTTGGAGTCATTGGTTTTGATTTGTATAAGTCTTTTGTCTTGAAATTTATCAAGTTAGTGTGTATTGACTTATTTTGGTACATTGACATTTTTGGCAATAAAAAAATTTTAACTTTTTGTATTGGTACATGTCACATAGTGTAATATAAGATTTTAGTGCTAAATTTATATCATAATAAATATTTATCTTTATCACTGGTAATATAGAATTGCCATAGAATATATATTTATTAGAATAAATGAACTTTTAACGGCGGTTAAGCCAACCACCACTAATAGTATACGTAAATATGAACGGTTAATTTACAACATTTTATGGCAGTATGACTACCACCAGTAATGGTATAAGCTATAACGGTGGTAATCAACCATCGCAAATGACATATTTTAGCGAGGGTAACATGAAACCGTCGTTAAATAAACTTAAAAACGTTGATATCAATTGAGGCAGGTTAATACCGCCTTAGAACAGCCGTTTTTGGTTATCGGCGGTAGCTTTACCGCCGTATTAATTTTCCCGACACCTACCTAGGCAGTAGTTGATTTTTTTGTTATGTAACCGCCGTTATATACTTTAGAGGCGGTTGGTGTACCTTTTACCGATGGTAATTGACCGCCGCAAAAGGCCAATTTCCTTGTAGTGCTATGTCCTCTAAATTCTAAAACGTAACAAGTTAATCCCTTGAATTATTAATTTGTATCAATCAGCTCCTCTTGTTAGCAATCTGTTAAGAAAATTAATAAAAAATTATTAGTTGACTTTTATATGTTCACAAAAATATAGTTTATGCCTAAATTAATCTTTTCCTATTATAATAATTGTTTAACAACTGAAATGTCCTTTGAAATACATGTAAATATAGAAATAATATAAAAAGTATTTCAATTATTAGATAATTATTACAAATAAATAATGTAATTTAGGTATAACATTAACTTTATGAATATGTACAAGTTATATGATAATTTTTTTTTTTTACCTATTTCTCTAAATAATTGATAATATATTGTTAATAGAAAGAGTTAATTAATATAAATAAATAATTCAGAAGATTAACTTATTATATTTTAAAATTTTAAAAAATTAATAATACTAAATTATAATTTAAAAAATGTGTTTGTAATTAAACCATGACAATATTGGCCAAGCATTGTCCACACTCAATTACCAGCCAAAAAACAGCCAAGCCGGCTCAATAATAAAAAGTCATCATATGCGGACGTGGCAACTGATTTGTCTAACTGACCGAATCAATGACATGACAAGGTTGGTTGGTCCTAAATCACCAATTCGAAATGCGGGTGGAGGTGTGGGTTGCTCGTGTTAGAGGGAGAGTGTGGGAGCATCATTTACAAAAATATGTTGAGAGTGACACGGTTGTGCACATATCTGCATAATTATATATATAAATATAAAAATATAAACATATATAATCTTTAAATAATTATTAATTTTATTATGCATCAATATCTTTAAAAAATACCTAAATTTATAATATTTAAAATAAATAAAAGAAACAAAATAGTCATTTTAAACTAAATTATATAAGTTTTTATGCAAAGTTTCAATAGAAGTTTTGTATTATTATATATTTTAATATCATAACAATACACGCGACAACTAACTATTAGTCTAAGTTAAAATTCAAGAACTTGACAATTTGAGTTGAAGAATTTAATAAAAATTAGTTCTTAATTCGTCAGTTCAAGAATTAGAACAGAATTAGTCCACCTACTTAAAAGAATTATGTGACCTAGGGTTGGTCAAGTAGCACGTAAGGAGCATTGGCGAGCTTCCCAGCTAATTATTATTTTTTTGGCTTTGTGAGAATATTGTATTACCAATTACTAATTTTTAATAGGTAGGTAGATATTACCAATGACTGTTTAAGTCTTATATGGAGAACTACCTAATACAAATAAAGTAAATATTATAGGGCAACATTATGTGATCAAAAAATTCATACACAATTTTTGTATAAAATAATGTGATTGATTTATAACCTTTTAATTTAAAATAAAATATTCACAATTAGAGTTGGAACTAAAAAAATACAATCAAACGGCAACCATTGATCCGACCTCGAATTTTTTTTTATAATTAAACATAGACTTACTACATGTGTATATATATAATTTTTTTGTACATATAATATATATAAAAAAGTCTTTAAAGTAAGATAACTATTTAAAAGGGACGACTTATAAATCTTAGGATGAACATAATTGAGAAACTCTACTAAATTATATAAAAAATGGAGTTATCAAAAATCTAGGGGGTGCCCCTCTAGGCCCATGCTAGGTACGCCAGTGTCCTTGACGGGCTATAACTACCAAAAATCACATCTGAATTTTTTAAGAGATATTTTAGAAAAATAGTATTTTTCAAAGTGATAACAATATTAATAAGTGATAATATGAGTGCTACCTTTTTACTTATTTTTTTTGGTTCATAAATAAAGTTTGAATTTGTTTAAGCTGTATATTAGGCAATCATCTGATCCACTAAAAGGAGAAATTATCTAGGGTGACCATTACACTACATCATTATACTTATATAGGTAAAAATTTATTCTTATGATGCTATGTGTAGAGAGAGACAATATTATTTAAAAAATTATAAGTATTATGCTAGCTATATGATGTGTCACAATTTAAATAAAATGTCACACCACATTAATATAATGACGTATAACAGTGACTTTAGATAATTACTCTTAATGGTGGTAAATGCTACTTTGTCACTAATTTTTTTTCCAGTTCATAAAAGAGGGGAAGAAAAAAAGTCCTAATATGTAGTATGAATTATTTAATATTTATTTTTATTAAATTGAGTCATGTGATATTTATTACATCAATAAATAATATAAATTCGTAATTAATAAAAATAACTTTTAATACAATAAATAACGAATTACAAAATTTAATATAAACAAACATCCAAAATCCCGTATTACTTAATTACTAGACATGTTTCTATAAACGAGAGTTTTTTATGTGCCGACAAAATTAACATCACTAAATAACGCATGATAAAATTTAATATCCATACTACGTGCCTAGTAGCTTTTCTTCGTAGAATAGAAGACTTTTATCTACCGGCAATGGCAGAAAATGGGGTCGCCATCAACATGACGTGGAAGGAAATGCCAAGAGAAGACCGTGACGTGACGGCAAGTGAACCAGCTGGACTAGGACCCCACAGGCCGACGAGAGCCGGTCAGCAGTCGTGTCATTGAACATACGTTGGGCACAAAGGAGCAAGCATGATCAGAACCGTTGAACAACATTCATAATGAATCTCCTCCTCTCCTCCTTTTGGTCAAAAGGGGCACACCAACTTATATACAAATCTCATTTAATCAAGCTACCCATTTTTAGCATGTTGCAAAGTGGTCATTTGGGTTATTAAAATTTGTTTGACATTATGAGCTTTGGTTCTTTTATAGCCATGATACTAAAATACTTTTAGATGCTTTGTCAGTTTGGATTAAACGTGACAGAAAAATGAGACCAAAAAATATACTCATTTTTAAGTGATGAATATTTGAAGAATTATAAAACAGTTGCAAGAACTAACAATAACATTTGTTGTTAGTGATGGTAAGAGGTAAGGCTGGGATGAGTTACATTTATCTGAAATTGCATCTTGTAAACAAAAACTATTTTTTAAATTTGTACTAAACTCGACACAAGTCATGGTACGGAAAGAGAGAAAATTTATTAGGGCGGGATGGGTTTTATCATTGAGTATGTTAGAGTTTGAGTTTTGAATTAATATTGCATTTTTTACAAATCTAAAGGATGAAATTGATGTAATTAGACAACAAACTACAGGGAATACCTATGTAATTAGCTCCTTTTTGTTCTTTTAATTTTTTGTCTAATACAAGATAAAATTTTATTGAATTTAAATTTTCTTAATCTCATTGTTTGACAAGAAATTTTAAGTTGTAGTGCTACCATTAACAGAACTCGCTACTGGTTAAATTATTTGTTTCCTATTTCACTATGATCTTGTTTATTTAAATACCAAACCTCTCCAATTAAGAGTAGGGTGAAACCTGATTTTTGAGGTCAAATAAGAATCTCTATTGTAAATTAACTTGAATATTTACTATAATTATTTCTGGTTGTTGCCCAACCTTACCTTCTCAAAAGAGAGGGGACCCCAAAAAAAGAAAAAGAAAAAGAAAGAAGCATATATTATAATTTATAGGGGTCCTTTTTATTTTTCTTTTTTTTTTTATTCTTCGGAAACACTAATTTATAGGGGTCCGCCACCAGCATAAAAGCTTTCTGTGTGATGAAAGTGTCCAACACAACTCACGATTTTTGTAGTTGGAACTTTAGAGCAATCGTTATAGTTGACCATGATGAGCGAGCCTCTGTTTGCCCGCGACCATGTTCCCCAAGTATGTGAAGGGTTCAGATTCATTGGGCTCCTCCAACGCACATAATGGCATTGAATCTATCCTATTGTTCATTAAACTATTGATGGCACCACCATGTATTCTCTCCGCCATATCAGCAAGACTTGCCATGGTAACCACAAGTGTTGGATTGGCTCCCATACATATTGTATGAAGTTTTGAATTTAATAATTTTTTTTATCTTTTCTGTGATCAGACGTTATTTATACAAATGTATAAAATTTACTTGATTCGTGTAGTTGCATGGTAGCCTGGACACCATGTAATTTACATAGTTCGAATGGGCCTGCACAAAAGCTCTGGAGAATCGTTGGTTAAAAACCTAAACACTTTGTAATGAAAAAAAAAAAAAAAACAAAACCCTTCATTCAGAATTTGTAGCTTAAATAAATAATTGGCAGTTCACATATACCATTACATAGTTATCAAAATAGAAAGTGAAAGTGGAAAATGTCAGCAGAACTGAAGCAGGAAACTTAACCAAAAAATTAGGAGAAAATGGGAAATGGGAGATGAGAGATGAAAAACGATTGAAAAATTTAATAGGAATTTTATTAAGAATCTTTCATAGAATTTATCTTTAGGAAACCTAATGGAAACTTACATGAATAATTTTATAGATATTTAGTTGGAAAGAGCAAAAAATTTATAAAAAAAATTAATATTTTAAGACTTTGCAACATTTCTCCCTAGTTTTTCAAGAGTTTCCGTACAATATTCCAAATGTGTCCTAATCATTTCGTCACGTTTTCGAAACATTTTTCTCGCATTTTTAAAATGTTTTTTTAAAATTTTTAAATGAGTTTTATACTCATACTGAAAGCACATTTTTGAAAAAACACGCTTTCCATTTCAAATGAGTTTCCTAACAATTATGCACCTTCGACAATGAATGATCACTTGATATGGATCATAAAATTGACGCGGAAATAAGCAGAGGCGCCTCCCTTCTTCGCCTTGTTCACTCAATATGATGATTCTGTTAGTGATCAAGACAATCGATTCTCAGATTGAGGAAGGAGTGAACAATATGATGATTCTGTTAGTGATCAAGACAATCGATTCTCAGCTTGAGGAAGGAGAGCCAGATATGCAATAATAGGGTGTTGAGAGGCAGAGTTTCAGTTGTATATATTTACAAGGACAAATGTTTCCTTTGGTAAGCTCCATTTGGAGACACAAGCGGCAAACCACTAAGTTGTTGATAAGAATTTGGATTTCATCGCATAATGCTTAGGTTTAAGCCTCTTTAGCCTTTTAGTGGAGTAAAGCTTACTCTTTAACTCTCAAAACACATTGTGATACCTAAGTTTTAGTCTTGACATAGGTGTGGTGAGGCCTCCTGTAGATGACTATGTACTGTTGAAATGCAATACTCTCTCGCGGATGTATGAAATAACCTATTAGCAATCTATTTTAAGTAACCAACAAAAAAAAAAGAAAACAAACAAGAAGTCTACTATTACAAATTCAATATATCCTTTCATTGCTTTTCACTTCACAAAGACATTGGCCAGCAGTGACCTTCTCTGCGCCATCATTTGTATTTTGACTATTTTCTAAGCTGAAAACTTGATTTGCAAATTCCAAATTTCACTGTTATAACCAATGGTCGCATGAGAAAGAGTCCACCATGAGACCTCTATGCAGAAGTTTCTTCTGCTTGCATGCAACTGTTCCATTGACAGTGTACAATGTGTGTATAGATAGATACATACATGTACGTCTGTGCTGAAACAACTATATAATGTCTTTCACAACCATCCATTGTTTGTGTATTTCTGTTATTTGTATGCATACTAACCCAACTATTGATTAATATTGCAAGAGTTCTCTTGGTGGATTCTCAACATGCATGTAGTAGTTCCTAAATTGCACCCACAATGTACAACACACTATAGCACATTCAAATACCATTTCAAACTATAGCATGTAAAGGCAGAGTTTAAGATTAGAAGAAATAATAAACTACTGTGGCAAGAGTTCCTACCATACAAAAGGGAGACCAAAAAATTTGATCTGCACCATTAATGCATTGCGATTTCATGAACAAACAGTGGATCTCTCTCTCTCTCTCTCTCTCATAGGAACTTGGACCAACATAAGAAAAAATCACTATGTATCCATATACAATGTTTATGAACAATAAAGTATCTTATCAACAATTCAATTTTGTTTTCTATCTATTTTATTTGTAGTCAAAAGTGGAATTATAACACCATTGATAGGCTCCGTGAATAATAGAAGGACAACATCCAGAAGAGCATTGTATATATATATACATGTGCGCTAAGCATCAATGAACAATAAGCTTGAAAACGAAAGAAAGAAAAAAAAAAAAAGGCCCTATTAAGAATCCGAGTGGCATGATATGCAATGGGCCTGAAGTTCGATACTCTCATCCGTAGATTAACGAATTCAAAATCTAAACAAAATCTTTGCTAAAAAGACTATAACAAACTGATCGAGCAAGTAACAAAAATTAAATTGAGGAGCAAGATCTAAATCACTCGAAAGCCCACGCATTCTGTTCAAGAATCTCTTTTTCTTCCTCCGGAGTAAAATCGTTCTTGATGTTGAAGATTCTGCGGATCTCCACCGGCGACTTTCCTCTAATCATGGCCGCAACTTTCTCACAGAGTTCATCCAACATGTCCTTAACATCGAGATAGTTTGCTGCCATGATGAGATCGTATAGAACCGCCTGATCTTTGTCGAAAAAATCAGAGTCGTAGGCTTTGAGATTGGCTGCTTCGACTTCTGGGTTTGCATGCTTCTTGCAGTACTCGATCACCATGGCTAGCGTCTTGCCGTCCACGTTGGGGACTGGAATAGTATTCGATGCACAGTCATCTTCAACCATGTTCTTGATTGTCTCGGACTTGATCGCGACGGACTCTTCTACAAGGAACTCTTCCCCATCAGAACTCTTCAGTGTGAGCTTCGACATGACGATAGTATATGCTGAAACAATATTCTAGTACGAAATTTGACTGCAAAATAGAGAATAATGCAGAAGAAGTGGGGCCTTAGATGTACATGTAAGGATATTTTGTGACCTCGTAGTTCCAGGCGGAATTGGAATCCAGAATTTGGAGACTTCCTATTTCTGCTTGATTGTATATTAATAGCATGCCTTGTTCCACTAGGAGTAGGAGTCACGTACAGGTAAGAAAGTAACAATATATATATATGTAATGGTTGAGTGTAATTTTATATTTTAATTAGTCTAGGAGCATGGACCTTTTCAAAAAAGAAAATCTTAATTAGGGACATCTATTCCAAGGGTGTTATGAAAACAGTGAAATCACTATTTATGGATGACTTTTATAGCAATAATGTAAGTACTGACGATAATGTAAACATGTATTACACAAATTAAGAAATGCTATGTCAAAGGTGACAAAATTAAACATATATTGCCAAAGTTCTTTTACACACATGAGCTGCGGAAGAGAGGTGATATTAATGTCCAGTAGATTTGTTCAAGCGATAATTTAGCGGACTTATGTACTAAAACACTCCCAACTGCAACATTTGAGAAATTGGTTCACAACATTGGCATGAGTCATCTCAAAAATCTTTCACTCTGAACAATTGAAACTATCAACTTCATACCAGCTCTTTCACTCTGAACAATTGAAACTATCAACTTCATATCAGCTGTTTGAATGAGGGGAAGTTGCATATTGTGCTTTTTTTCCTTTGCCAACAATTTTTTTTTCATAGGATTTTTCTTGACAAGGTTTTAATGACACAGTTTTAACTTACTCATACTTTACTATGCTGCATAAGAATATTGCACTTTTTTTCTTTAGCTACGGTTTTTTTTCCCTGGATTTTTTCTAGCAAGGTTTTAATGAAGAATATTTTTGTGTAAAAGTCATCCAAGGAGAGTGTTATGAAAATAATGAAATCACTATTCATGGATGACTTTTACAGCAATAACGTAAGCACTGACGTTTTTCTTTTATTACTGTGTATTTTCTTCATCTATATATAGAGCTGGAGAGAGCGCGCAAGGCAAAGAAGAGAAAAAAAGGGTGAGAGAAAAGAAAGAGGAGAGAAGAAAAGAAATGAGAGATAGAAGATAGGCTTTGGACAAATATTTTAAGACAGTTATATTTATATTTCTTCTTACAATAGAATGAAGTCTTAGGTGATCAAGAAGATCAATCGTTAATAGTTCCAGAAGAATTAATCTAAGAAACATTTTACAGTTCTTGAAAAACTAATTTTCCTATACCTGATATTGAATTATATTTATTTACTTTATATTTTCTCTAGCCTTATAACAAAGAGGATTACCTGACTATTCTAGACATTATGCGTATATTAAATTCTTACCTAAATTACTTTCAAACAAAGAACTTGCAATATGATTAAATCAATAAATTAAACAAGAAATTAACCTATTAGGACACTGTGGAATCACCAATACATGAATTGGCACACCGGTAATAAGATCTATTAATTTCTTTAGAACATGAACTTAGCCTAATAGCTCCCAAAAAAAAAAAAAAAAACTAAAGAAAATAAAGGCCCAGTTAAATTCCACAAGTAAACCATTAAGGAAGCAAAAAATAATAGAAAATTATGAAGAAACCTCAATTTGATTGTGATGCACGACTAATGATTTGGAGGAATTGTAACATATATTTTGAATTTCTAATAAATACAACAAACTTCAAGATAAATTTTGAAATCAAGCCATTAAGGCATATATAGTTATTAAAACCAAACTGGACATTAAGTCAGTAAATCTACGGGTTCATCGTTAATCTGTTTAATTGTTATTACCAAAAAAATGATATTTTATTCATTCATACAGGGATACCTTTTGAATTTTTGGGGGTACACAAAAGAACAAAGAACTAAATCAACCCAACAATTGACAAATCGTTAAATTCGGTCGGTTCTTGTGTTAGCACCTTTTGAGACCCCAAACGACTCAACCCAACCTGAACTAGACCCATCCCAAAGACCCGATTTTTTATGCTATAAAATTTTATATACATGTTATATATATATATATCTATTTATTGTGCTTAAATATAATTAATTTGTTTTGTATGCTCTTTTTTAAACTTTTTAGAAAATTTAAGATATAACTTGAGTATAGTTTTTAAAAATTTAATTGAATAAATCAATCTTTTTTTATATACACAAAATAGGGACCCGGCCTGAATGGAACCGACCCAACCCAAATCAAACCGAACCGTGGAACCAATAAGAACTAATCCAAACTGACATGGTTCAGTTTAATTTCATCTAATGATCGATTCGATCCTAGGTCTAAAAATCTAGAATTGATCAAAATTGGTTGAGTTTCAGGTTTGGCACATACCTGAACTAACCCGACACATACACACCCTTACAACAACTAACGTGGTACAATGGCAGAGAGCTGTGTAAGCCTTCGAATATGTCACATTCACCTCTCCAAGTTGTGCGACATCTTTTACTTCCAAAAAAAATTTCACTAGTAGTTAATTTTTTTGATCGAAAGCTCACTGCTGTTGAGTCAATGCCTTGATTTTGATGATAACAAAATATGGTTTAATGATCTAATAATTCTACTTAGTGTGCAGATTAATTATTAATTAGATATTGACTTGAAGCTTATCATAATGGAGGATTTGTGATACAAATATTAGAAAGACGGTTGGTAAGCATAAATGCATGGCATATTCAACAAGTGGAGATCTTATAAGAGAATGAAGAAAATGAATGTCAAGGAAGAAGAATTAAAATGCTCAAAGTCTTGATTGAAAAGATTGGAGACTTTATAGACTTGAAGATATCTTGCAAGAATAGAAGAAGAAGAGACCGACTCAAAGACATGGAAGCTTTCTTAGAAGATTTGAAGATGTCTTGAAGGTATGGAAGAAATCACAAGACTTGGAAAGTTTTCTTGGAAGAGTTGTTGAAGCCTATGAAGAAGTTATATTGATTGAAGAATTCTAGAAGAAATCTAGAAATGAAGATGTTCAAAGAAGGATAGAAAATCAGTTGAAGAAATGAAGATTTTAAGTCTTGGAAACTCTCTTGAAAATTTTGAAGAAGACTTGGATTAATAGATGAAGCAATGATGATGGAAGAGCTCTACAAGTAATGAAATGAGAGAAAATTCATCTAGAATGGATTGAAGATGTTCTTGGAGTCATCAAGCCTTGAAGAAGTATTTGCAAGTCTTAAAAAGCTTATTTGAATGATCCTTTAAAAGATTGGAGACTTTGGAGAAGAATGGATAAAAGCTGTAAAAACATGTTTTCTGGTAAAAAGAGTCGACTCCTCAAGTTTCGTAAGTCAACTCTTTCGAATAGAGCCTTAAAAATTCGATGGAGACTTAAAAGAGTCGACTCCTGCTATAAAAAGAGTTAACTCATTTCAACAGAGAACAAAAATTTTGAAGACTACTTAAAAGAGTCGTCCCTGCTGTAAAAAGAGTCGACTCATTTGGACAGAGCCTTGAAAAATCTGTTGAAACACAAAAAGAGTCGACTTATTGTAAAAAGAGTTGACCCCCCGACAATAACGGCTATATTTCTGATAGACAGTATGGGACAATCTGCTACCAAAACTTCTCACATATTTCTCCAACGGCTAGAATCAATCCATATCTTTAAATATCAGATACATATAGCTTCTACAATGATGAATAGAGTGATTATACCATTGGTATCAAGAGCTTGAAGCTGAAAATCTCATGTGCCTTAGCTGCCACATATTTTTGCTGAGTGTTTAAGGTTATTCATTGAGTTATATTTGTTCATATACTCATTAGGAGAGTTACCCATTGTATAACCTTTATTTATTTCACTTAGGTGAGTTTGTAAACCTGTAAATTTGAGTGTTCTTGGGTAAAAACACTTGCAAGTTTGAGTGAAGCTTAGACAAAATCACTTGTAAGTTTGAGAGAAGCTTGGACAAAATCTCTTGGGTTTTGAAAGCTTGGAAAAAGCTTTTGTAAGAGTGAGCTGGGTACTTATGGCAAAACCAACAGCTGTGTAAAGAGTGTTACATAGTGGAATTCATTCGTGAGGATCAAAGAAGAGATGACGTAGGCAAGGTTGGCCGAACCTCTATAAATCTGGTGCTCTTCTTTTCTTGCTCTGTTTTGCTTATTTGTTTACTATACATGCTTGCATAAATATATACATTGATATATACTTCACCTGCTTGATATATATATTTTGATTAATTGTTGTTGAAATACATAAACTGTTTTTAGTTGCAATACTTGATTTAAATTCTATAAAACTCAATTCACCCCCCTTCTTTGGTTGCCTTCTTGGGCCAACAACTGCTAGTTTAACAAGAAAAAAAAAATAACGAATTAAAAGAATGTGAAAAAAGAACTACAATTGCCATGAGCCATTCAAAGCCCATTCATGCGGAAGTGAAGCAATAAACGTGTAAAAGTGCAATTATAAATTGAAAATTTGAACTTAAAATGCTCACATCGCTGGACCAAACCTTAGCCTACAATTGAGAACAACATAAAAACAACTATCTATGGGTTCAAAACATAGTTGCGGGAAATTGATTTGAGGGGAAAGTATGCTTCCGATATAGGTATGAAACTATTTTTTTAAAAATTTGAAAAAATATTCTAGAAATGTTTGAAAAACATTTAAGATACTTTTGAAATACTTAAGACAACATTTGGAAAACTAAGGAGAAACTTGCAGAAAACTCTGCGAAAACTATTTACAAACTTGAGGTATTATTATATGTATATATATATTTTCTTAACTTCCAACTAAATATTTATTGAATTGTTCCTATAGGTTTTCCATAATTTTTTAAGGGGTTCCACTTAGTTTATGAAAAGTTTCTTTGAAATTTGGCATTAGTTTTTATTAAGATTCCTATTAATGCTGGTTTTGGAACTTGAAATTTCATAAGGAAAAGAAACCTATGTTTTGAGAAAAATCATTATGGAAAAAGCAATGGAAAGAAAAACCACTAGAAAACTTACTAGACAAGTATGAAACATAGTTGTCGATAAACTCATTTAGAATGAGGAAGTGCATTTTTGAGGAAACGTGCTTTTGGTTGGGTACGAAACTCCTTAAATTTTTTTGAAAAACATTAAGAAAATGCGGGAAAAATGTTTCAGAAACTATTAAAAAACAATAAGAATACTTTACAAAAAAAATGACAAGAATACTTTATAGTAACTCTTGGAAAACTGACCGCTCCAATATGGGCAATATATAACCGCAAGAATATGGTTGACGATGGAGTATGAATCCGATGAGTCTAGATATCAGTTCTCTCGTAGATCAAACTCAATATAAGTTATAGGCCTGAACTCACATCCATTTCTATCAAGATTTGTAACAACCCAAATGAAATTACTTCTTAAAAAGGTAAAACAAAAAGCACTTGATTTTGAAAAGTTGATTTAGCTAAACTAGGGCAATATTAAAACAATTAAAGTAATAGAGATAAAGGACTTGGATCTTATTGATCAAACCACACAATTCGCTCAAGGTTCCAATGAGATTTGATAACTCAAACCATTGGCTTCACTGCAGGCCTTTGATTCGGAGTATTTTGACCATTAAAATAATGAAATTAATGATAATCAATTTAGAATTGTAAACGATGAGATTCTTATGTTCATACTATTGATCTAAATAATACCCATATCAAATTCATGATTCGTGCTAGGGGTGTGCATGGGTTCGGTTCAGTCAGTTCGTGCTAGACCAAAATCAACACAATCTTAATTGATTATAAAATTTTGGACCTAGAATCGAACCGAACCAACCCGAGTATGCTCAGATTGGTTCGGTTTGGTTCCATGTCTCGGGTTGGTTTGGGTTAGGTCTACTTTTAATGTTCAAAACATGATTTTTTATTAACAAATTTTAAAATAAAATTAATCTTGTATCCTATTTTTTTTTAAAAAAATAATAAAACGACATACAAACATAAATTAATAATAATTAATTTTAAATAACCATAATTTAAAGGCATATATAAAATATATGTAAACTTTTTTTTATAAATATAAGATCGGGTTTCGGTTCGGTTCTTGGGTTGAGTCAGTTCGATTTGATTCTTGAGTCAGTTAGGGTTCAGAAAGTGTGAACCCGAGAACCGAATCGAAATGATTAGGTTGGCCTTTTTTAGATCTAGAATCAAACCAAACTTTTCATAAACGCGAACCAAACCAACCCAGAGAGGTTGGGTAGGTTCAGTTCTTGGGTTTTTTAGTTCTTTTGTGTACCCCTAATTCATGCATGGAGACTCAAAGAGATTTCAATAGGATTTAAGAAATAATTATCATAGATTCAATTCAATAGCAATTTAAAGTTATAATTACAATCAATTTGAGAATCATAGACTAATACCATTGATTTGTGCAATTACAACATCAATTAAAGAATTTTGTATTGAAATTACTAAATATAATCAGTAGCCTATGTGTTCTTAGATATCTAAAACTACATTGTTAAGAATTGGAGGTTTAAGAAGATAGAACAATGAAATTATAATTTGCCTCCATTGAAACATTTGAGGTACTTTGATGATTTTTACTATTGAACCCAATACCTTGTAGGAGCCATTTGGGCGAGACCCTTCTCTTCTTTATTATTTCCATATGCTATGTTGAACCACTTGTGAAGTCGACTTCACTTGACTGTGTCTGCTTTAACTTCACACTAAACTTCGTGTCTTGGTAGCAAGACTAACAAAAGTGGCCGAGGGAATTTATGAACAAGCAACTCTTATAAGCAATACCATTCTCGTTTTGGACTCTTCCTCCAGTCACCTCCGTAGGCGATAGAGATTAGCTACTTGAATTCATAAGAAAATTGTATTGAATTCATGAAAATTATTCTTGATTACAATGAAAATAAAGAAATTTATAGTTTCTCTCTTTAAAACTATTCCTATAACTTTCTAAAAATTTTATAAATATGTAAAATAAGATGAGAGCTCAATTTTCAACTGAAAACGGCCTTAAGTAAGATGAAAAATAACAGAGCTGTGCGAACTGTTAGCAGGTTGTTTGAACGCCTTGCTAATATGATTCAAGCGCTAAAAACAAGCTTCTGAATCTCAACGGGTGTTCGAACGGTTGTGTAGATCTTGAAAAGTTATATGAAATTCATATATTATGGATCCCTGTAGCTCTTTTGGTTTGAGAGATATAGTCTTCTAAAGTTTCAACTCTGTGTGCTTCAGCAGCTTGTATTTTGACAGCATCTCCTTTAAACTTATTTTCCCTTCATCCGAAATGCGCTTGGAATCATCTGATTTAAGTTCAAAACTTATACAAAGCAAAATAAACTTAGTTAATATTAAAATCTAATTAAAGAGGCATATAAACTTCTAAACTAAGACTAACAAGGCATAAGTTAAGGTGTTATAATTATACTTTTGGAGTGCAATAAGAAACTAAGAGAAAATGCTCCAAAAAATTAAAATATTAATTTATATATATACTTTTTATTAAGTTCCAATTAAGTATCTATAAAATTATAAATATTAGTTTTTTACTAAATTTTTTAAAAGTCTCTTTTAAGTTTTGTGAAAGTTTTTCAATCGTTTCCTGTTATTCATTTTCCCTATATTTTTTAGTTGCGTTTCTCGTTTTTGTTTTTCTTAACATTTTCTGCTTCTGCTTCTGCTTCGTATTTTGATAACTATGATAGCAGAGGAATTCCCAATCTCCCCTCACAATGGCTAGGAAAAATGAGGGAAAGGAGAATTGAAGATTTAATTGGGCCCAAGCCGCTCACCACCTGCCACCGCCCCAAATGGGGCAATGTCTTCATGCTATGTTTGGTACAACAGAATGGAATGACCATTCCCTCATTCATTCTCATTCCCTTGTTTGGTATTACTATTAAAGGTGGAATGATTATTCTCACATTTTGTTTAAATGACCATTTCCTATTTCAAGAGTGAGAATGGTCATTCCATTCCTACATGAAACAACATAAAACAAAACCTAGTAAGATTTTTGTTGTCAAATTTCGTTTAAAAAATATAAAACATGTTTGGTAATTATTTTTTTATTTTTAAAATTTTAAATTTTAAAAATTTTAAAAAGTTGAAAATTCTTATCATCACCATCACCACTAACCACTTCCACCGTCCACCGTCAGTTACAATCACACGCCATTCACTGACATCGCTATTTCCCACCGTCGTCACCGTCCCACCACTATCACCCACCATTGACCATTGCCGTCGCAGTCACCACCACCATTACAAATGCTAAATAATATTCAATAGTTAAATAATATATATGATTAATATTTTGTATAGATATAATATTGAATTTTTATATTATACACAAATTTCATTCCATTCTATTCTAGCATTGTTTATTAGTCTTATCAAACAAGGGAATGAAAATGACTATTTTATTCCATTCTATTTTTATTCTCATTCTATTCCTTTCTATTCCCTTATACCAAACATAGCTTCAAAGTTCAAAACTTCAAACGAGGTGCTATTGTTAATCAGTGATGACCACTACTAGCGAAAATCCACCGTTGATTACAGCTGTAAGTGAGCTTTGAGAGGCGACTACAATATGCTTGATCAACTATCATCCATCGGTGAACCCAAACGGCGACCTCCATTATCCAGTATGCAACGTCCATAATCAATTTCTTCAGATTATGAAGCTTGGACTCGGCAACTGGAAAAATGGAGCAAGAATTGTCTCTGTCTATCTCTCTACCATATTATTTCTGGCCATATAGCTATACATATAAATACATATATATATATATATATATATATATTTGTAGATTGGCAGTAAGCCCTATAGCTAATTGGGTTTATCATTAAGATATCCATTTTCCTGTTACTGGAGGTGATTTACAGACACTTGGAAAATGCCCCCTGCTGAGGTTCATTTGGGACTCCATTAAACCAGTATGCTATATTTACTTATCTCCTCTGAAATACATTATTATTTGTAGGGGTAATTATACTTTATATTCTTGTGGTACGAGCCCCTGTGATTTAAAAGTGAGTACATAACTTTCTTATGATTTAGACTTATTTGCAAAGTGGATGGAATCATGACAGATTTAGTAAAATGACAAAAATATCCTTATGAATGACAACCCTTTATTTTGATATAGAAGGGCAAAATAGTCTTCTTGATATTTTATTTTGAAGAGATAAAAAAACAAAAATACCATTTTGAAAAAATTACTTTTAAATCTAGCAGCTTCTATGTATTTTACAGTTAAATTCAGAGCATATAGAATTTATGTATTCACTTTTAAACCATAAGAAGTAAAGTATATTTACCTTATATGTATTGACAAAATGACCGTGATAGATCAATGTTGGGTTTATATATATGTATATTTCAAAATTATTTGTTTCCTCTAGTAACGTCATTGACAAATTGCAATTTTTCCTTCATTTTTTCCAAGTAACCAAATGAAAAAAAAATGATTTCCTTAGAAATGCAATTTCTTTTCCTTCAAATTTCCTTAAACAGCCAAACAAGAAAAGGAATCTTATTTTCTTTTCTTTTTATTTTTCTTTTCCTTTCTGTCCTAAAATCTGAATTCCAAACATACCTAAGTTTTTCAATCAATTTTTTATTGTTTTTCCGCTTCCCCTTCCTTCTATTTTTTTTTTATATCCCTTTTCTTACTTTTATTTTCCCTAACATTTCCAGCTTATTGGATAATTATGATTCAGAAAAAGGTTGTCACGAGATGCTATGTTTGTTTTGACTTGTTCCTAAAAAGGTGCCACGTCTAGATTGATCAATGACTCAAAATTTTCCACATCCAATCCAGTGGTTTAGATTCAAAGTTTGCACAAGTCAACATGAAGGTTTCACGATGTAATTTTTAACCTTTGTTATAAATAAAATTATTTGAAGTCTATTTTATTGATTTATATAGTTAGTTTATTAGATACATTATCCGTGGGGAAAATTTACCATGAAAAGAAAATAAAAGTTGTGGCTAGATGTGTTAAAGCCATATAAAATGTCTAGGTCCGGTTCTCACTAAGTATATTTATTCTTTTTTGAAGTAAAGAAGCAAGCAAATAATTTAATGAAGATCCAAGCATTCAATTATGGTTAACTTGATCTGTTGGCCAATTGAACCGAACAAGCCTCCCGTTAGCAGACAGACTGGTTGGGTTTGGTTATGATGGATGAGTCTCAACCTGTTTGGTGGGGTGCCTAACAGAGGACTCCACAACTATGTGAGTGGTGAAATAGCAATGACGTGATGCTCCAGAAGTATTGAATAATTTTTTAATGAGATTAATTGTACCAAATTTAGGTTTCTCTCTCTCCATCTCTCTCTCTGTCTCTCTCTCTCAAAAAATAATCATAAATCTTAACAAAAAGAGTAACGCTATACAACCAGAATATATAACCAGAAAATATAACCAGAATGATGTGGCTGAGTTATAGGCCTATCATTTTAAAACAAAGAACCCACCAAGATGTATTTTAATTACAAAATTGCTATTGCCACATTATTCTGGTTCAAAATTCTGAAAGAATAGTATTTTCCTAATAAAAAAGTAATGCTATACAACCAAAATATCTACTACTTTGGCTGCGAAAGAATTGAAATTTGTTAAGATTGAATGCTTACAATTGAAGTCTGTTTCTACTTCTATATCTAATATCTAGCTAAATACGACTTACACTTTACCTTTGCTAACTTCTGAAGGCTTTCCCACTTTCTTCAATTAGAGAATAGCGCAGATGGATCAATCAAGGGTTTTAGATGTATATATATATAGAGTATATTGTGACCTTCTCCTAGTTATAGGAGGAACCGGATTAATCCAGAATATAGACCTTCCTATTTTCACGAGTGTTAGTATAACTAAGCCCAAGCATGATGTGTTTTAATACTATGCTTTGTTCCACTAGGACTAGGAGTCCCGTACAGTTGACAAATTAACAATATAATATGTATATATATATATATATATATATATCAATATATGATCGTTAAATGTAATTTTATATTTTCTGGTGATTAGGTCTAGTTTAGAGATGCCAACAAATTTAATTAGTCCTGATAGGAGCCACGGATCCGGTAAATATTATTTACACGCAATATTCACGATGTCTTTACCCTTTTTTTTTTTTCACCCCAAAAAACGAAATCTCAATCGGGGACATCTATTTAAAGAGTATGACCTGATTAATCATGACAATTTGTAAGAATGATGTGATGATGGTATTTATGTTTCAAAGTGAAAGTCTTTCGTTTAAAAATTTTTGTTTGTATAGTATTACTCAATTTATTCAGAAAATACAAAGGGCAACAGCCACAAAGTACAGATACTGAATTAGCATAATATCTGTTCATGAATAAGGACTGCTTGCAAATGATAACCAAACCAGAAATAACCGAAGTATCATGCCATATATATATATATATATTAAATCCTAACGTTTCGTTTAAAATTTAAATTAAAATAAAGAAAAAAAACCTAATACAAAATATAATAAAATAAAATTACTCATTTATTTTATTTTATTTTTCTTTACCTTTTTTTCTCGTACCGAAAATTTAAATTCCAAACAAAGTCTAAAACTTTCAAGTTACAACATATAAAGTCAAGATCAAACCTTAAAAAAAAGTACTTGAAACATACCTGCGTCAAACGATAAAGCAAAGTTTAGCACAAACTTCTAATGTTTTTTTTTTCTGGTGTAAAGAAAGCGCTGCCATATATAATAATTACATGTCGGGGAAGGGCGGTGCGTTTTCATCAACAATTTGCAGCACATCATGGTAGGTGAAATTGTTCTTGAGGTTGAATAATTTGGCAATCTTCTAAGTGCTTGAGTCCTCTAGTTTGTGAATCTTTAGGTACCTCGAGATGTTGAAAAGTTCAAGAACATCTGGCTTTGGTTTCTCGACAAACTCAGAATCAAACTTCTTTAGGTCCTCATCACTCGGAGTTGAATCCGCATGTTTCTTGCAATACTCTAAAGCCATAGCCAAGGTCCTGCTTTTCACTTACTGCGGTGGAATCGTGTCACTTACTTTTACGCACTTGTCCTCGATCATTTCCTTGAACAGCCCACATTGGAGGACAACCGACTCTTCTACACAGAATTCCTCATTTTCTTTGCTCCTCAGTGTAAACATATTTCCAGATGAAGTAAAATCCTAGAAAACTTGAACAGTTGAAGAAAACAGAGAGTGAATGCCAAATATTGCAGACCAGATGCTAGAATGTGTTTGTATAGGCGTATGTGTATATGTATTTTTTCTCGTTGGTGTTATGCTAGCTTTCGCCTTGGCAAAGAAGGATTTGAAGATGCTGTATTCTAGGGTTTTGATGCTAGAAGACAAATATATAAGGGTTTTTTTTAAAATTTATTTCATCCAATAAGCACGTTCAGTATCTACCATAGTCAGTAAACATTAAATACTAATATTTTCCAAAATTTGATATTTTAGTTTAATGCTAAAAATATCTAGTATTATTATTGTTGTATACAATCATATCCTTTCCATTAGAATCGAGATTCATATATATATATATATATTGTTCGATCAACTAACAAACTAAATGAGGTCATTATTTAAACTGCTTCATTTTATATTGAGATTTATTTCTTTTATATAATAACAAATTTATTTGTTTCCAAGAAACTCTCTAAGTCATAATTGAGTTGACATTATCTTATTCTTTTATTTTTAAATTAAGAGTCGTACGAACTCTTCAATTATTGCAATTAATGTAATGAAAATTTTCATTCTAATCATGGAATGAAGAGGATCTAAATTTGTTGAGGTGACTATTTGACAACAATCCCTATGTATAATTGTTGTTTGAGGAAAAATATCTATTTAACTTTTTGTCATAAGTGATTATCCTGCCTCTTTGGTGGCAATAAACTATTTGCGACCTTTACTTAAGATTTGGGTTTGTATTTTTCTTTCATAGACAACTGTAGTGCACAAGATAGATGTAAATAAATAAATTTACCACAAGATCCTTAAAGAAAAACCATTCTTGCACATATCTAATGATTATTCACTTCCATATAATCATTCATGTATAGTAAAATTAATAACATGCAATTGCAAGTAAATAGGCATTTAGAGTTGCAATTGCTTTTTATATACTTCTTAGGATATCATGCAATGAAGTTTCTAAACTTTATCCATCTCTTTATTGTATCTAGCAACCTGCGACCCGTTTGATCCAACTTAAGTTTCTGGGACATTCTAAGTGGAAACAAACCAATGTACAATCTGGAATTTTGAAGTTGTTACTCAAATTGATTTCACAATTAAAAAAAAAGAATTAATTCCAACTCCATTCATGAGTTCACTTTTTATGATGGAGCAATGCTAGGGCCTGACTTTTTTTTAACCAGATTATCATCACGAAAAGACAAAAAGTGATGGAATCTACATTTTTGAATAAACGAAGGATTTGTATTATTCAATAAATGTAGGATTCACTCACTTGTCTATTCGTGATGATAATCAGATAAATAAAATCAGTGACTGTAGCATTTTTCTTTATGATGTTATCAATAAACTATTTTAATTATAGGTTACTGTACAAAAAGCAAAACCATGTTTCTATTTTTAAGATGAATAAGAAAATGAAATGTTACTATTCTATTTCCTAGCCAAGGTATACTTTTTGAAATAAAAAAGGACAAGAGGACACAAGCTCATTTAAAGTCATCACATCTATCTTATTTCAGGTAAGCCCTTATCTTTCCTTATTCTCCTCTTAAAAATCTTTATCTGAGATTTGAATCAAGTGCATGATGCGTGCATCACATAAGAGAAAAACTTATAAGATCCATGTATGGTCAATTGAAAAACAAAAGTCATAAATTTAACAATAAAATAATACTAGGAATTTATGAAGAAACATTATTGTGTTGGAAAAATTGGTTACATATATTTTTAATTTTTGATAAATATAATGAAGCCGAAGTTAAATTTTGGAATCAAGCCATTAAAAAACAGAGAGAGAGAGAGAGAGAGAGAGAGCTCAGTTGGTTATGACTTATGAGGCCACAAATAATCATAGAAAATAGGTAACCAATTCTCCCAATATCTCATAAAAATTAAATGAAGCCCCAATCAGATGTTAAAATCAAACCATTTGGGTCCCAAAAATAAAGGAATTTGAAGGAATCTTAGTTAGCCATCAACCCCACAAATTAGAACAACTTGTAACAAAATTTATCCATTCATCACCCATTGAAACAAACCCCATCTAATTTAACCTATAATAAAACATAAATGAGCAAAAGAATGCGAAAATAAAACCCTACAATTGCCAATTTGCCATGAGTCATTGAAGACCATTTATATAAAAATGAAACAACAAACATGTAAAAGCGCAATCCTAAATTGAAATTCGACTGAAAAATTTATAAAAAAATTCAATGAAATATAACATTGCTCAAGCAAACCCTATCCTACAATTTTGAACAATACAGAAAGAATTACCTGATAGTTCAAAAGAAAGGATGTCACGATCTTCCCTATGGGAAATACTTGAGAGAGAGAGAGAGAGAGAGGTAAAAGAGAAGAGAGTAGAATTGAGAGCTACAATGACAACTCAGGGTGGGACGGTTTGGTTTGGTGGTATATATCGCCACATAGGAAGGGATTCGGTTACGTGTTTCCTTCCATATGTGCTTTTGGAGAGAGAGAGAGAGAGAGAGAGAGAGAGAGAGAGGTGAATAAGAAGAGAAAAGGAAGTGAGAGTTACAATGGCAACTCAGGGCGGGAGGGTTTGGTTTGGCTGCATGTACTGACAAATATGAGGGAATCGGTTGCATGTTGCCTTCCATATGTGCTTTTGGAATTTTCATCTAATACGTCACTTCAGTGAAGCAATAAGCTTCTCAAAAACCAACAAATCAACTTTTTGAAGCCGCATTTGGATGTAGCAAATGCACTCGATGTAGGTTAAGAGAAATGTCAAATGCAAGCGTTATGAAGAGGTAGTTGGTTTCTTCCCAACTTATTCCTCTTCTTCACCTCTATTGCTTTTCTATTTTCTTTCTATCTTTGATCTCCATAGGTTTGGTCTGATTTGGGTCCCATATTTCAGTGATGCCTATCTTGTAATTCTCCTCTTTGCTTAATAAAATTCTGTTCTCTTTTACTAATAATTTTTGTTTTTTCAAATGCAAGGAGGTTATGAACTTCGCTCTGGTGGATGCTAGTCATCACAAGTTAACATAAAAAATTGAAGTTGGAGAGAGAGAGAGATGAGTAAGAATAAAGGAGCGAGAGTTACAAAGAAAGGCCATGGTGGTGATTTACGTCGTGGCATGTATGGATAAACATGTGGGAATTGATCAATGACATGTTGTATGGCTTGTTTTGGAAGTTTCGTCAAAAAAGTGTCGGTTCATGGGACAACGGTTCAATTATTGTCAGAAAAATGAAAAATATTTTAAATGACTATACTCTAAGTGCAAGGTAAAAGTTTAACATAATTAAAAAGAAAATAAAAGTAGTGGGTACATGGTATTTAGGCTGCATTAATTGCCTACGTTAGACCGTACTAAGCACATGATTTTTTTTTGGAACGGAGAAGTAAAGAATTCGACGAAGGTCCAAGCATTCAATTATGCTCAATTGACCAATTGAACTAAACTGACAGGCGTCCGGTTCGGATTGGACTCGTTGAGCAAGCTGGTTAGATGCACTATAGTTTTATCATATATTCATGGTATAATAGCGTCTCTAATGGGCTCTAGGGCTTTAGGTATGAGGGCATTTTAGTAAATTAGATGCACTATAGTTTTATCATATATTCATGGTATAATAGCGTCTCTAATGAGCTTTTTAAAGTAGCTCTCTTATCTATTTTAGAGAGTTAAATTTCAAAAATAGCTCTCTAATTAGTTTTCTATATGACTCTCTATTTTAGAGAGTTTTATTTTTATCTTCCAAATTCTAATTCACAAATTTCTTACTCTTTTCTCTCTTTTATTTCCTCTTTTATTATGGTGAATGTTAAAAAAAAAATAATTCATGAGGTGACTAGTTAAAATGGAAAATATTGTTAGATAATTTTTAAAAAATAGCTAGTTAAAATAAATAATGGGTTAAGCTAAACCCTACCTCACTTCTAACAGAAAAAATTCATTACACTCCTAAAACTATGACTGTTGAATCTCCTCACTTAAATTAATCAAGATTTAGATTGAAATGGTTTAAACCCATATAAAATTTTAAAATAAAAATAATTCTCCAAAGATAAAAATAATACAAATTATACAAACATTACCATCATATAAAATTCAAAAGAGAGAGAGGATAAATTCTAAGAATAAGAAGTAACGTTAAAACCCTAATATTTACTTGTATATACAAAGAATATTTTAGATTGTTAAGATGTAACATTGAGTATTCAGGGATTTTATTATATAATTGAGTTGGAGTGGCCTAAACTTACCTCATCCCAAACTTGTTTTTGGTTACATTTTCTTTCCTAAATCTTACTCTAACCTTTTTATTCATATTTCAAACCTTTTCTATTAGAGGCAAGTAATGCGAAATTTCAATTTTCTTGTCAAATTGTTATCCCTAATTGTAAAGAGTTGAATTAAGTTGAGTAGTGTGTTATTAAGCTAGGTTTGAAAATTTGACAAATTTTAAAGTGTGTTTAAGTTTAATTTGTTTATTTTTTGACTCGATTTCAAACAAAACTGAACTTAATGATCATGATCTGAACTCGAATAGTTTGGTTTTTTAAATCCAATTTTAGTGTTCTTATAGGCTTATCTAGTTGAATTCAAAAAATTTATGAGTTTCAAAATGTAGTCAAATTTAACTTATTTTTTTAAATCCAATTTTAGTGTAAGAGTCAAACTCGAGTATCTTGATTTATTGTACAGGCCTTGCAAGGTGCAAAAAAAAATAAAAATACGATGTGCAATAGTAAGGTTAATTACAAGCACACACCCTTTGAACTATGACTCAATATTACTATGTCCTCTAAGCTCTAAAATGTAATAAGTTAACCCCTTAAATTATTAATTTGTATCAATCAGCTCCTCTTGTTAGCAATCTATTAGGAAAATTATTATTTGACTTTTATATGTTCACAAAAGTATAGTTTATGCCTAAATTAATATTTTCTTGTTATAATAATTGTCTAATAACTGAAATGTCTTTTGAAATGACATGTGAATATAGAAACAATATAAAGAGTATTTCAATTATTGGATAATTATTACAAATAAACAATGTAATTTAGGTATAACATTACTTTTATGAACATGTACAAGTTATATGATAATTTTTTTTATTTATTTCTCTAACTAATTGCTAATATATTTAAAAAAATTGATTAATATAAATTAATAATTCAAAAAGTCAACATAATATGTTTTAAAATTTAAAAAAATAATAATACTAAATTATAATTTAAAGAATATATTTGTAATTAATCCACAACAATATTAGCCAAGCATTGTCCACACTCAATTACCAACCAAAAAACAGCCACGCCGGCTGAATAGTAAAAAGTCATCATACGCGGACGTGGCAACTGATTTGTGTAAATGACCGATCAATGACGTGGCAAGGTGGGTTGGTCCTAAATCACCAATTCGAAATGCGGGTGGAGGCGTGGGTTGACCGTGTGAGGGGGAGAGTGAGAGCATTATTTACAAAAATATGTCGAGAGTGACAGGGTTGTGCACGTATATGCATAATTACATATATAAATATAAAAATATAAACATATATATACTCTTTAAATAATTATTAATTTTATTATGCATCAATATCTTAAAAAAACCTAAATTTATAATATTTAAAATAAATAAAAGAAACAAAATAGTCATTTTAAACTAAATCATATAAGTTTTTATGCGAAGTTTCAATAGAAGTTTTGTATTTTTATATATTATAATACCATAACAATACACGTGATAACTAACTATTAGTTTAAATTAAAATTCAAGAATTTGACAGTTTGAGTTGAAGAATTTAATAAAGATTAGTTCTTAATTCGTCAGTTCAAGAATTAGAACAAAATTAGTCCACCTACTTAAAAGAATTATGTGACCTAAGGTTGGTCAAGTAGTACGTAAGGAGCATTCGCGAGCTTCCCAGCTGATTATTATTATTTTTGGCTTTGTGAGAATATTGTATTACCAATTACTAATTTTTAATAGGTAGGTAGATATTACCAATGACTGTTTAAGTCTTATATGGAGAGCTACCTAATACACATAAAGTAAATATTATAGGGCAACATTATGCGATCAAAAAATTCATACACAATTTTTGTATAAAATAATGTTATTGATTTAGAACCTTTCAATTTAAAATAAAATATTCACAATTAGAGTTGGAACTAAAAAAATACAATCAAACGGCAACCATTGATCTGAACCATTTTTTGTAATTAAACATAGACTTACTGCATGTGTATATATATAATTTTTTTTGGTACATATAATATATAAAAAAATCTTTAAAATAAGATAACTATTTAAAAGGAACAACTTATAAATCTTAGGATGAACATAATTGAGGAACTCTACTAAAATTATATAAAAAATAGAGTTATTAAAAATCTAGGGGTGCCCCTCTAGGCCCATGCTAGGTACGCCAGTGTCCTTAGTGACGGGCTATAACTGCCAAAAATCACATCTGAATTTTTTAAGAGATATTTTAGAAAAATAGTATTTTTCAAAGTGTTAACAATATTAATAATTGAAAATATGAGTGCCACCTTTTTACTTTTTTTTTTGGTTAATAAATAAAGTTTTAATTTATTTAAGTTTTATATTAGGCAATCATCTGATCCACTAAAAGGAGAAATTATCTAGGGTGACCATCACACCATATCATCATGCTTATATAAGTAAAAATTTATTCTTATGATGCAATGCACAGAGGGAGACAATATTATTTGAGAAATTATAAGTATTATCCTAGCTGTATGATATGTCACAATTTAAATGAAATGTCACACTACATTAATATAATGACGTGTGACAGTAACTTTGGATAATTACTTCCAATAATGGTAAATGCTACTTTGTCACTAATTTTTTTCCCAGTTCATAGAAGAGGGAAGAAAAAAAGTCCCAGTAGGTAGTCTAAATTATTTAGTATTTATTTTTATTAAATTGAGTTATGTGATATTTATTACATTAATAAATAACATGAATTTGTAATTAATAAAAATAACTTTTAATATAATAAATAACGAATGACCGAATTTAATATAAACAGGCATCTAAAAATCTCGTCTTACTTAGTTACTAGATATTTTTCTATAATAGAGAGTTTTTTATGTGCCGACAAAATTAATATCAATAAATAACGCATGATAAAATTTAATATTCATACTACGTGCCTAGAAGCTTTTCTTCGTAGAAAAGAAGACTTTTATCTGCTGGCAATGGCAGAAAATGGGGTCGCCATCAACATGGTGGAAGGAAATGCCAAGAGAAGACCGTGACGTGACGGCAAATGAAACAGCTGGAGTAGGACCCTACAGGCCGACGAGGGCAGGTCGGCTGTCATGTCAGTGAATATACGTTGGGCACAAAGTAGCAGGCTTGATCTGAACCGCTGAACAACATTCATAATGAATTTCCTCCTCTCTACTTTTGGTCAAAAGGGGCACACCAACTTTATATACAAATCTCATTTTAATCAAGCTACTCATTTTTAGCATGTTGCAAAGTGGTCATTTGGGTTGTTAAAATTTGTTTGACATTATGATCTTTGGTTCTTTCATAGCCATGGTACTAAAATACTTTTAGATGTTAGTGTAAATTTGGATTAAACGTGAAAGAAAAATGGGACCTAAAAATATACTCATTTTTAAGTGACGAATATTTGAAGAATTATAAAACAGTTACAAGGACTAACAATAGCATTTGTTGTTAGTGATGGTAAAGGGTAAGGATGGGATGAGTTACATTTATCGGAAATTGCATCTTGTAAACAAAAACTACTTTTTAAATTTGTAATAAACTCGACACAAGTCATGGTACGGAAAGAGAGAAAATTTATTAGGGCGGGATGGGTTTTATCATTGAGTAAGTTAGAGTTTGAGTTTTGAATTAATATTGCATTTTTTTTTACAAATCTAAAGGATAAAATTGATGTAATTAGACAACAAACTAGAGGGAATACCTATGTAATTAGCTCCTTTTTGTTCTTTTAATTTTTTGTCTAATACAAGATAAAATTTTATTGAATTTAAATTTTCTTAATCTCATTGTTTGACACGAAATTTTAAGTTGTAGTGCTACCATTAACAGAACTCGTTTCTGGTTAAATTATTTGTTTCCTATTTCACTATGATCTTGTTTATTTAAATACCAAACCTCTCCAATTAAGAGTGGGGTGAAACCTGATTTTTGAGGTCAAATAAGAATATCTATTGTAAATTAACTTGAATATTTACTCTAATTATTTCTGGTTGTTGCCCAACCTTACCTTCTCAAAAGAGAGGGGGACCAAAAAAGAAAAAAAAAAAAATTATATTGTATAGTGGTGCTTTTTCTTTTTCTTTTTTTTTTTTTTTATTCTTCGGAAACACTAATTTATAAGGGTCCGCCACCAGCATAAAAGCTTTCTGTGCGATGAAAGTGTCCCAACACAACTCACGATTTTTGTACTTGGAACTTTAGAGCAATCGTAGGCGTTATATAGTTGACCATGATAGCGAGCCTCTCTTTGCCCGCGACCATGTTCCCCAAGAAGGTGAAGGGTTCAGGTTCATTGGGCTCCTCCTACCCACATAATTGAAAAATTACATTTAATATGATAATATGGTGTGCTCAATAAATTATAAATAAAAATATTATTTATTTTTTTGTCAACTTAACTACATGTATAATTAATATGAACATATTAAGAAGTTGTTATTTTCATTGTTCTAAAAATTAGATCAATTAACTTAAAATAGGAATATATATCTATTTATAATTAGTTGGATACATTATATCATCATGCTGAAGTAGTGTTCTGAATCTACTGAATAATTTCTTCCCTTTATTCATAATTAAACTATTGATGGCACCACCATGTATTCCCTTCTCCATATCGGCAAGGCTTACCATGGTAACCACATGGGTGGCAAGTGTTTGATTGACTCTCATACTAAGGTTGAAGTCTAAAGTTTGATCTCTTTTATATTTTCTTTGATCAGCTGTTATTGATGCTGATGTATAAAATTTACCTAATTTTTGTTGATGCATGGTGGCCTGGATATCATGTAATTAACATAGTTCGAATGGGCTAATTTTTGTTGATGCATGGTGGCCTGGATATCATGTAAGTAACATAGTTCGAATGGGCTTGCATGAGAGCTCCAGAGAATCTTGGTAAAAAATCTACACCTTGTAATTGAACAGCCCCGCCCCCCCAAAAAAAGAAAAACCCTCCATTGAGAATTTGTAGCTAAAATAAAGGATTGGCAATTCACATATACCATCGCATAGTTAGTAAAATGAGAAGCGGAAGATGAAAAAAGTCAATAGAACATAGGTGGGAAAAACAACCAAAAAAATTAGGAGAAAATGGGAAATGGGAGACGCGAAACGATTATAAATTTTAATAAGAATTTTATTAAGAAGTTTTCATAAAATTTAAAGAAGATATTTAAAAAACTTAATAGAAAATTATATGAATAATTTTATAGATATTTAGTTGGAACTTTAGAGAAACAAATTTATAAAAAAAATTAATATTTCAAGATTTTGTAATGTTTCTCACTAGTTTCTCAAGAATTTTCATACAATATCCCAAATGTATCCTAATCATTTCATCATGTTTTTAAAATATTTCTGAAACATTTTTCTTGCATTTCCAAAATGTTTTTTTTTTTTAATTTCTAAACAAGTTTCTTACTCATACTGAAGGTGTATTTTTGAAAAAACATACTTCCCATTCTAAATGAGTTTTTCAACAACTATGCACCATCAACAATGAATGTTCACTTGATATGAATCATAAAATTGACGCGGAAATACGCAGAGGCGCCTCCCTTCTTCGCCTTGTTCCCTCAACAAGATGATTTTGTTAGTGATCAAGACAATCGATTCTCAACTTAAGGAAGGAGAGCCAGATATGCAATGATAGGGTGTTGAGAAAGGCAGAGTTTCAGTTGTATATATTTACAAGGACAAATGTTTCCTTTGGTAAGTTCCATTTGGAGACACAAGCGACAAACCACCAACTTGTTGATTTAGGGGTAAGAATTCGAATTTTCTCGCTTAATACTTAGATTTAAGTCTCTTTAATCATTTGGTAGAGTTAAACCTATCCTTTAACTCTCAGAATACATTGTTGTACCTAAGTTTTAACTTTGACATAGGTACGATGAGATCTCCTGCCAATAACCGTGTAGTGTTAAAAGGTAATACTCTCTCGAGAATATATAAAATAGCCTATCTGTAATCTATTTTAAGTACCACAAAGAAAAAATAAAAAGACAAAAAAACCAAGCAACAAGTCTACTATCACAAATTAAATATATCCTTTCATTGCCTTTCAAATTTCACTGTTATAACAATGGTCGCATGAGAAAGAGTCCACCACGAGACTTATATGGGTCCTGAAAGCATAATCCTACAGTAGTTTCTTCTGCTTGCATGCAACTGTTCCATTGACAGTGTACAATGTGTGTATAGATAGATATATACATGTATGTTTGTGCATAAACAACTATATAATGTCTTTCACAACCATCCATTGTTTTTGTATTTCTCTTATTTGTATGCATACTAACCCAACTATTGATTAATATTGCAACTATTCTCTTGGTGGATTCTCATCATGCATGCAGTAGTTCCTAAACTTCACCCAGAATTTATCTAACTATTGATTAATATTCCAATAGTTCTCTTGGTGGATCTCCCCTGGCGACTTTCCTCTAATCATGGCTGCAACTTTCTCACAGAGTTTATCCAACAAGTCCTTAACATCGAGATAGTTTGCTGCCATGGTGAGATCCTATAGAACCGCCTGATCTTTCTCGACAAAATCGGAGCCGTGGGTTTTGAGATCGGCTGATTCGGCTTCTGGGTTTGCATGCTCCTTGCGGTCTTCAATCACGTTGGCCAGTGTCTTGCCGTCCACGTTGGGCACTGGAATAGTATTTGTTAGTTATATAATCTCTATTTAATTACTATGTGTATAATCAGTGATCACAAATAATAAATAACACGAATTATCTAATTATCAACTAGAAGCAATTTAAACTAGAAGACAATCAGAATCTGAATAAGAACAAATTAAAATGTAATGACTTACCCGGTTGTCGTTCACAAAAATAGAAAATGTAGAAGTCGAAAGATAGATCGAGTCGAGTGTTTCACAATCTTTCCTTAAAGACAGATTCACCCCCCACAGTTGGTGCTCACGGGATGTTGGGCGTCTGACTCCCAGGATAAAACGATCTCAGCAGTCTTTAGGCAGTACTTTAATAAAAACTGCTCAGCGGTTTCACCAGATGATCTGAACTCTCTCAGGAAATACGGAAGGAAGAAGAATAATTCGTTGTATGCAACAATTCAGAATTTTTCGATTGGATTGGATGCCATGAATGCTAGAATGCTGCTCTATTTATAGAGCCAAGGTGTCTGTTTGAAACACTGGTTCGAACAGGTACCAGCAGCCAAACAGTCCCTTACCAAAGGGACGCACCTGTTCGGTCAACCAAACAGCCCCTTACCGGAGGGACGCACCTGTTCGGTCAACAGTCACATCTGTTCGGTCAAACTGTCAGAAACTAATTAATTAATTAATATAAAATTAATTAATTTAATTCCGACGCTAACCCAAAAAGATAAGACTTGAACCGAACCCACGACCCACGCCCACGTCCACATCCCTACTCGACCCGGACCGGACGGGCCGGCGGTGGCGGCGGCGCGTGTGTAGAGTATTGGGTCAACCCATGGGTTTCATAGGTCCTCCCCCTTCCACAAAAGTGGGGTGCCCCTTGGGGCCCAAACCTTACTCCAAACTTGGGTTATATATGGACAACTTATTTCCCCATAAGAAATCAATGTGGGATTACCCACTTTCAACTACATAACCCATATTCAAGGGGGTGACTTTGGAAGCCAATAACTCATTCAATCCTACACGGATTTGAGCAAGTAAATAGTCTAGATTCATCTCCTCTCGGAGGTAAATCCAACGCACCAAAGACCCGACACAAAGGATGCATGAGTCCTACATTTATATTGGCTCAAAGATCAATAAAATAATGGGTTTACACCCAATTATTCTAACAATCCCCCACATGAATGAGATTGGCTGGAAATGAAAAATGCAAATGAGAATACTGACTTGACAGAGAGAGAGAGAGAGAGAGAGAGAGAGAGAGAGAGACAGGTAGAAAGTTGCCGCATCGGGAAAGGTGGCTTTTGGCTTTGAACCTTCCCTAGTGAAATACTATCGGATTTATTTGGCTAACCAGTGAACATGATGTCTTGAACTGTTCAGCCGTTTATATAAACCAAGACAATAGTACTCACACGGTTCCTTTCAAATCATCTAGTGATCCATTCGGTTGTGTTCATTTTGGCCCTGAACAATGCCTGGTAGATTCATGAGTACTCTAGAGAAATTAGCCTTAAGAATTTCTCATAGAAACGACCCCTTCATACTCGTATAGGTGATCTCTTATTAAGAGTATCCTGCTATACTCCACTTGGAATTCCAAGGTATAAGAATCATTAAGAGCTAAGCTCATCCTAAACACTATCTACAGGTTATCACTATTTCATCATAGAAATGGGCAGTGGAACGAGTTCCTCAGTGATTTGTCCTAAGTCAAGCACAATTTTGTTGTCTCGTTGAACCTAGATCTTGGGATCTCCAGTCAGCTAGGTTGGGTTGCCATCATGGCGACTTTCTAAGTCATAGGCTTAAGGCCCATTCCCCTCGATGAATTCTCTACTCGATCTTTCGTCAAGCTTTTTGTAAGCGGATCCGCAATGTTGCTCTTAGACTTGATGTAATCAATGGATATAATTCTATTAGAAAGCATTTGCCTCACAGTATTGTGTCGTCGACGTATATGTCGTGACTTCCCATTATACATGTGATTTTGTGCTCTTGCTATTGCAGATCGACTATCACAATGTATGCAAATAGCAGAGACAGGTTTAGGCCACACGGGAATATCCTCCATAAAGTTACGAAGCCACTCTGCTTCCTCTCCTGCTTTATCTAAAGCGATAAACTCAGATTTCATGGTGGATCTGGCTATGCAAGTTTGTTTTGAGGATTTCCAAGATATTGCTGCACCTCCTAGAGTAAACACATATCCATTTGTGGATTTAGTGTCTCTAGTGTCAGATATCCAATTTGCGTCTGTGTAGCCTTCTACAACAGCTGGATATCTCGCATAGTGCAGCTCATAATTCAAGGTGAATCTCAGATACCTGAGAACCCTAACTATGGCCTTCCAATGGTTTGACCCTGGGTTACTCGTATATCTGCTCAATCTGCTTACCGTATAAGTAATATCCGGACGTGTGCAATTCATGAGATACATTAAACTGCCAATTATCCGTGAGTATTCTAATTGAGATATGCCCTCATCATCGTTCTTGTATTAATGTAGAGAACAATCTATGGGTGTGTATGCTAGACCGTTATCAGACTTACTAAACTTATCGAGTATCTTCTCGACATAATGAGTTTGTGATAACGCATATCCCTCAGATGTTTTAGTAATCTTAATACCAAGTATAACATCTGCAAACCCTAGATCCTTCATGTCAAACTTACTGTTCAACAATTTCTTAGTAGCTTTAATAACATCAGTATTGCTACCAATGATAATCATATCATCTACATAAAGACAAATAAGGACATAACCATGAGCAGTGTTCTTCACATAAACACATTTGTCGCATTCATTTATCTTGAAGCCGTTTGACAGCATAGCATTATCAAACTTCTCATGCCATTGTTTCGGGGCTTGTTTTAGTCCATATAAAGACTTAACAAGTTTGCACACCTTTTTCTCTTTGCCAAGAACAATGAATCCTTCAGGTTGCTCCATATAAATCTCCTCATTCAAATCTCCATTTAAGAATGCCGTTTTAACATCTATTTGATGAATCTCAAGATTATGTAAAGCCGTAAAGGCTATCAAGATACGTATGGACGTTATTCTGGTTACAGGAGAATATGTATCAAAATAATCCACTCTCTCAGTTTGCTTGTAGCCTTTGACTACAAGTCTGGCCTTGTACTTGTCAATTGAGCCATCTGCTTTCATCTTTCTCTTGAATATCCACTTATATCCAAGGGGTTTATTACCAGGTGGTAGATCCACTAGTTCCCAATTATGATTTTGCAGAATTGACTCAACTTCGCTATGGATAGCCTCTTTCCACAAAGGTGCTTCCGGAGAGGACATTGCTTCTTTATAACTCTGAGGTTCATTTTCTACCAAATATGTTAGAAAATCAGGACCGAATGACTTTGCAACCTTTGTCCTTTTACCTCTTCTAGGTTTAGCGTCGTTTCCTTTATCCACTGACCCATAGTCTTTATCTACAATGGTATCAAGAGTCCGTTTAAGTGAACTTGATCCATGTGTAGACTTATACGAAAACTCCTCCTCAAAGAAGGATACATTCCTAGACGCCATTATTGTATTCACATGAATATCTGATATTTCAGACTTGTGAACCAAAAATCGATATGCACTGCTATGTTCGGCATAGCCAACAAATATACAATCAACTGTTTGTGGTCCTAATTTTACCTTCTTGGGTAAAGGAACCGCTACCCTAGCTAAACAACCCCATACTCTCAAGTATTTATAGGAAGGTTTTCGACCTTTCCACATCTCATAAGGGGTTTTGTCAAGTTTCTTGTGGGGTATCTTGTTGAGAACATAGTTGGCGGATAGCAATGCTTCCCCCCACAAATTCTGGGGTGCCCCAGAACTTATCAACATAGCATTCATCATTTCTTTTAGAGTGCGATTCTTTCGCTCAGCAACTCCATTTTGCTGAGGTGAATAAGGTGCAGTGGTTTGATGTATAATACCATGTTTAACACATAGTTGTGCAAATGGTGATTCATACTCACCACCTTTATCACTTCTTAACACCTTAATCTTTTTGCTAAGTTGATTCTCAACTTCACTCTTGTATTGTATAAACATGTCTATTGCTTCATCTTTACTTTTCATTAAGTAAACGTGACAATAGCGAGTGCAATCATCAATGAAAGTTATGAAGTATTTTTTCCCACCTCTAGTTTGAACATATTTCAAGTCACAAACGTCACTATGAATTAGTTCAAGTGGTTTCGTACTTCTTTCAATTGATTTGAACTGAGTTCTAGTCAACTTTGCCTCAACGCAAGTTGCGCATTTATTATTAGCATTAAAATCAAGTTTAGGCAAAGACTCTAATTTAACTAATCTACGCATGGTATCAAAGTTAACATGACCTAATCTACCATGCCATACATTTGAAGACTGAAGCAAGTAAATAGAATATGTAGTATTATTACTAGAAGGCTTAGGAGCCACAGTCATTACATTAAGTTTGAAAAGCCCATCGCTCAGATATCCCTTTCCCACAAACATTCCTCCCTTAGTAAGTACAAACTTATCACTCTCAACCACCAACTTAAAGCCCTTCTTACTTAACAATGAACCAGAGACTAAATTCTTGCGAATGTCTGGCACATGGAACACCTCATTCAGAGTAAGTTCTTTGCTGGAAGTCATTTTCAGAACGATCTTCCCTTGACCTTCAACCTTTGAGGTTGCCGAGTTGCCCATGTAGAGTTGTTCACCGTCCACTGAGTGGTAAGATGTGAACATTCACTTGTTGGCACAGATGTGACGAGTGGCCCCAGTATCCACCCACCATTCTTTAGTATTGCCAACCAAGTTTACCTCAGAAACTACCGTAGAAAGATTCAGGTCTTCCACATTGGCACAAAGATCCTCGGTCACATTGGCTTGAGCAGATTTCTTCTTGTGGTTCTCTTGATCCTTCTTCTCAAGATCCTTACGCTTGCGACAATCCCTGGCTGTATGACCAGTCCTGCCGCAGACGTAACATTTTCCTTTGAACCTTTTGAAATTGCCACCTTTGGAACCTTGGTAGGACCCTTGACCATCATGCTTTCACTTTTTGTCGTTGGATTTGGCTTGCTCCACCACATTTTCCTTTGACACCATATGGGTGTTGACAAATTTTTTCTCAGAAGCCCGGTTGTCTTCCTCAATTCTTAGCCTGACGATAAGTTCCTCAAGCCTCATCTCCTTGCGCTTATGCTTCAAATAGTTCTTGAATTCTTTCCAGGACGGCGACAATTTTTCAATTATCGCAGCCACTTGGAAAGACTCACTCAGAACCATGCCTTCGGCATGGATGTCATGAAGTATAACTTGGAGATCCTGAACCTGGCTAATAACTGTTTTAGAATCAAACATTTTGCAATCAAGGAACTTACTGACCACAAATTTCTTTGAGCCGGCGTCTTCCGTCTTGTACTTCTTGTCTAAAGATTCCCACAGTTCTTTTGCCGTCTGCACAACACAATACACGTTGTAGAGTGTATTATCCAGTCCATTGAGGATATAGTTCCTATATAGAAAGTCAGCATGTTTCCATGCTTCCATCGCCGCAACTACTTGCTGGTCGGACTCATTCTCGTTCAGAGTAGGAAAATCTTCACGAAGAAATTTTGCCAAGTTCAAAGTCATCAGGTGGAACAACATTTTCTGTTGCCACCTTTTGAAATCAATTCCATTGAACTTCTCTGGCTTTTCTCTATGATTCACCGGTACATTTGGTGTATGCACTTGGTTCACCGGCACAGTCATTGTCGGTACCGGTGTCCCAATCACAGTAGGAGTTGAAGTAAGAGTAGGAATAGGAGTATCATCAGCCATTTCTGGATTAAACAATTTTACACAAAATTTGAGTACTAATCCAGAAACATGACACTAATTAACACAGTTAAAAAAAAATAGGAATTGAATCTGTCTTTAAGATTGCTAGTTATATAATCCCTATTTAATTACTATGTGTATAATCAGTGATCACAAATAATAAATAACACGAATTATCTAATTATCAACTAGAAGCAATTTAAACTAGAAGACAATCAAAATCTGAATAAGAACAAATTAAAATGTAACGACTTACCCGGTTGTCGTTCACAAAAATAGAAAATGTAGAAGTCGAAAGATAGATCGAGTCGAGTGTTTCACAATCTCTCCTTAAAGACAGATTCACCCCCCACAGTTGGTGCTCACGGGATGTTGGGCATCTGACTCCCAGGATAAAACGATCTCAACAGTCTTTAGGCAGTACTTTAATAAAAACTGCTCAGCGGCTTCACCAAATGATCTGAACTCTCTCAGGAAATACGGAAGGAAGAAGAAGAATTCGTTGTATGCAACAATTCGGAATTTTTCGATTGGATTGGATGTCATGAATGTTAGAATGCTGCTCTATTTATAGAGCCTAGGTGCCTGTTTGAAACACTAGTTCGAACAGGTACCAGCAGCCAAACAGTCCCTTACCGAAGGGACGCACCTGTTCGGTCAACCTTACCGGAGGGACGCACCTGTTCGGTCAACAGTCACATCTGTTCGGTCAAACCGTCAGAAATTAATTAATTAATTAATATAAAATTAATTAATTTAATTCCGACCCTAACCCAAAAAGATAAGACTTGAACCGAACCCACGACCCACACCCACGTCCACGTCCCGACTCGACCTGGACCGGACGGGCCGGCGGCGGCGGCGCGCTCGCGTGTGGAGTATTGGGTCAACCCATGGGTTCTATAGGTCCTCCCCCTTCCACAAAAGTGGGGTGCCCCTTGGGGCCCAAACCTTACTCCAAACTTGGGTTATATATGGACAACTTATTTCCCATAAGAAATCAATGTGGGATTACCCACTTTCAACTACATAACCCATATTCAAGGGGGTGACTTTGGAAGCCAATAACTCATTCAATCCTACACGGATTTGAGCAAGTAAATAGTCTAGATTCATCTTCTCTCGGAGGTGAATCCAACGCACCAAAGACCCGACACAAAGGATGCATGGGTCCCACATTTATATTGGCTCAAAGATCAACAAAATAATGGGTTTACACCCAATTATTCTAACAGTATTCGATGCACAATCATCTTCAACAATGTTCTTGATTGTCTCGGACTTGATCGCGATGGACTCTTTGTAGGGAATATAAAGTCTTGCCTCAAAATGAGGGCACTTCGAAACATACCCTTGAGCAGAAGGGCAGTCTTGAGCATAATGGCATCCAAGTTAGATGGCAGGACTTGAGCATAAGGGCATCCAAGTTAGATGGCAGGACTTGGGACATTCATCACAACAGGACAGAGGTGTTGCATGGATTGGTGCCTAAGGATAGAGGATCGTTGACGTAAGAGACATCACCTTGACCACAAAGAACCTCGAGTCCCTTGGGGTCAAGGAGAACCTCTTCGTCTCAGCCTGGCTGGCAGAGGGAATCTTGAGCACATGGTTTTAGTAGCCACGTGTCATTTAGATATATGTCAAGTACGACTATAAATAGAGCCTGCTACCCCAAGGGTAAGCAAGAGAAGAAGAGAGGAAGCAAGCCCCTGCCAAGGTACTGTTAAAGTACCCCTACCATCTTTTCTCTGTTCACAGCCAACTCTGTCCTTCACCTCTATTCGATCCCACTGTCTGTGCTAATCCTCTGGTAATTCTTATCTCTCCAGACCCACCATTTACATCATTTACATTAAGGTGACTCCACTGGGGTGATAGGGTTGATGGATGGTCAGTACCTGTAGCGGTCTACGAACAACTCCAGAGATGGCTGAACAAGAAGCTTCATCTGGACGTCACCCAAAGCTCCCTCGTGTTGTCACCGACGACGCCTCCACCCTGGGTACCCTCTGGGCTATCCAGAACACCTAGGGCAAAAATACTCGCGGCCTTCCAGAAGTTGGGTGACACCATACTTGCCTTAGTTCTATAGGCTATTCTGACCCAGCCAACGGTTCATGCCGATCAGGCTGGCCTGTCCAACGTAATCCCACCCCCGATGCAGGTACCGACTCCATAAGTCAGGGCAAATCCAACTTCCGTTGTTAATTCAATCTTGTTGGTAGCAGAACAGCTCACACCGATCATAGGTATTGCCTCTGTAGTGAAACCCATAAGGGGCACTGTCTCCGTTGCCCCCTCTCAGCAATTTGTCACTATGGCAGATGTGCAAACAATGCTACTACAAGAAAGGATGAAGCAAATTATGCCTTTGTTGCCTGATCCAAACATTAAGCTATCGTATCCGGCTGAGATTCTCATTTTGTTTTACCCTGAGGGATACACCACTCCCAAATTCCTCCGTTTTGATGGGAAAGCTGGCAATGCCAGGGAACACATCGTTAGATTCATCAAATTCCTAGGGGCTCATGGATCTAACATGAACCTTCACTTTTGAGAATTCTCCAAATCCGTAATAGACAGGGCATATAGTTAGTATGTCAATTTACCTGTCGATTCTATCTTAACTTGGGAAGACATGGTCAATAAGTTCTACACTAAATTTTTCCAAGCACAGGAGCGAGTCACATCCTTCTCCCTAATATACGAAGTCCAGCGACTGGGGGAGGATATCCTCAGTTTCGTCTAGAGGTTTCAAAATCGAGCAGTAGAATGTCACGAGCAAGTCTAGGAAAGTAAACTTGTCGAGATATGTGTTCGTGGGATGCTTCGAGAATATCGAGTCTATCTTGTGAACTGTTCGATCCCTATATTCTTGCCTTGCTCAAGGCTGCTCGAAACCTTAAGACTATTGTCAAACCACCAACCCAAGGAAATAGGCGGAAGGGCAACAAAAACCATGTTGCCACGGTGTCCATTGCTTCGAAATGAAAAACACAAGGGGTTGGTTTGAGGGAAAAGAAGCTAAAGGAATATGAGGACACACTGCCTTACCCTTTTGCCATGAACGAAGTCAAAGTCCTGGTAGAAGAATGGGTCAACGAGGGGAGCCTGACACTTCCTGAAGCGAAATAAACAATCTCTAAGAGAGATAGAGAAAGCAAGGCCTTTTGTGTGTACCACATGACCCTAAAACACCCTAAGGAGAATTACTAGACCCTGAAGAGAATTTTTCAAAAGAAACTCGCTGCAAAGGACTTATGCCTTAGGGAAAGGAAACAGCTTGATGTCCAAACCAACCCATATCCGAAACATGGAGACAAAGACAAGAATGTGAATATGGTAGCTTATTATGACCCTTTTGAAGTAGATGAAGGATATGATGATTGTTCGAGCCAATGGAGAGAAGATTATGAGCTCGACGATGATGAATTCTATAAGGCTAACATGACATCTTACTTCGATGAGAATGAAGAATTGGCAAATTACAAGCCACCCTCTGTCGTGGCTGATCCTAACATGCATATCAAGACATTACAAAATTGTGTCAAATTCAAACGATTCTTCAATCAGCTCGAGCTCTCAAGCAATACTTGATTAGAAGCCACGAAGTTTATAATCCAGATCGCAGCTGATCATCATGAGGAATGCATGGGACTTGAAGGGTTAGTCCTTCGAGATATCTGAATCAACTCCATTGCCATCACATTATCAGAGACAGACAAAAACAACCTATTCCCACATAACAAACCATTGTATGTGACCACTTACATCAATGGAGTGGATTTCAAGAGGGCCTTTATGGATGGAGGAACATCAATAAATATCATGCCCCGGGAGATCTTTGAAAGGATTGGGATCCCTAAAAAATGCCTAATAAATTAATTAGTGTCCATCACCGGGTTTGGGGGAGAAAAGAAAGCAACCTTGGGTTACGTAGTTGTCGACCTCGCGGTGGGGTAGATTCGAACATCGACCAAGTTTCATGTGATCGATGCTGACACAAATTATCATGTTATAATTAGAAGGACTTGGATGCATAAATGTGGGGCAGTCCTCTTGAGCTATCATCAATGCATGAAAGGTATATGAACTAAAAAGATTGTTACCATTGAAGCATCAGATCATCTATTCGAAGTGAATGAAGCCCATCTTTCTGACGCAGTATTTTTTAACGAACTCTCTGTTGATGAAATGCCCACTATCTTAAGGCCTCATGGAGTCAAAATCCCAAAATGGGAGGTCATCAAGGACGAGGACCCTCTCAAGGTCACGACAGTTTAGAAAAGGACAAATAATATGATTTCTACCTCCTCCTTGAAGATATTGAAGGTTCAAGACGGAGGAAAAATAGTGTGTTATTTATGATGGTGTGCAGTGGCAAGGCTCCCACATGGTGACCCTGACCCCTCCACTAAGGATGCCATGGGCATTGAAGGGCGGCCTGCGAGGGCGAATCACTCACCGAGTGGCTCTGATCCCTTGGCTAAGACAGCCCCCGGTTGTGAGGTGTGGTCTATAAGTATAGAGCTCTCATGTGGCGATCCTGATGCTGTAACTAAGAATGCCCCTGACACCAAAAGGCAGTTTGCAAGGGTAAGACACTCATCGAGTGTCATTGACCCAGCGACCAAGGACATCATCGATGTTAGAAAAAATGAAACATGTGTTTGAGGACATGGTTGATAAACCCGAACCTGCCCCTGAATACATGCAAGATAGACTGAAACTGTAATAAGAAGACCTTGAGGAGGTAAATTTAAAGGTTGGTGAAGGCACCCCTTGACCAGTCTTCATAAGCAAAGGTATTCTAACCAATGAGTGTCATAAGCTTATCTGGCTATTGCTAAGTTACATTTATGTGTTTGCTTGAAATTACAATGAGATGCCAAGACTCGATCCTAATCTAGTCTCCCACCACCTAGATGTGTTCCCAAATTTTAAGCCACATAAACAGATAGTAAGAAGATATCATCCTGACCTTGAGGAGAAAATCAAAGAGGAAATAGAGAAGCTCCATAAAGTAGGTTTTATTGAGCCCACCCAATACCCTTCTTGGCTCACCAACATTATGCCAATTAAAAAGAAGAACGACCAGATCAGAATCTGTGTAGACTTTTGCGACCTGAATAAAACCAGATACAACTAGATACCAATGGCTCTAGATGACGTAGAAAAAAAAGCGTTCCGAACTCCTTTAAGGAATTTCTTCTACACTATGATGCCCTTCGGACTAAAAAACATAGGGGCAACCTATCAAAGAGCCATGACAGCTATTTTTCATGATATAATCCATCACATTATCAACAATTATGTAGATGACCTGGTGGTGAAGTCCAACGAAGAAAAAGATCACCTTGAGCACCTTGAGTCAGTCTTCAAGAGGTGTAGAAAATTTAACATGAGAATGAACCCAATGAAATGTATGTTCGTGGTAACGATAAGAAAATTTCTAGGGTTTTTAGTACACAGATATAGGATTGAAGCTAACACAGCAAAGGTCAAGTCAATCATGTAAATGCCCGAGCCACATTCGTAGAAGTCACTAAAAAGTTTTTTAGGAAAAGTATCCTACTTGAGACGGTTCATCCCTGCCCTCGCAGAGATCACCTTTCGATTTAGTGACTTGCTCAAGGGAAACGCCAAGTTCGAGTCGAATGAAAGGCATGCAAAAGCTTTTGAAAAAGTCAAGATGGCACTAACGTCCCCTCAAACCATGGTTGCTCCACAACTAGGAAAGCCCTTGTTACTTTATTTGACCTCAACGCCCCTGTCTGTTGGAGCACTCCTAGTATAAAAAATAAAAGCGCAAGAAAGGCCCATCTATTACATCACTTGAAAGGTAAAAGGGCCAGAGCAGAGATATACGCCTATTGAAAGACATTGCCTCGCATTGATCTTCACTGTCTAAAAGTTAAGGCATTATTTTGTGGCCCATTTGGTCCAAATTATCACTCGAAGTGATCCAATCCGATATTTGTTAACTAGACTTGCCATGATGGGAAGAGTGGTGCGGTGGCTCTTGGGACTTGCGAAATTTGAAATCACATGTATGGCTCTTAGAGCCATAAAAAGCCAAGCTCTGTCTGACTTCCTAGCCCATTTCCCAAGCGAAAGACACAAGTTAATTAATGAGGCACTCCTTGGCGACGGGCTTGAACCAGCCGTAGTCACATTGGATAATGAGGTTTGGAACTTGGGATTTGATGGATCCTCAGCCAAAGGAACTGGTGGCACCGCATCGTTTTAACAAATGAGAAAGGGCAAAAATTTCAATTGTCATACAAACTCCAGTTCAAGTGCTCTAACAATGAGGCTGAATATGAAGCTCTTATACTTGGCCTCCTCGCAGTAAAGAAGCATGGAGTAAGAAGATTAAAAATCTTGGGTGATTCTAACTTGGTAATTAAGCAAGTCACCGGAAAGTTCTCCCTCAAAGTGCCAGCCCTAGCTGCCTATAGAACTATTATTTAGCGATTGCTAGACAAGTTTGAAGCAGTTGAGATCCTTCACAAAGCCCGAATCAGGAATTATTTGCCCAATGCCCTCGCTTCCATTAGGGCAAAGATAGAGGTGCCTGAGGATCAAAACACCATAGTTATTGAAAAAAGAGTGGAACCGTCTACAACTTTATGTCACCACCTTGAAGATCTCCTAGAAGACTGGTGAGGGGAAATTGCCAAGCAATTGAAAACTAGATAGGGAAACTTCCCGATTTCACAATTGGCACAATTCACAGTCCTGCAGGGAGAATTATATTATTGAGACAAAGCCGGACCTCTAGCTCGATGTGTAGGCCAAGAAGAAGCTAATCTCAGGTTAAAACAGACACATGAACAATCATGCAGGGAAGATGACATAAGTCTTTATCGAAGGATCCAAAGACAGGGTTACTTCTGGCCAGAGATGAAGCGTGAAGCAGCCAATGTGCAGAGGAATCACCCAAATTGTCAATTATTCTTTAAAGAAGATGAATGCTACTTCACCGAGAACATGGATGATTGGAGGACAATTTATAAAGATTTTATTCGAGAAGGTTCTCTCCCACTGGATCCTAGAGTTGCTGCTTGAGTCAAAAAGAGGGCATCGTGGTTCTTCATCGAGGAAAATGATCTGTATAGAAAAGGCCTGTAAGGAGGTAATCTACAATGCCTCGTTGATAGTGAGATTGAGCAAGTCCCTTCAGAATCCCATCAGAAAGAGCAGTAAGAGGGAGCTCGACTCTATTAACATCTGCTGTATATGGGATACTACTGGCCCAGCATGGAACATGACTTACTGATGCATGTGCAAAGATGTTAAGCATACCAAAAGCATGAGAACATGGTTCATGCACCCACGGTAGACCTACACAGCTTAACAACCCTTTGGCCATTCCATACTTGGGCCATGGATCTCATTGGCCCCATTTCGCCTCTATCAAGGGAAATCTAGTGGATACTTACAGCCACTGAGGTTAATACCAAGTGGGTTAAAATGACGACATTGAAGAAGGCCAGTGGTACAGCTATTGCAAATTTTATTCGGGAGAACATCATTTGCCAATTTGGGATACCAATGGTTATACTGTCAGATAATGGGACTCAATTCGTTAATAGGCATGTGAGACAAGCTCTCACGTCTTATGGGATTAAACACAATAAGTCGAAGCCGTATTATCCTAAAGGAAATGGTTAGGTTGGGGCCACTAATAAGACATTGATCAAAATTATCAACAAGACCTTGGATGAGCAAGACGTTAATAGGCCACTAACTGCACCAAAGGTAGTGTATCTTCTACTTTACCTTCTTCATCAACCAAAGCAGTGGCTACAAACATGGTGGTTGAAATAAACCATCATAAAGCGAAAAAAGAAAGAAGAAAGAAAATAAAGAAGGGTTGCCATACTTGGAGTCGTTGTGGCCACTATAGAGAAAGATGCTTGAGTAATGATACTCTGCAAAAATTAAGGATAAGCGTAAGTAAGGGCCATCTACACGTTAAAAGTAGAACTAAGAAAAGAAGAAACTTTTTGTTCATACCCCACGTAATTGTTTCAAAGGTTGTTCAGAATGGGCCTCAGGGGTGGTTTGCTTCTAAGAAACGACCTTACAGTGAGTCAATCGCCCCTCAGCTAGTGGTAGGGGTACAGAAGCAAGAAGGCTCGTGACTGTAGCAGCACTTGAAATGGGAACTTCTAGAGCATATTTGCCAAGCATCCCGCGAGCCCCAATAGGTTTTTCTTGGGGTAAGCAATAAGAAGAGGCCGTTTCCATGATATGGTTCCTCCGCCTGAACGGTGTGACCCCTAGGGAAAGAGGTAAAGGCATCGAGATTCCTACACTAGTACAACCTTTGGTTTGGAGTAAATCGACTAATTTGACCAAAGGAAGGTATCTCAAGGGAAGAATAGCCCCCAAAAACTTCTGCATAATTGCCTTGTAAAAAGCGGGCAAAACATTCAGTATAGTCTTTACGAGGAGGTGGCTGGCTTGAAGCACCCTAATCATAGCCAAATTGGTGAGCTACTCGATCGGGGCGATAAACAACGCTAGAGCCCAGGCCATCCAGGTATATTGGTAGCTAACCCGGCAACAACACACACATTAAGGATGAGTTGCTAAAGGAAGTTTGTCAACACCAAACCAGGAGCCTGACTTTGTTGTCTCATGGAGGCATTACTAGAGTCACCGAATCGTGTGCAGGTCCTCCTTAGAAGGATGGACAAAGTCGAACATCTCTTTGCCGTGAATTTGCAAATGAAGAAGAACATGCACGTCCTCCAAAGTCACCTACCATTCTCCGAAAGGAGCAATAAAAGTATGGGTGTCGGTATTCCAATGAGCAATCAAGGCTTCAAGGCTGGAGCTGTTCTTAGGATGTTCAAGGTCTTATAAATCAAGATCGGCATGAGGAGACCTACGTCCTGAAGCCGCTTAGATAGTTCAGGCCTCCGGGTCACAGCCTTGACCCATTCCTTCTATCCATGAGTTGGTAAGGAGAGACATTTGAACTAGATGAAAGAATGGGGAAAATCTCCCAATTCTACACAAAGACGGAGAACAGACCCAGGAGTGATCATCTAGCCTCATGACAATCAGGCTCGGGCCCTATCACGAGCAAAGGTTCTGTGAGGGGCTTTGCCTTTAGGAGGAAAGTATCGAAAAGTTGCCAGAATTTATCCTTCCTCCCAAAAAAGTAAAGGGCTCAACGACAGTCAAGACGAGGAAGGACAAGCCTGAAGGATAAGATTGTATCTGCCCTGACACCAGCAATCTTTTTTTCCTTTGGCCATAAATGAGGCAAGAAGAAGGAATAGGAAATTAAGTAAGAAATGTGCTTGTCGAAAGGCTTTTGAGAGCGAACGCAACAAAATGTGAAGAGATGTGTGAAACAAAAGGAGTGAAACAAGATGCATATATATAGGCATGTCTGGGCCACATTTGAAAAGAAACGCCATTTAATTCCCACTATTTTGCCGCTTTGAAGCCCGGTAAAAAGTTGTAACGTATGGATAGCTAGGCGACATTTGGGAATAGATGTAGTAATAAAGGAAGGCTCTAAAAAACGACTGTCATTAATGAGGCTGGTGCGCGTTTTGAGCACGCATTACAAGAAACTAAACTGCCGTATTAAGACGAATGACGCTTGGTTGTTTCGAGACAAGTAAGACAAAAAAACACATAATGACAGCATGTAATCATTGCATATTTCTCAGTCCTTAAAGAAAAAGGGAGGCAGAGCGATGCAGTATGGCGTCTAATGTGCGCGTGCGGTACATAAAACAAAGTGTACCCCATGCACAAGGGGCTAATTGTAGGCAATATAAAGCCTTACCTCAAAACGACGGAGCTTCGAAGCATATCTTTGAGCAGAAGGACACCCAAGTCAGATGGCAAGACTTGGGGCATTCATCACAGGGGGACAGAGGTATCGCATGGATTGGTGGCTAAGGATAAATGATCGCTAAGGTAAGAGGCATCACCTCGACTACAGAGGACCTCAAGTCCCTTGGGGTTGAGGTGAACCTCTCCGCCTCAGCTTGGCTGACAGAGGAAATTTTGAGCACATGGCCTTAGTGGCCACGTGTCATTTAGATATACATCAAGTACACCTATAAATAGAGCCTGCTGCCCTAAGGGTAAGTAAGAGAAGAAGAGAGGAAGCAAACCCCTACTAAGGTACTATTAGAGTACCCCTGCCATCCTTTCTCTATTCATAGCTAGCTTTATCCTTCACCTCTATTTAATCCTACTGTCCGTGCTAATCCTCTGGTAATTTCTATCTCTCCAGACCCACAATTTACATCATCTACACTCTTCTACAAGGAACTCTTCCCCGTCAGAACTCTTCAGTGTCAGCTTCGACATGACTATAGTATATGCTAAAATAATATTCTAGTTCAAACTTTGACAGCTAAATAGAGAATAATGCAGAAGAAGTGGGGCTTTAGATGTATATATAAAAATATATTGTGACCTCCTAGTTCCAGGAGGAATTGGAATCCAGAATTTGGAGACTTCCTATTTCTACATGATTGTATATATTCCACTAGGAGCAGGAGTCACGTACAGGTAAGAAATTAACAATATATATACTGGTTGAGTGTAATTTTATATTTTAATTAGTCCTGATAGGAGCCATGGACCTTTTCAAAAAAGGAAATCTTAATCAGGGACATCCATTCGAAGAGGATTACCTAACTAATCAAGACATTATGTGTATATTAAGTTCTTAGCTAAATTACTTTCAAACGAAGAACTTGCAACATGATTAAAGCAATAAATTAAACAAAAAATTAACCTATTAGGACACTGAGGAATCACCAATGCATGAATTGGCACACTGGTAATAAGATCTATTATTTCTCTAGAACACGAACTTAGCCTAATAGCTGCAAGAAAAAAATAAAAAAATAAAGGTCCAGTTAAATTCCACAATTAAACCATTAGGGAAGCAAAAAATAATAGAAAATTGTAAAGAAACCTAAATTTGGTTGTGATGCACGACTAATGATTTGGAGGAATTGTAACATATATTTTGAATTTACAATAAATACAACGAACTTCAAGATAAATTTTGAAATCAAGCCATTAAGGCATAGTTATTAAAACCGGACTCGATATGAAGTCGGTGAATCCACGGGTTCATTGTTTATTGGTTTAATTGTTGTTACAAAAAAAATGATATTTTATTTATTCATTCATACAGGTAGATATGTACCTTTAGAATTTTTTGTGGTGCACAAAAGAACATAGAACCGAACCAATCCAGCAATTGACAAACTGATAAATTCAGTCGATTCTCCTGTTAGCATCTTTTGAGACCCAAACCGATTTGAGAGCTGACCCAAAATGACCTGTCCTAGACCCATCCCAAAGATTCAATTTTTTATGCTACAAAATTCTATATATCTTTTATATATGTTTCTAGATTATTATTTACTATGTTTAAATATCATTAATTTGTTTTATACGTTTTTTTTGGAACTTTTTAGAAAATTTAAGATATAACTTGAGTATAGTTTTCAAAATTTTAATTGAATAAATCAATCTTTTTTTCTAATGCAAAATAAAGACCCGGCCAGAATGGAGCCGACCTAACCCGAATTAAACTGAAATGACACAGTTCCGTTCGGTTTCATGGAGTGATTGATTTGGTCCTGAGTTTAAAAATCCGAAACCGATTAAGATCGATTCAGTTTTGGGTTTGACACAAACCCAAACCAACCCACACATGCACACCTTTACGAGTAATGTGGCACAATGACAGAGAGCTGTGTAAGCCTTCGAATATGTCACATTCACCTCTCCAAGTTGTGTGACATATATTTTACTTCGAAAAAAAATTTCACTTAGTAGTTAATTTTTTTGATGGAAAGCTCACAGCTAGTTTAACAACAAAAAAAAAAAAACGAATCAAAAGAATGTGAAAGAACAACTACAATTGCCATGAGCCATTCAAAGCCCATTCATGCGGAAGTGAAGCAATAAACGTGTAAAAGCGCAATTATAAATTGAAAATTTGAACTTAAAATGCTCGCATCGCCCAACCAAACCTTAGCCTACAATTGAGAACAATATAAAAACAACTATCAATGAGTTAAAAATACGGTTGCGGGATGTTGATTTGAGGGGAAAGTGTGATTCCGATATAGGTATGAAACTATTTTTTAAAAATTTGAAAAAATGTTCTAAAAATGCTTGAAAAACATTTAAGATACTTTTCGAATACTTAAGAGAAATGCTTAAAAAACTAATGAGAAATTGGTAGGAAACTTTGTGAAAACTATTTAGAAACTTGAAATATTGTTATATATATATATATATATATTTTTTTTTCTTAAGTTCCAACTAAATATTTATTGAATTGCTCATATAGGTTTTCAATAATATTTTTAAGGGGTTCCACTAAGTTTATGAAAATTTTCTTTGAAATTTTGCATAAGTTTTTTCTAAGATTTGTATTAATGTTGGTTTTAGAACCTGAAATTTCATAAGGAAAAAAACCTAAATTTCAGAATAATCATTTTCCTATGTTTGGTTACAATGGAAAAAGCAAAGGAAAGGAAAACTACTAGAAAACTTACTAGACAAGTATGAAACATAGCTGTTGAGAAACTCATTTGAAAGGAGGAATTGCGTTTCCGAAGAAACACACTTTTAATCGGGTACGAAACTCATTGGAAAATATTTGAAACACACTCAAAATATGTGAAAAATATTTCGAAAACCCTTGGAAAACGATAAGGATACTTCACGGAAAAACGACAAGGATACTTTACAATGAACCCATTTACTCTATATTTTTTAGTTGCCTTTCTTACTTTCGTTTTACCTAACATTTTCTGTTTGTACTTCCCATTTTAGTAACTATAGTATGAATAATCTCCCCTTAGCGAACGCAGAATTGAAGAGTTAATCTGGCCCAAGCCGCTTACCAACCCCCCAAATGGGGCAATGTCGTCAAAGTTCAAAACATCAAACCAGCTGCTATTGTCAATCAGTGATGACCACTACTAGCGAAAATCCACCGTTGATTACTGTAAGTGAGCTTTGAAAGGCGACTACTATATCCATGATCAACTATCATCGATCGGTGAACCAAAACGGCGACCTCCATTATCCAGTATGCAACCTCCGAATCAATTTCTTCACATTATCAAGCTTGGACTTGGCAACTGGAAAAATGGAGCAAGTATTGTCCCTGTCTATCTCTCTACCATATTATTTCTAGCCATATAGCTATATATATATATATATATATATTTGTAGATTGGCAGTAAGCCCTATAGCTAATTAGGTTTGTCATTAAGATACCCATTTCCCTGTTACTGGAGGTGATTTATAGACACTTGGAAAATGCCCACTGGTGAGAGTACTGATTGGTGGTTCATTTGGAACTCCATTAAACCGGTATGCTACACTTATCTCCTCTAGAATGCAACATTATTTGTAAGGGTAATTACACTTTATCATAAGGGTTTAAAAGTGAGCACATAATATTTCTATGCAAAGTGAATGAAATTATGACAAATTTGATAAAATAATAAAAATACTCTTATGAAAAACAAACCTTTATTTTGACATAAAAGAGCAAAATAGTCTTCTTGATATTTTATTTTGGAGAGATAAACTGACAAAAATATCCATTTTACAGAATCAATTTTAAATCTAACAGCTTTTTTTTTTTTAATGTATTTTAGAGTTAAATACAAACCACATGAAAGTTATGTGTTCATTTTTAAACCACAAGAAGTAACATTTACCCCTATTTGTATAGACAAAATGACTGATAGATGTTGGGTTTGTATAGGTGTATTTGCTTGATCTATTTAGTACACCCAAGAGCAAGTATGGCGAAATAGTACATAATAAAATCAACTCGGTAAGACTGGGGTCGAATTACAGAAAACGAATATAGTAGTTAAAACTGGATAATAAACATAACCAAAAGAAAAAAAAAATTTTTTTTATGTAGTTTTAAGATGGAGACCAAAAATGCTTGTCAAACATAATAATAATAAAAAAATTTTGGATTCAATTGATTCTAACCACTTGACTTACTTAGGAATGATCAATACAGATTTACCAACTGCTCATTGTTTAGCCTACTCGAACATCATAAATTAACAGATGGGTATATTCAAAACAATCAATTACTAGAATATAACGTTAAAATCATGAACACTTACCATCGACTCAAAAACACTAGGCAATGTTTTGTCAGAACATAAGTGTAACAAGTATAATTAAATGCACATGTTTTCAAAGGTTCTAGCTTAGGAACTTAATTCAATTAAAATCAAAGATCCTTATCATTGATTTGCATATGCCGAGCTATGCTTTATAAGGGCATAGAGTATTACAAACATAATTAAAAGTCCAAGTTTTTGAAAGGACTAAACGTCAATTATCATAAATATAACTCGATCCATTCTGAATTGGGATTAAGAGTCTTAGATTAGATCCTCACCAGAGGTTTGACATAAAATCATACCAGACAAAGTATTCGCGTAAAATATATAAGTCTCTAACAAGTGTAGAGTAGACCAACATTTACTTTACTTTTATACTACTCCTAATCTAAACTTGCTTAGAAGACACGAAACTATTATGTGCATAAAATATACGTGTACAAAATATACGTGTACGTGTCTAAGCATACAATATACTGAATGTGCGCAAAACTCTAACTTTTTAAATAAATTCGTAATGAAAGGACAAATCTTAGTTAATCATTCCAATTCAGTTAATCGATCTTCTTAATTGACTCTGAGAATAAAACTAAATACTAATATTAAAAAGATTAGACATAGAAGAAAAAGACTTTATAAATAAAAAGATTTACTACAAAACAACTTACAAAAAAATAAAAATAGAAAATTGAAATAAAAGACTAAAACTTGCTGCCTAATGGACTCTTAAACGGAGTCCCAAATGGACTCCCACTCCGTGCACTCCCCTCCCTTTTTTCCCTAAACTCTTTGCCAATATATAGGTCTTCAGATGGAGTTCATCATTGCGGCCGCCGAAAGTAATAAATTCTACATTCATTCCTTTACTTCCTTTATTCTTTGTTTTCTTTTTTGTCGGCCGCTAGTTGAATATACAGGCCCCCATTCATTTGATTTGATTAATATATTGTATTATGATATTTACCTATTCTTTTCACTTGCTTTTATATTGTTCATCTACCATTTGCTTTTGCATTGTGCATTCTAGCCGTCCACCACTTACACAATTGCACAATACATATATATAGCATATACACCTATATTATGGCATATACTATAATATCACACACACACACACCCATGTATATATATATTATATAGCAAATGAACACCTAAATAAATATTTGTATGTCTATCGGCTTTATTTTGTTTGATTTTAGTTACAAATTTGCACAAGATATGAAAAACATAAAAAAAATACCAAAATTATATTAAAACTAATAAATAATATATAAATAAGTACTAACAATAGCTTACAATTAGAGACTCTGATTGTACTTTTTAAAGTATAATCACACTATTGGTCCAAAAAGGTAACCCAAGAGGGAGGTGAATTGAGTTTATTAAAAATTAAAGCAATTAAGATTAATTAAAATTAATCTAATCAATGAAACAGTAGTTCAAGATCTATGCAATGCAATGTCATCAACAATAAAATGAAAACAGAGCACAAGAAAGTACATCAAGAATTACCGAGGTTCAACCACAACTTGTGGTCTACGTCCTCACCCTAAGATTCGCTTGAAGTCTTTTTCTACTATGCAATCTTCAATTATAAAGTAGATGCTGATTTCCAAAGTGCTCAGCTCACTTTTACACAAGAACTTCTTCCCAAGTTCTTCCAGTCACCAAGTGGTTTTGTCCAAGATCCATTTCAACTTACAAATGTTTTTTTTTTTTTTTTGACAAGAGAACACTCCAACTCTCACTTACAATTGTATGAAAGATATACTAATGAAATACAAACTCTTTATGAAGAGTGAATGAGAATTGAATAGCTCACTAACTACTAACTTGAAGACAAAGAGAATTTTTAAATTTTTCAGCTCAATCAATCAGTGAATGTTGTATCTCTTTTTCATAAATGCATTTGGAGGCTTATATATAAAGCCCTGAATTGATTTCATCCATTTGAGGTTCTTGGAGCTTTATTAAATGTGCGCCCACTTCAATATAACATTTAAAAATATAGCCGTCAGTCTTCAGGTGTTGACACTTGACTTTCATGTGTTGACACGTTAAGTCTGCATTTTTCAGAATTTGTCTACTGTTTTCATGTGTTACACATCAAATCTATGTGTTGACACATCACCCAAAAAATGTCCTTCATGCTTTCCTTGATTAATTTAGCTTCAAATAACCTAAGGATGTTCAAGGGATCTTTTCTTTGAGGTATGATGTTCTTAAAAAACACTTAAGATCTTCAAATAGTCTTTTCTTTGGGGTATGATGATACTTCAAAGTCTTCAATCCAATGAAATTATATGAGAATGTCTTCAATTCAATTTGGATTGAATTCGCTTTATTTTATTCTAAATCTTCTCTTGGATTTTTCAAGGAGTTTTTGCATAGTTGATGAATTCTTCATTTGAATCACCTTCAATCTCTTCAAGTTCCAATAAACTTCATTAAGTCTTTAGAAGCTTAATGAAGTTTACTTTTGAGCACTGTTAATACACATAAACTTTAACAAATCTCACAAATCCGATGTAGTCCTCTTTTAAATTCTTTATAGAGATTTTTGTAGACATGATGAATTCTCTTTTTAAACACCTTCAATCTATTCGAATTCAAGTCATCTTCATTTAGTCTTTTCACACTCAATGAAGTCTTCCTTTGAGCACCTTCAATCTCTTCAAATGCAAATCATCTGTTTGAAGTTTGAATGGGTGCAATTGCTCTGTTTTGATGCACGACTTGACTTTTGGTGCATTAATTGAACTTGTAAATGTTGTGCATTTATTTGATATGAATTAGACTTTAAGTCTAAATTATAATCATTATTAATCTGCACACTAATTAAATGTATTAGTAAACAAATACATGGTTTAGTTATCATCAAAATCAAGATGTAGAATCAACACACACCCCCAACTAAACTTTTGCTAGTCCCTAGCAAAACAACTAAACACACTTAAAAAGATAGGCTCCACTTTCATAAGGATCATGAGTACATTTAACATATGTACCAAGCCTTTAAACTCCTATGTTATCCTTAGTAGACGAATGGTGTCTCGTGAGGGTTTCTAATGATGGTATCTACAAACATCAAAATGTGTCCTACTAGTGCGGAGAATGAGAAAAAGTATTGCATGTATCAAAACACAAACATATTCTGTATATCCTACTCGTTAATGCATAAGTAAGATAATGTCTTAGAACAATATATGAGAGGTTTTTGTGTGTGTGTGATCATTATATGATAAGAAAAGTATTACAACATTAAAACACAGATACATCCTTTAAGTTTTAATTCAACCTCACTGGATATTCTCTAAAAAAAGAAGAACATAAGCATTTCACACCGATTATCCTTGCAAATGTAATGTAAAATAAAAAAGGAAAACCATAAAAGAAATAACGTGAATATATAAAGTGAGAGACGACTTTGCATAGCTCCATGAAAGAATACTCAATGTTAAAATCACACAAGCAATTGATAAGTGAATTCTCTATGAAGTGAATAAACAAGCAATGTATACATCAAATCCTTGAGATTTACCACCGTTTCCCAACAACGGCACAAAAAATATTTGATCTACTTAATACACCCAATAGTGGGGGCAGCGAAATAGTACATAATAAAAATAACTCGGTAAGATTGGGGTCAAACAATAGAGAACGGATATAGTAGTTAAAATCGGATGATAAACGCAACCAAAAGAAAAAAAAATCTTTTTATGTAGTTTTTAGATAGGGGCCAAAAATGCTTGTCAAACATAATAAAACAAAATAGTCTAGGATTTAATTGATTCAACCACAAAAATCATTACAAAAGATTACAAAAAAAATTGTCTTCGAGGATGACACACCATCCTTGAATAGATCATGCATATGCAAAATGAATGTGCAAACAAAAGATGGATATGGAGGGAGGTAAGGAGAGGAGAGGTTAGTGAGGAGAGGTTGGTGGTGAGGGGGTTAGTTCGAGGGGTGTATCTTTGGCATTTGAGAACTTCTTGCTTTCCTTTGTTCTCATCCCATACTTCTTAAGAATAGTAGGAGTAGTATCAGATTCTGTAGCCAAAGAGTCTTCCTCTTCGTGGCCTTGCGCCTCTACTTCAAACCCTTCTTTAGAATTTCTTCCTTTTTCAGTTTCTTCCTCTGTTTCATCCTCTTGATCTTCTACTTCTTTTTCTTCTTTTCCATTTCTTCTTCTCCTTCCTCACTTTCTTTATTTTCTTCTTCCTTTTCTTCCTCATCCTTTTCTTTCTTTCACAATTTTTCTTTTGTCATTTCTCAGCAATTGCACTTCCTTTTTCAGTTCTCTCACGTTCCTTTCCACAAATAACATTCTTGTGGCAGCAATGTCTGCCATTTTGTTCAATTTGTCCAATGATTCCATTACTTGAGCCATAAACATACTAAAATCCCTTGTACTCTCTTCAAGTTCAGGAGTTAAACTTCTTTTAATACTCCTTTATCTTGAACTACTCCCAGCTGGAGCCTTTTCTTGTGAGGTACTGCCACCACCAGATTTCTTAGAAGTCCATTTGCTGTTTTACAGAGTGTACCATATTTTCTTGAGAGTCTTTTCATTGTATTCATCATTAATGGCCTTGGGAGTCCTCTTTTTCTCATTGCTCAAGTCAATATCGAAGTGCTTGAAAACTTTAGTCAAGAAAATTCCATAAGGAAAACTGATTCTACAAATGGTAGCCTTGTACATATGATCCAAAATAAACAGAAGCAAATCAATTCTAAAGTCAGTCAGATATGCCCACAAGAAAAATAATTATTTTTCAGAAACATATTCATATTTTCCAGTCTTAGGAGTAAAAATAGTGCAGGTAAAGTGATGAACCAACCTCAATTCAAGAGGCAAATTAGTGGCAAAAGTTTGTAAACAGTCATCCACTTCCTTTCCATAAAGAATTTTCAGTTGATCTTTTCTTGAAACATTATCTTTATAAACTTCTCGGCCAAGTTTGATTACAAGAATGTGCCTTATCACATCTCTGTCTAGAGTAAAAGTGACAACATTGACATAACTTGCAATGGAGACTTCTCCATAATCTCTTTCGGCATTGGCATAAAAATGGGCAACTAAGTCAGGGTAAACATCATCCCTTAATGTAGTCATAGATTTTTATCCCAAATTTTCCAATTTTGAACTTAACTCAAATTTGTAATGATCGAAGAAATTATAGTCCACCCATATACCATTATATACTTTGATGAGAGAAAAACTCGAAATTGTACATTTCCTGTGCTTTATCCTCAGTAAAATAAAATTAATTCCTTTCCAGTGCTGTCGAGGATGCTGGTTCTCCCTTCTTACTTTTCTTCTTCTTCCATCTATCCTTGCTTGATTCCCCCTTTGATTTCCTCTTCTGGCCTTTCGAAATATGGGTTGTAGATATAACTAGGGCTTTTGAAATCTTCTTTGGTTTAGAGGATTTGGGTGCCATTGTGGCATCAATGATGGTCGTGAGAAGTTGGAAATGATTTGATTAGGGTTTATATAAAGATTGAGAAGGGATTGATTAGGGTTTTTAAAGTAATTAAAAGAAGGTTTGTGATGGCTCGTAAGTGACGGTTGGGTTTTGGTGGGAATAGAGTGAGTGGGAGAGAAACAAAGTTTGAGAGGAAAAGTTTAAATGTGCGTAAAAATGTTTATAAAGTAGGTTATTATAAAATATAAAGGCCCGACTCATGTGTGGACGCATGAACTTGATGTATTGACACATGTGTGTCAACAAATCATTTTTTAGTCCTCTATTGTGATGTGTCTACACGTAAAAAATGGTGTATCGACACATGCAACCAGATTGGATCATATTGCATGCAAGTGAATCCAGGAGATGGTTTTTCAATAAGGAGTGAGAATATGTTCTATTATGAGTCATACAATGAATTAAGAGAGCAAGCAATATAATTTATACAATCAATCAACATATTTGTTCACAAATAATATGAAGATCACATATAAAATATAAATATTACGAATTTCACTCAATTTTGACCATAAATTAATACATAGGATCATTTATTCCCAATTCTCTTTTTATCATGCAAAACTTATCTTCACTCAATGGTTTTGTAAAAATATCAGCTAATTGTATATTTGTACTTACAAAATCAAGTTCAATATCACCCTTTTTTCACATGAGCTCGTATGAAATGATATCTAATTTCAATGTGCTTTGTGCGAGAGTGTTAAATAAGATTTTTACTTAAGTTTATAGCACTAGTATTGTCACATCTAATAAGAACATGATCAAATAAAATACCATAATCTTCTAACTGTTGTTTAATCCATAACACTTGAGCATAACAACTACCAGCAGCTACATATTTAGTTTTAGCTATAGAGAAAGCAACCGAATTTTGTTTGTTGCTATACCAAGACACAATCATGTTGCCTAGGATCAACTCTACTCCCCACATAGTCAACACCAGTATAAGCAGTCAAATTAAAAGATGTACCTTTTGGATACCATAATTGAAGATTAGGTGTGTGCTTGAGATAACAAAAAATTCTTTTCACAGCAATCGCATGAGACTCTTTAGAATTTGATTAAAATCGAACACACAAGCAAACACTAAATATTATATCTGGCATACTAGCAGTTAGATATAATAAAGAACCTATCATGCTTCTATAAAGCTTAGTGTCCACTGACTTACCTTTTTATCACTATCTAATTTTGTTGTGGTACTCATTGGAGTACTTATAGGCTTCGCATCTTCCATGCCAAATTTCTTGATCAAGTTCTTGATATACTTGGCTTGGTTGATAAAGGTGCCTTCCTTTGATTGCTTGATTTGAAGATCGAGGAATTAATTAAGTTTGCCCATTATGCACATTTCGAATTCTCCTTGCATACACTTAGCAAATTCCTTGCAAAGCGACTCATTAGTAGCACCAAATATAATATCATCTATATATATTTGTACCAAAAGCATGTCATTGTTTTTGATCTTGATAAAAAGAGTGGTACCTATTTTTTTTTCTTGAAAAACCTTTTTCAATCAAAAACTTGCTCAATCTTTCATACCAAGCCGTTGGGGCTTGCTTCAAATCATATAAAGCTTTGTTAATTTGAAAATATGGTTGGAAAATTTTGGATCTTCAAATCCGGAGAGTTGCTCAACGTATATTTCTTCGGTAATAAAACCATTTAGAAAAGCACTTTTAACATCCGTTTGATATAATTTGAAAATTTTAAAACATGAGAATGCAAGTAACAATCTAATGGTCTCTAATCTAGCTATTAGAGCATTTGTTTCATCAAAATCAATGCCTTCCTCTTGGCTATACCCTTGAGCAACAAGTCTTGCCTTGTTCCTCACTACAACTCCGGATTCATCCATTTTATTTCTAAAACCTATTTAATTCTAATGATAGGAAGATCATTAAGCCTAGGAACAAGGTGACATACCTTATTCCTTTCAAATTGATTCAATTCCCCTTGCATAACATTAATCCAAAACTCATCATTTTCAGCATCATTAAAACGCTTAGGTTCTATTTGTGATAAAAATGCAAGATGATTACATATATTTCTAAGAGATGATCGAGTTGTTACTCCTTGTGAAGGATCACTTAGGATTTGTTTCGTAGGATGGTTATGCATAAACTTCCATTCCTAAGGTAGACCTTCATTGATCTCTTGTTAGCTTGTAGAGCCTTCTTGCACTTCTTTCTTCTTTTGTGGTTCTTCATTTGAGCTTGATTGAATATCTAATCTTTTCATGTTTTGCTCTACCTCATCTACATCATCATTTATAATATTTCTAGAAAGAGAGTTATGTGCATCAAAAGTGACATGGACTGATTCTTCAACCACTAAAGTCCTCTTATTGAAGACTCTATAAGCTTTTCTATGTGTTGAATATCTAAGAAATACACCCTCGTCAGATTTTGCATCAAACTTGCTGAGGTTGTCTTTATTGTTATTCAATACAAAGCACTTGACTCGAAAGGCTCTAAAGTATGAGATATTTGGTTCCTTATCTTTTCAAAGTTCATAAGGGGTTTTCAAGAATTTTCTAAATAAAATTTGATTTAAAACATAACAAGCTATGTTGACAGCTTCAGCCCAAAAATATTTTGGCAAACCATTTTCACTAAGCATGGTTCTACCAATTTCTTCCAAAACTCTATTTTTCCTCTCAACAACTCCATTTTGTTGATGTGTTCTAGGGGCTGAAAAGTTGTGATCAAAACTATTTTCATCGCAAAATATTTCAAAAGATTTGCAATTGAATTCCTCTCCATGATCAGTTCTTATAGAGGAGACTGAAAAACTTTTTTCGTTTTGAACCTTTTTACAAAATTTTGTGAAGAAAACAATTGTCTCATCCTTGTGAGCTAAGAAGAATATCCATGTAAATCTAGAATAGTCATTAATAATAACAAGTGCATATTGTTTCCCACCAAGACTTAAAGTCCTAGTTGGTCCAAATAAATCCATATGCAATAGTTGTAGTTGTCTAAAAGTGGTTAACATGTTCAAAGATTTAAAAGATATACGAGTGTTTTGCCCAATTGACAAACATCACAAACTCTATCATTGTTAAATTTTATTTTTGGAAGTCCTTTGACCAAAGCATTTTTAGATACTTTTGAAAGTATGCTGATGCTAATATGACCAAGTTTTTTTATGTCACAACCAACTTTCATCACTATTCATAGTGGTAAGACATTTAACTTTGCATGAAGATAAATTATTTAGATAAAAAATGTATATGTTGCCTTGTCTATGTTTAGTAAGAATAGTCTTATTACTTTGATATCAATCATATCACATTTAGAGGACTCAAATACAACCTTGCATCATTTGTCACAAAGTTGACTAATGCTCAAAAGATTGTATTTGAGTCCTTTAACAAGCAAGACATTATTAATAGAAGTGGAAGTGTTCTTACCAACACTACCTATACCGATGATCTTCCCCTTGCTATTATCTCCAAATGTGACAAGTCCTCCATCTTTTGGTGAGATAGATGTGAATTGTGCTTCATTTTCTGTCATATGTCTTGAGTATTCACTATTCAAGTACCAATGGTATTTCTTAGATTTGCCTTGAAGACATACCTACAAAAGAGTTCATTTGGCTTTACGTACCCAAACCATCTTGGGTCCTTGGGGGTTAGTCCTTAATAGCCTTCTAAGGACCCATGCATTGTTGAGAGCACTAGATTTTTGTATAGCATAACATCTACTAGCAATGTGTCCTAGTTTATGACAATAAAAGTATGAAATTTGTGGTTTTCCAATGAAAGAAACAAATCTACCTTTTGAAAACTTTCTTCTCTTAAATGGATCAAAACCAAGTCTAGTTTTGTGTAGTGAGCATCTTTGTTTTCCCAAGATAGCATCAAATTTTTCTTTTCTATTTACACATCTAAAATGTGTTGTTTCCAAATGTTTAAGTTTATCATTTAAAATTTGGTTTTTCTTTGAAGAATCCTATGGAAAAGAGTTTTTCTTAATCTTTTCTTTCAAAACACAAACTTCATTTTTTAATACTTCATTTTCTTTTTGCAAGTTCTCATTTTCCTTGGTAAGAATAGAAACCATCTTTTTTAGGAGTTCATTTTTTATTACCATCTTTTTGAATTCGAAAAGTAAATCATCGAATGTTTCTTGTAATTCATTGAAAGTAAATTGAGATGAGTTTGAGTTTGATACCTCATTGTCTTCCTCATGAACCATGAGACAAAGATTAGCCACCTCTTGAGGTTTAGCTTTTTCTTCGAAGCTAGACTCTTCATCCTCGCCCCATGTTATAGCTGCCATTACCCTCTTCCCTTGATTTTTCCTTCATTTCTTTTTGAGCAGGGTCATTCAGCCAGGCTTGTTACATCCATAGCATATAATGTTTGATTTTTTGCTAGAATCTTCTTTGGCCTCATGCTTCTTTCCTCCTTTCCATTTCCCCTTCATACATCTTTTGAATTTTTGTATGATGAGAGCAATGTCTTCATCATCATTCTCATCACTAGTCGGTTCTTCTTCATGGCTGGTGGACTTGAATGTTACTGTCCTCCTTTTCTTTTCTTTATCATCTTGGGCATGTTGCTTTTAAGTTAATTCATACGTCATGAGGGAGCTCAAGAGTTCTTCAAGAGGTGATGTGTTAAGGTCATTTGCTTCTTGAATTGCTGTGACCTTAACTTCCCAAGTCTTTGGCAGAGATTTTAAGATATTCCTTACCTGCTCATTGTTAGGATACACCTTTCCAAGACATTTCAAACCATTTATAATATCAATAAACCTTGTGAATATTTCGGTAATAGACTCATCTGATTTTATTTTAAACAATTCATAATTGTGGACTAAGATGTTGATTTTAGATTCTTTAACCTGATTAGTACCTTTATGTGTTACCTCTAATTTATCCCATATTTCCTTAGCTGATTCACAAGTAGAAATGCGATTGAATTCATTAGGATCAAGAGCACAATACAAAATATTGATGGCTTTAGCATTTGATTGCAAAAGTTTTAAATCATTTTCATCCTATTCAGATTCGGGCTTAGGAACATCAACCCTCTCCACTTTTATTATAGGAATTTTTGGACCATTCAAGATATTCTCCATAATTCATAGTCAACAGATTGTATGTATATTATCATTATATTCTTTCAATAATTGTAATTGGTGCCATTAAACATAGGTGGTCTGTTGGTGGATTAACCCTCACCGAGAGAGCTTCCAAAGTTGGTTGCCACGGATCTATTCCTAGGATATTAAGTCTAAAACAGGAATACAAGCTCTGATGCCAATTGTTGGCCCAAAAAGGCAACCTGAGAGGGGGGAATTAGGTTTATTAAAAATTAAAGCAATTAAGATTAATTAAAATTAATCTAATCAATGGAACAGTAGTTCAAGATATATGTAATGCAATGTAATCAACAATAAAATGAAAACAGAGCACAAGAAAGCTCACTAAGAATTACCGAGGTTCAACTACAACTTGTGCTCTACGTTGTCACCCCAAGATCCCCTTGAAGTCTTCTTCCACTATCCAATCTCCAATAACAAAGTAGATGTTGATTTTCAAAGTGTTCAGCTCACTTTGACACCAGAACTTCTTCCTAAGTTCTTTCAGCCACTAAGTGGTTTTGTCTAAGATCCACTTCATCTTACAAATGTTTTTCTTTTATAAAAGAACACTCCAACTCTCACTTACAAGTGTGTGAAAGATATACAAACAAAATACAAACTCTTTATGAAGAGTGAATGGGAATTGAATAGCTCACTAACTACCAACTTGAAGACAAAGAGAATTATCAGATTTTTAAGCTCAATCAATCAGTGAATGTTGTATCTCTTTTCCATAAATATATTTGGAGGCTTATATATAAAGCCTTGAATTGATTTCACCCGTTGGAGGTTGTTAGAGCTTCATTAAATAAACGCTCACTTCAATATAATGTTTAAAAATATAGCCGTTAGTCCCCATGTGTCGACACATCAAACCCATGTGTCGACACATCACCCAGAAAATGTCCTTCATGTTTTCTTTGATTAGTTTAGCTTCAAATAATCTGGGGATATTTAGGGGATCTTCTCTTTGATGTATGATGCTCTTAAAAAACACTTAAGATCTTCAAGGAGTCTTTTATTTGGGGTATGATGATACTTTAAATTCTTCAATCTAATGGGATTATACGAGAATGTCTTCAATTCAATTTGGATTGAATTCACTTTGTTTTCTTTTAAATCTTCTCTTGGATTCTTCAAGGAGTCTTTGCATACATGATGAATTCTTTATTTGAATTACCTTTAATCTCTTTGAGTTCAACTCACCTTCAATCTCTTCGAGTTCAAGTAAACTTCATTGAGTCTTTAGGAGCTTGATGAAGTTTACTTTTGAGCACCTTTAATACACATCAACTTTAATGAATCTCACAGCTCTGCTGTAGTCATTTGAATTCTTTATAGAGATTTTTGCAGACAGGTTGAATTATCTTTTTGAACACCTTCAATCTCTTGGAATTCAAGTCATCTTCATTTAGTCTTTTTACACTCAATGAAGTCTTCCTTTGAGCACCTTCAATCTCTTCAAATGCAAATCATCTGTTTGAAGTTTGAATGGGTGCAATTACTCTGTTTTGGTGCAAGACTTGACTTTTGGTGCATTGCTTGAACTTGTAAATGTTGTGCATTCATTTGATGTGAATTAGAATTTAAGTCTAAATTATAATCATTATTAATCTGCACACTAATTAAATGTATTAGTAAACTAACACATGGTTTAGTTATCATCAAAATCAAGACGTAGAGTCAACACACATCCCCAACTAAACTTTTGCTAGTCCCTAGCAAAACAACTAAACACACATAAAAAGATAGGCTCCACTTTCGTAAGGATCACGAGTGTATTTAACATATACACCAAGCCTTTAAACTCCTAGATTATCCTTAGTGGACGAGTGGTGTTTTGTGAGGGTTTCCAGTGATGGTATCTACAAACATCAAAATGTGTCCTACTAGTGTGGATAATGAGGAAAAGTATTACATGTATCAAAATACAAACATATTCTGTATATCCTACTCATTAATGCACAAGCAAGATAATGTCTTAGAACAACATATGAGAGGTTTCTATGTGTGTGTGATCATTATATGATAAGAAAAGTATTACAACATTAAAACACAGATACATCCTTTAAGTTTTGATTCAACTTCACTGGATATTCTCTCAGAAAGAAAGAACATAAGCATTTTACACCGGTTATCCTTGCAAACGAGTAAATGTAATGTAGGATAAAAAAGGAAAACCATAAAAAAATGATTTGAATATGTAAAGTGAGAGACGACTTAACATAACTCCATGAAAGAAGACTCAATGTTAAAATCACACAAGCAACTGAGAAGTGAATTCTTGTAAGCACCCCATTTTTGCCCGCTCGATAATCTCTGACCCCACCGGGCTCGGTTTTCAAACATCACAACACGTGCAAGCTCAAGACGAGCCTTTCAAACTCTAATCTAGTCAACTAGTCACTTTCCGGGCCCACAAAGCCCAATGAAGCCATAAACATCATTCCAGGCAGCTTTCCGGGACCAGGTGGTCTCGGAAACGAACGTCATTCGGGTAGCTTCCCGAGATCGGACGATCTCAGGGACTAACACCTTATCAAATTCTAGACAGGTCACTTTTGGCGCATGCTAGCCCGCCAATATAGAATGTCCGTCATTTGGTAGTTCCCCAAGACCAGGCGTTCTCAAAGACCAACACCACCCTCACAGATAGCTTTTTGAGACCAAATGTTCTCAAGAACCAACACTACCCTACAGGTAGCTCTCTGAGACCTGGCAGTTTCAGGGAAACCAATACCTAGGTCAACACCGGTGCCTGTTAGCCAGACTCGGTGGAAAATGACCAAACTTGCCCCTTGGGCCTCCAGGCACATTTTGAGAAAGTTCAAAATCACTTGAAATGGTAAGTCCACCATTTCGAAATGTTACTAAATAGTTAGGTGTACTTCACATGCCATCCGGTTCCATTCCGGTTAACTCTGATCAAAATAACCGTTTTGCCCCTGAATGCCCCAACACTACACAAATCCCACCAAACAGTGAAAAAATATTCCGAGATCATCCCTGAATGACCTGGCACTTATAACATAACGCTCTAGTCCATTCTTGACCTTTTTCAACCAAACTCGATCAAAATGACCATTTCGCTCCCAACAACCCGAATGCGCCCCAAAACAACACTGGTCCTAGGATATTGAACGACGGGTCTTGTCACACCCCTTATTTAACCTAAGGAAGACCTTACGACGCTAAACACTCATGATTCGATAAAAGTTCCCTGGAGCATCTCGCAGATGCTCTGCCTAAATTCCTATTTTTCCCGATTCCTTGGTTATAACGCACCGTCAAATGACTTGAGGAATGCGTAAACTAGGGAATTCCCGGAAGCTCGTTCATAGATCTTTCCACTGAAATAGCTCGATCAGATAGATTGCTTTTCAAAGCCTTTCATCGTATGGCTCAAAAACTGTAACTTTCAGCAAACCCTGGAGCGTCTCGCAAACTCTCCGCCTAGATTGACCTTTTCTCCAATTCCCTGATTGCAACGAACCGTGAAATGAATTGAGAAATACGTAAATCAGGGAATTCCCAAAAGTATTTTCATAATACTTTCCATCAGTACGGTTTGATCGAAGCAATCGCTTCCCGAAGGCCTTAATCATACAACACAAAAATAGCGACTTTCAAACCCCCACGGAGAGTATCACAGACGCTTTGCAAAGATGTCATTTTATGCATATTTCCTGAGACAACACCCTGCACTTTCGAACACTATTCCAACTTCTTGAAAACACGAAAGTTCACAAAAAGCCCTAGGGAAACACCGTGGATGCAACTGATTCCTTCGAAACTTTTTCGATTGGCTCAATTATCGAGCCAAAGTTTAAATGAACATTCCCGGTGACGGAGCGTATGCTACATGCGCCTAGATTTTGATCAAATCGACCAAAGTTTTATCAACCGTTAGGATTTAATGAGTACATTGAGTGTCACGTGGCATGGTGGCAATGGAGTAGTACTGGCGCATGTAGCATATGCGCCAACCTCCTCCCAGCTTGCCTATAAATACCAGTCACCCCCTTTGCATATTCCAGGATCGAAAATTGATGTGAAGCTCTATTGAAACTGCTCTAGAACCTCAAATTTCTATATACATCTCACTCCTGCAACACTTAGGCTAGATTCCATCTCCCTCTAACCCATACACCTTACTTACATAGCCCTATACATCATTAAACTCCTCCTTCCATCCCCTCAAGCCTACTTGAAGCCATCTAAGTTCAAGTCAAGGCATCTATAGAAGATCAAAAGTGTATTGAAGGCAAAAGGTGGTATTTGTTTTACAATTTTATCTTCCCCTACTCTTCTCTTCTCCCTCCTAGCCTACTTGGGCTATTCTTTATTTTAATTCCCATCTTCAACCCCCTTTCTTATATGCTTGAAGCCAAGAGGACTCTTAGTTCATGCCTAGAGGAAAGCTAGTGGGAGCCACCGTGTAAGGGGATCTCTCACTAGCCTACTTTAAGATGGTATGGTCTAGGAGCCCCTTGATTATATGGTGCAGCCTAAAGGCTTGTATGTATTCATGACCCCCTTACATTTTGCTATCTTGATCATGTCATGTGTGCTCTGCTTCATTTTCATGTTTATAACCATGTTCTACAAAGCTTGCATTATTCTTATTTCTATGCCACTTTCAAGCTCTATTTTTCTTTCAAAAGGATTCTAAGAGTTGATTCCTTGAAGTTTAGGATGAGACCTTAGAAACCATGCCTTAGAAAAGCCTCCACTTAACCCCTAACTCTCACTTTTGCATCATTGCATTTCAACTTGCATGAAAACGGTTTTCAAACTCTCTTAACTCCCAAGGTTCTATCATTTCAAGTTTAGTGGTTGAAATGGCCCATGGAGCCCCCTCTTGAGTGGTCTCCTTTTCATATTGGCCATAGGAGCCCTAAATTGTTAGAATGGTTTCCTTCTCTTTCTATTATTATACAAAAGTGATTTTCAAATTCTCTAATTTTTAAGGTTTCTACTCATTCAAGTTTAGTGGTTGAAACGGCCCCATCGAACTCTCTCTTGAGTGGTCTCCCTTTATATTAGCCATAAGAATCCTAACTTGTTAGAATGGTTTCCTTTAAAAATAATTTTTCAAAATCTTGTTCTAAAAAAAATGATTTTAAAAAATTCACCCTTTCCATCTTAGCATTAAAAATAGTATTTCAAAAGTTGTCATCATCATGTTGATTCTTGGACTCCATACTCTTGTCAAGATAATGGTTATAATGGTCATAAGGAAACCTTCGTTGGAATGGTCTTCAAACACCAACCATATAAACCATACTCTTGGCTAGAATCTAATTTTTATGGAAATGATCTTAAAAAAGATTGTCTATCAAAGTCCTTTGCATAACATGATTTGTTTTTTAAAACTCCTCCCAAAATGCATTAAACCACCTTTCAAAACCATCCTCTAATTTAACCCTAGGTTAACTTGACCATAGTTTTCCAACCTTAGGTTAACTTGACCCTAGTTATGTAACCCTAGGTTAACCTTGGCCCTAGTTATCCAACCCTAGGTTAACTTGGCCCTAGTTATCTAATCCTAGGTTAACTGGACCCTAGCTACTCAACCCTAGGTTAACTTGACCCTAGTTACCCAACCATAGGTTAACTTGACCCTAGTTATCTAACCCTAGGTTAACCAAACCAAAGTTAGTTAACCCTTGGTCACCTTAATCCTAGGTTAACCTAACCCAAGCTAGTTAACCTTATGTCACCCTTAACTATAGGTTAATCCAACCTTGTTTAGTATGTTTCAAGGTTCCAACTTATGAACTCCTTTTAAATGATCTATCAATTTTAAGCTATGCTCATAACCCATTTTTTCAAAACCCCCTACTCTTATGAGATTCCAAAAACCAACTCCATAACTGTTTATAAAGACTCCTACGCTCTATCTTTAAAAATACTTTCAAGAACTCACAATCCCATGGTGTCCCTACCCTTCTCATGGTTAGAGATTCCAAGGAAAAGTGATATATCAAGAACAACCTCCAAGGTTGTCCATATTACAATTCCGAAGTTCTAGGTGTTTTCAAAAACCATTTTCGAAAACCTTTTTAACACTCCAAAATCATTCCTCTTAGGTTTCCAAACAAAACTTCAAGGCATTTTCCAAACTCTCTTGAGTGATTTCAAAAGCACTTCTAAAACTCCCTTAAGTTGTTCAAAATAGATTTCAAAGCATTTCAAAACCCCTTTTAAAAGTTCTAAGGTTCTACTTCAAAGCACTCTACTACCTGATTTCAAATTAAAACTCTCAAACCTCAAAGTGTCTTCACATCTCTCCAAAGACGTCAAAGTGTCTCCAAACTTTCCAAAGGCCCCAATGCGCTTATTTTCCATCGGGCTCTTGTCCGAACTACGAATGACTTGATTCTCGCCAAACGAGATACGTAAACTACCTAAAATGGTGCGGTCATATCTTCCATTTCAACTCCAACCCCTTTTTCAAAAGTTTCTATCAATTCAAAGTTTCTATTCCAAAACTCCTTCAAAACTCCCATGTTTTCAAACTTCTTCCAAAACTTGCATCATGCATTATTCATCCAAAAAGTAATGACTAAACCCCGTTTTCAAAAACTTTAAAATGGATATTAAGGGGACAACGGTAATCGGTTAGTGTAGTGAGTGAATAAAAGGGTGATCAGACACGTAGGTACCGAAAGGGCGGGGTAGGGTGATGATTTTAAGATATCTTCCCTATACGTAACCAAACCCTGGACCATAGATTTCTGTTTTCGAAGGACCAAAATAGAGTTACTTTCAAAAAGGGCTTAGAACTTTCTAAAGGTTGCCAAACAACCTATTTTCTTAAAAACCCTCTCTCGATGGAGTTTTTCAAAACTTTTTTTTTTTTATTTTTAAAAACCCTAAGTTTGATCTTTGAATTAACACTTAGTTTTATGTGACCTAACTCACTTTAATCAAGTTAGGTGACAACTCCTATTTTTCTAAAAAGCTCTTAATCAAACCAATTTCAACTCAAACCTAGTCGCACTTGTCCTTCTAGGAGGATGAATTCTAATGACAGAGTTCCGTGTTTTACCTTCGAGCCGAAAGGATCTTGGACCCAAAAACTAGGGCGCGACAATTCTCTATGAAGTGAATAAACAAGCAATGTACACATCAAATCCTCGAGATTTACCATCGTTTATCGGCAACGGCACAAAAAATGTTTGATCTACTTAATACACCCAAGAGCGGGTGCGGCGAAATAGTACATAATAAAAATAACTCGATAAGATCAGGGTCAAACAACAGATAATGGATATAACAGTTAAAACCGAATGATAAACGTAACCAAAAGAAAAAAAAATAAAATCTTTTTATGTAGTTTTTAGATAGAGGCCAAAAATGCTTGTCAAACATAATAAAACAAAACAGTCTAGGATTCAATTAATTCAACCACTTGATTTATTTGTGAATGATCAATGTAGATTTACCAACTGCTGATTGTTTAGCCTACTCGGATATCATAAATTAGCAGGTGGGTATATTCAAAATAATCAATCACTATAATATAACGTTAAAATCATGAACACTCACTATCGACTCATAAACACGTGGCAATGTTTTGTCAGAACATAAGTGTAACAAGTATAATTAAAGGTACATGTTTTCAAAGGTTCTAGCTTAGGAACTTAATTCAATTAAAATCGAAGATCCCCATTATCTATTTGCATATGCCGAGCTATACTTTGTAAGAGCATAGAGTATTACAAACATAATTAAAAGTCTAAATTTTTGAAAGGACTAAACGTCAATTATCATAAATATAACTCGATCAATTTCGAATTAGGATTAAGAGTCTTAGATCCCCACTAGAGGTTTGACATAAAATCATATTGGACAAATTATTCGCATAAAACACATAAGTCTTTAACAAGTGTAGAGTAGACCAGCATCTACTTTACTTTTACACTACTTCTATATTAATTACATTACTCCTAAACTAAACTTGCTTAGAAGACACGAAACCATTACGTGCATAAAATATATGTCTACGTGTCCAAGCATGCAATATACCGAATGTGTACAAAAACTCTAACTTTTCAAATAAATTCGTAATGAAAAGATAAATCTTAATTAATTATCCCAATTTAGTCAAACGATCTTCTCAATTGGCTCTAAGAATAAAATTAAATACTGATATTGAAAATATTAGACATGAAAGAAAATAACTTTATAAATAACAAGGTTTAATACCAAATAACTTTCAAAGAAATAAAAATAAAAAATTGAAATAAAATATTAAAACTTGCTGCCTAATGGACTCCTAAACGAAGTCCCGAATGGACTCCCTCTCCGTGCACTCCCCTCTCTTCTTTCCCTCAACTCTTTGCTAATTTATAGGCCTTCGAATGGATTTTATCATTGTAGCCGCTATAAGTAATAATTTCCACATTCATGCCTTTATTTTCTTTATTCTTTTTTTTTTTGTCGACCACCAACTGAATATACAAGCCCCCATCTATTTGATTTGATTAATGTATTATATTATGACATTCACCCATTCTTTTTACTTGATTTTGCATTGTTCATCCACTATTTACTTTTGTATTGTGCATTCCAGCTGTACACTACCTGCACACTAGCGCAATATATATATATATATATAGTATATACACCTATATTATAGCATATACTATAATATAACACACAAACATATATATAATATAGTAAACGAACACTTGAATAAATATTTGTTCCCACAGGTTTCATTTTGTTCAATTTTAGTTACAAATCTGCACAAGATACGAAAAACATAAAAAATATCAAAATTATATTAAAAATGATAAATAATATATAAATAAGTATTAACTATAACTTACAATTAGAGACCCTGATTGTACTTTTTAGAGTACAATCAGTATTTCAAACTTGTTTGGTTCCTCTAGTAATGTCATTGACAAATCACAATTTTTCCTTCATTTTTTCCAAGTAACCAAATTAAAAAAAATGATTTTCTTAGAAATGCAGTTTCTTTGCTTTCAAATTTCCCTAAACAGCAAAACAAGGAAAGGAATCCTATTTTCTTTTCTTTTTACTGTTCTTTTTCTTTCTATCCTAAAATCCGAATTCCAAACATAGGGTTAGTTTTTCAATCGATTTTTAATCATTTTTTTGCTTCCTATTTTCCTTCTATTTTTTTTTATCGCTTTTTTTACTTTTATTTCTCTTAACATTTCCAGCTTATGCTTCATATTTTGGTAATTATGATTAAGAGAAAGGTTGTCACGAGATGCTATGTTTGTTTTGACTTGTTCCTAAAAAAAGTGCCACGTCTAGATTGATCAATGACCCAAAATTTTCCACATCCAATCCAGTGGTTTAGATTCAAAGTTTGCACCAGTCAATATGAAGGTGTCACGATGTAATTAACAATCGTTATAAATAAAATTATTTGAAGTTTATTTTATTGATTTATATAGTTAGTTTATTAGATACATTATCCGTGGGGAAAATTTACCATGAAAAGAAAATAAAGTTGTGGCTAGATGTGTTAAAGCCATATAAAATGTCTGGGTCCCGTTCTCACTAAGTATATTTATTCTTTTTTGAAGTAAAGAAGCAAGCAAATAATTTAATGAAGATCTAAGCATTCAATTATGGTTAACTTGATCTATTGGTCAATCGAACCGAACAAGCCTCCAGTTACCTGATAGAAGGTTATTATTGAGAAATTATTCAATGTTCTTAAAGCGTCACTTGACTTTGTTTATTTACTCACATAGGGATGGTTCCCAACCTGTTAGGTGGGGTGTCTAACAGGGGACCTCATCACTATATGAGTGATAAAGCAGGGATAATGTGGTACTGCAGAAACACTGAACAATTTTTCATTCTGGTTCTACCAATTTTAAGTTCCTCTCTCTTTCAAAAAACAATCATAAATCTTAGCAAAAAGCAGAACAAAATTGCATGGAGAGTGTTACAACTTCGGCTGGGAAAGAACTTAACTAAACTCAAGATAGAACAAAGTGAACTTTTATTTGACATTTGTTAAGATTGAATGCTTACAATTGAAGTCTGTTTCTTCTTCTATATATAATATCTAGCTAAATACAACTTGTACTTTACCTTTGCTAACTTCTGAAGGCTTTCCTACTTTCTTCAATTATCGAATAGCGCAGATGGATCAATCAGGGGTTTAAGATGTTTATATAGAGTATATTGTGACCTTCTCCCAGTTATAGGGGGAACTGGATTAATCCAGAATATAAACCTTCCTATTTTCACTAGTGTTATTATAACTGAGCCCAAACATGATTAACAGTATAATATGTACATATATATTTATATATATATATATATATCTACATTATAAAAGGAGAAGCATGGTAAGTTTTTGAAGCTATAAGGATAATTTTAATTAAAAAAAGGGTAATTTCATTTTACCTGATTGTGGTTTGAGTCAAAATTAAATGACCTTTCTGTGATTTAAAAGTGAACACATGACCCCTTGTGATTTGGACTTATCTGCCAAATACATGAAACCGTTTAAATTTAATTAAAATTCTGTCATAGAAGTATTTTTGTCAATTTATCGCTTGAAATTTAAATATCAAAAAAAACGATTTGGCCCTTTTACGCTGAAATAAATGTTGTCTTTCGAAGTTTTTTTTTTGTTATTTCACCAAATTGTCTCTTTGACGCTCTAATTTGGAGATATAAAATGATAAAAATACTTCTATGACATAATTTTAGTTAAATTTAACGGTTTTCATACCTTTTGCATATAAGTCCAAACCATAGGGGAGTCATGTGTTAACTTTTAAACTATAGAGGGGTCATCTAGTTTTGGATCAAACCACAAGGACGTAAAGTGTAATTACCCCATAAAAAAAGCCTTTTATCAAATGACATTATTATTTCAACACCTGTTCTTTTCACATTCAAATTTCATAACTGCAACGGTTTTCATTAGACCCACGTCTCCTCTTTTTATGATTTCATCCAATAGAAATTATGCAATTTTTGTGTAAATATTGCACACATATCGCGTGTGCACCCTCTCCTAATATATATAATGTCAATATATGATCGTGAAATGTAATTATATACCAACGGAGGTTGACCTAAGTGGAAAGAGCTCTAGTCGCTTAAGCAAGAGGATTCAGTTTTGAGCCATTGTAGATATAACAAACTTTTTTGGAAGAGATCCCTACTTCGGCAATCAATCGTACCTCGAAAGATCACTCCTAAGTCAAGCCTTATAGTGGCCAGCTTGAATATACCTTGAAAAACCAAAAAAAGAAAAAAAAATATATATAATTTTATATTTTCTGGTGATTAGATCTAGTTTGGAGATGTCAACGTACAAATTTAATTAGTCCTTATAGGACCATGGATCCGGTAAATATTATTTACACACAATATTGACGATGTCTTTGCTCTTCTGTTTTTTGACTCCAAAAAAACGAAATCTCAACCCAGGACATCTATTTAAAGAGTATGACCTGATTAATCATAACAATTTGTACATAAAATCTTATAAAAATGATGTGACGATGGATTTATGCAATTAAAAGTGTATGTTTTAAAGTAAAAATCTCTCATTTAAGAATTTTTGTTGGTATAGTATTATCAAATTTATCCAAACTTTACAACCACAAGGTACAGATACTGGATTAGCATAATATACATCTGTTCATGAACAAGGACTGCTTGCAAATGATAACCAAACCAGAACATTAACAAGTGTCATGCCATATATATATATATATATATATTAAACCCTAAAACTTTTAAGTTACAACATTTTTTTTTTTTTGAAAAGCAAAATTTTCAAGTTACAACATATAAAGACAAGATCAAACCTTAAAAAAGTACTTAAACATACCTGCGTCAAACGATAAAACAAAGTTTAGCACAAACTTCTTGTGTTTTTTTTTTTTTTTTTTCACGTGAAAAGAAAGCACTGCCATATATAATAATTACATGTCGGGGAAAGGCGGTGCGTTTTCATCAACAATTTGCAGCACATCATGATAGGTGAAATTGTTCTTGAGGTTGAATAATTTGGCAATCTTCTGAGTGGTTAAGTCCTCTAGTTCGTGAATCTTTAGATACCTTGAGATGTTGAAAAGTTCAAGAACATCTGGGTCGGGTTTCTCGACAAACTCAGAATCGAACCTCTTTAGCACCTCATCACTCAGAGTTGAATCGGCATGTTTCTTGCAATACTCTAAAGCCATAGCCAAGGTTCTGCTTTTCACGTACTGCAGTGGAATCCTGTCATTTACTTTTACGCACTTGTCCTCGATCATTTCCTTGAACAGCCCACATTGGAGGACAACCGACTCTTCTACAACGAATTCCTCATTTTCTTTGCTCCTCAGTGTAAACATATTTCCAGATGAAGTAAAATCCTAGAAAACTTGAACAGTTGAAGAAAACTGAGAGTGGATGCCAAATATTGCAGACCAGATGCTAGAATGTGTTTGCATAGGTGTATGTATATATGTATTTTTCTTGTTGGTGTTATGCCAGCTTTCTCCTTGGTAAAGAAGGTTTGAAGATGCTGTATTCTAGGGTTTTGATGATAGAAACTAAATATATAAGGTTTTTTTTAAAATTTATTTGAACCAATAAGCACGTAAGTGACGAATGAACTCTTTAATTATTGCAATGAAGATTTTCATTGTATTTTTTGGAGCAGAAGACAAAGACTCACACACACACACAAGCAAGCAAACTCACACATAATCGGGTCCAGAGTCCACATACCCAATCAACCCAACAAAAACGGAAAGGCTGGGGAGAGATTAAGAACCGAAGCCTGCTAGAGGCCAACAGTCGATGTGGAATTTACAGACCAAGCACACACAAGGCTTTCTTTCTTTTGTAGGAAGATTTTCATTGTAACCATGGAATGAAAAAGATCTAAATTTATTGAGGTGACTATTTGGCAACAATCCCTATGTAGAATTGTTATTTGAGGAAAAATATCTATTTAACTTTTTGTCATAAGTGATTATCCTGCCTCTTTGAAAACCTTTACTTAAGATTGGGGTTTGTATTTTTCTTTCATAGACAACTGTAGTGCATAAGATAGATGTAAATAAATAAATTTACCACGAGATCCTAAAAAAAAAAAACATTCTTGCACATATCTAATGATTATTCACATCCATATAATCATTCATCTATAGTAAAATTAATAACATGCAATTGTACTTGTTTTGCGAGTAAATAGGCATTTAGACTAGAGTTTGCAAGTAATAGGCATTTAGAGTTGCAATTGCTTTTTATATACTTCTTAGGATATCATGCAATGAAGTTTCTAAACTTTATCCATCTCTTTATTGTATCTAGCAACCTGCGACCCGTTTGATCCAACTTAAGTTTCAGGGACATTCTAAGTGGAAACAAACCAATATACAATCTGCAATTTTGAAGTTGTTACTCAAATTGATTTCGCAATTAAAAAAAAAAAAAGAATTCCAATTCCATCCACGAGTTCACTTTTTATGATGTTATCAATAAACTATCCTAATTATATGTTACTGTATAAAAAGCAAAACCATGCTTCTATTTTTAAGATGAATAATAAAATGAAATGTTACTATTCTATTTCGCAGCCAAGTATACATTTTGAAATAAAAAGGAGCAAGAGGACACAAGCTAATTTCAAGTCATCACATCTACCTTATTTCAAGTGATTCCTTATCTTTCCTTATTCTCCTCCTAAAAATCTTTCTCTGAGATTTGGATCCTCTCTATTTTTTTATCAAGTGCATGATGCGTGCATCACATAAGAGAAAAACTTATAAGATCCATGTATGGTCAATTGAAAAACAAAAGTCATAAATTTAACAATAAAATAATACTAGGAATTTATGAAAATAAGCACGTACACTATCTACCATAGTCAGTAAACATTAAATACTAATATGTTCCAAAATTTGAAATTTTAGTTTGATGCTAAAAATATCTAGTATTATTATTGGTGTATACAATCATATCCTTTCCATTCCATAATTGAAATCGAGATTCATATATATTTTTTCTATTCGATCAACTAGATGAGGCCATTACTAAAACTGCATTATTTTACATTGAGATTTATTTCTTTTATATAATAACAAATTTATTTGTTTTCAAGAAACTCTCAAGTCATAATTGAGTTGACATTATCTTATTCTTTTAGTTTTAAATTGAGAGACATACGAACCCTTCAATTAATGCAATGAAGATTGTTTTTCTAATCATGGAATGAAGGAGATCTAAATTTGTTGAGGTGACTATTTGGCAACAATCCCCATGTAAAATTGTTGTTTGAGGAAAAATATCTATTTAACTTTTTGTCATAAGTGATAATCCTCCCTCTTTGGTGGCAATAAACTATTAGAAACCTTTACTTAAGAGTTGGGTTTGTATTTTTCTTTCATAGACAACTGTAGTGCATAAGATAGATGTAAATAAATAAATTTACCACAAGATCCTAAAAAAAAAAAACATTCTTGCACATATCTAATGATTATTCACTTCCATATAATCATTCATGTATAGTAAAATTAATAACATGCAATTGCAAGTAAATAGGCATTTAGAGTTGCAATTGCTTTTTATATACTTCTTAGGATATCATGCAATGAAGTTTCTAAACTTTATCCATCTCTTTATTGTATCTAGCAACCTGCGACCCGTTTGATCCAACTTAAGTTTCTGGGACATTCTAAGTGGAAACAAACCAATATACAATCTGCAATTTTGAAGTTGTTACTCAAATTGATTTCGCAATTTAAAAAAAAAAAAAGAATTCCAATTCCATCCACGAGTTCACTTTTTATGATGTTATCAATAAACTATCCTAATTATATGTTACTGTATAAAAAGCAAAACCATGTTTCTATTTTTAAGATGAATAATAAAATGAAATGTTACTATTCTATTTCGCAGCCAAGTGTACATTTTGAAATAAAAAGGAACAAGAGGACACAAGCTAATTTCAAGTCATCACATCTACCTTATTTCAAGTAATTCCTTATCTTTCCTTATTCTCCTCCTAAAAATCTTTCTCTGAGATTTGGATCCTCTCCATTTTTTTATCAAGTGCATGATGCATGCATCACATGAGAGAATAACTTATAAGATCCATGTATGGTCAATTGAAAAACAAAAGTCATAAATTTAACAATAAAATAATACTAGGAATTTATGAAATTGGTTATATGGCTTTGTTTGGTACTGGTCTTAGTTTTAGTTTCGGTTCTGTTTTTTGTATTCTTGGAGCCAAAATATCTGGAGGTTACTTGTTTTTTTTGTTCTCGGAAATAAAAAAATGGGACTATCAAAAACATCATTGTTTTCATATTGTTTTCATTTTCATATTAAAACAGTTTCGGAAATTCAAAAAATACTTTTTTAATGTTTCCCAAAACTAGAATGTTTTCTGAAAAATTTTCTAAAAACAAGTTTTAGAACTGGCTTGCCAAACGCGGTTTTAATAGAAACAGATTCTAGAATCAATTTTCGAAACGCAATTCTGTCGAATTTTCAAATAACGAAAACAGAAAACAGAAACTAAAATTGTAACCAAATGAGGCTTATATTATATTTTGAATTTTTGATAAATATAATGAAGCCCAAGTTTAATTTTGGAATCAAGCCATTAAAAGAGAGAGAGGGAGGGAGAGCTCAGTTGGTTATGAGGCCACAAATAATCATAGAAAATCGGTAACCAATTCTCCCAATATATCATAAAAATTAAATGAAGTTCCAATCAGACGTTCAAATCAAACCATTTAGGTCCCAAAAAAAGAGGAATTTCAAGGAATCTTAATTAGCCATCACCCCCACAAATTAGAACAAGTTGTAACAAAATTTATCCATTCATCACCCATTGAAACAAACCCCCATCTAATTTGACTTATAAAAAAACATAACTGAGCAAAAGAATGCGAAAATAAAACCCCACAATTGCCAATTTTCCATGAGCCATGGAAGATCATTTATACAAAAAAGAAGCAACAAACATGTAGAAGCGCAATCCTAAATTGAAATTCGACTGAAAAATTTATAAAAACTTCAATGAAATATAACATTGCTCAAACAAACCCTATCCTACAATTTTGAACAATATAGAAAGAATTACCTGATAGTTCAAAAGAAAGGATGTCACGATCTTCCCCATGGGGAATGCTAGTCGTCACAAATAAGCGTTAAGAATTGAAGAGAGAGAGAGAGAGAGAGAGAGAGAGAGAGAGAGAGAGAGAGAGAGAGAGGTGAATGAGAAGAGAAAAGGAAGTGAGAGTTACAATGACAACTCAGGGTGGGAGGGTTTGGTTTGGTGGTATATATCGACACATAGGAAGGGATTCGGTTACATGTTTCCTTCCATATGTGCTTTTTTGGAGAGAGAGAGAGAGAGAGAAAGAGTGAGGGGAAAAGGAAGTGATTGTTACAATGACAACTCAGGGTGGGAGCGTTTGGTTTGGTGGTATATATCGACACGTAGGAAGGGATTCGGTTGCATGTTTCCTTCCACAAGTGCTTTTGGAGAGAGAGAGAGAGAGAGACGAGAAAAACAAGTGAGAGTTACAGTTAACTCAGGGTGGGAGGGTTAGGTTTGGCGGCATGTATTGACAAATATGAGGGAATCGATTACATGTTTCCTTCCATATGTGCTTTTGGAAGTTTCATCAAATACGTCACTTCCGTAAAGCTTATTCTGAAAAACCAACGAATCAACTTTTTCAAGCTGCATTTGGATGCACCAAATGCACTCGAAATTGGTTAAGAGAACTAGACTCTCATATTTAAAAAGAGCTACCTGAAATTTCAAATGCAAGTGTTATGAAGGTGTCGGTTCACGGGACAACGGTTCAATTATCATTATAAGGGTAATGTTACATAATTAAAAAAATTATACAAAATTTATTATCAAAATGATGTGGTTAAATTGTATACCTATTACTTTAAAACAAAAAGTCTACCTAGATACTTATTATTTATTAAATTGCCATTGTCACATCATTCTGGTGCAGATTTTTGTACACAAATTTTGGAAGAATGTCATTTTCCTTGTCATAAAAATGAAAGATACTTTAAATAACTATACTCGAAGTGCAAGGTAAAAGTTTAACATAATTAAAAAGAAAATAAAAGTAATAGCTAGATGGTATTTAGGTTGCATTAATTGCCTAAGTTAGACCGTACTAAGTGCTTGATATACTTAACACACTCAAGAGTGGGTGTGGCGAAATAGTACATAATAAAAATAATTCGTTAAGACCGGAGTCGAACCATAAAGAACGGATATAATAGTTAAAACAAGATGACAAACAAAACCAAAAGAAAAATATATATTTTTTTTTTGTAGTTTTGAGATAGAGGTTGCTAAACTAGACATTAACATAAATATAATAAAATAAAACAGCCTTAGATTCAATTGATTTAATTACTTGACTTACTTAGGAATGATTAATACAGATTTATCAACTGCCAATTATTTAGCCTACTTGGACCTCATACCTCATAAATTAGTAGATGGATATATTTAAAATAATTAATCACTAGAATATGACGTTAACATCATAAAACTATCACGATCGACTCGTAAACACTTTACAATGCTTTGTCAGGGCATAAATGTAACAAACATAATTAAAGACACATACTTTCAAATGTTTTAGCTTAGAAATTTATTCAATTAAAATCGAAAACCCTAACCATCGATTTGCATATTCCAGCTATTTTGTCAAGGCAGAAGGTATTACAAACATATTTAAAAGTACAAGTTTTCGAATGAACTAAACGTCAATTATTCATGAATATAACTCGATCTATTCCGGATTAAGATTAAGAGTTTTAGGTACTCACCAGAGATTTGACATAAAAATATACCGGATAGAGTATCCGCATAAAATATACAAGTCTCCAGAAAGTGTAGAGTGAACCATGATCTATTTTATTTTTACACTACTCCTATATTAATTACACTACTCTTAAAATATACGTGTACGTGTCTAAGAATGCAATATACTGAACATGTGCAAAAACACTAAATTTTCAAATGAATTTGGAATGAAAAGACAAATCTTAATAGATCATCTCAATTCAGTCAAACGATCTTTCCAATTAGCTTCAAGAATAAAACTAGCTACTAATATTGAAAAGTTTACACACAGAAAAAAAAAATTTTATAAATAAAAATGTTTAATACAAAACAATATACATAAATGGAAGAGAAATAAACCCCCAGAAATAAACCCCAAAAAGAAAAGCCTCAGCCAAAGGCCAGACTCTCCCCCTAGCTCTTTCTCCCTTGCCTCTTCTAATCTTCCTTAGTCTTGGTGTTGCTATTTATAAACTCACAAGATGAAGTCATCCATTCCCTACAATGATACATTATTCCTTTATTTAATTATTAATTTCTACTTTTGTCTTCTTTTCATGTCAATTGTCTTTTCTCTATGTCAATTGTCATATGAGTTGCCTTTTTTCCATGTGAATTACCTTCTTTTCATGTGAGTTTCCTTCTTTCTATGTAAATTGCATTCTTTCCATGTCAATTGCCCTTTTTTCATGTGAGTTTGCTCCCTCTTTTATCCAAAAGTAAAAACATGGGTTACTTGTTTTGGTGGAGTTGTTGAAAAATAGATGTTTGCCCATGTGGGTGGGCTCCAATCAATGAAGACTCCTTTCTTTTCATGTGGGTTTGCTCTCTCTTTATCTAAAAGCCTACAAAATGCTCAACAAAATTTATTAGGATTAAAATTAAATTAATTAAAACTAATTATAATTATTTTAACGCTAATAAACACAAAATTAAGAACTTGTAATTACACTTTTACAATGAAATCACTAAAGCACATGATTTTTTTTTTTTTAAACGGAGAAGTAAAGAATTCAGCGAAGGTCTAAGCATTCAAATTTTTTTTTAAGCAAGCAAAAAGAATTTTATTGATAGAGGAAATAACACATCCAGAGATAGGATTAAGTAGTAAAAGCAAAAGCCTAAATTGCTAAAACACTCACCACAAATGCCTTCCTAAAACAGTCAACACCAATATGGCTAATGAGGAAACAACCATAACATAAAAAAAACCATCCACCTAATCTAGCTAACATACTTGCCCAATACCATTCACCTATCTCAAGCACTTCCTCAATCTATCCTTTGATTTTTCTCACCCCATATGGTAAGTATAGAACATCACTCATTGAGAATGAAGCCTTTGGAATCTCAGACTTCACCGACACTGCTGCATTGATCATCGCATTATCCATTACCTCAACCTAGTTAATACTAACTTTGTTACAAACTAAGTCATTTCTGGTTTTTCAAATATTCCAAGTAACAGCTAAAAATAGAGCATCCCACAATTTCGTTTCCACTACTTTGAACTTCAAATTCAATCACCATTGCATGTGACTCTCTAAACTTTGTGGACTTACCCCTTCCATACCCCAGCAATTTATAATATTGCCACATATTTTCCATGCAACTATGTAAGAAAGGAGCAAGTGATTGGAGTCTTCCAAGCATTCAATTATGCTCAATTGACCAATTAAACTAAATTGACAGGCATCCGATTCTCGATTGGACTGGTTGAACAAGCTGGTTGGGTAGGCCTCTACTCCTCCCACTTTCTCCCTCCCTCCATACACAAATCAATCGTAAACAATTATAATCGAAACAAAAATCACATAGAGAATAAATTGAAACAAAAATTGCACAGAGAAAAAGCTAGGGGACAAATAGAGCTAAGACCTAAAAATGATCAGAGAAAGAGAGTGAAATTAGCTTCGGTACAAATTAAGGCTTCTGTAAAATCTATCTACAATTAAAGCGGAAGTGGTAATTGGGTTTACCTCTTAAAGCGTGTCCGAAAGCAAGCCCAAAAGAGCCGATCTTGATCCAAAAAATTCTCCATGTGTACCTACAGTCTCCTGTAAATCTACCTGCCGTAGAATGCAATCAAACATTTCCGAAAAGCCAAAATTATCCCCACTAATCACAACTCAAGAGCCTATCTTGATTGTGTGTTTTGGGAGAGACACTGAGAGAATTGCTCACACACTCTTGTACACACAAAAATACAGCCACTAAAAAACTTACTTCTTCTTTTGATCTTTTGAACATTTATCAATGTGGAATAGATACACCATTTCTAGTTCTTGGTGGTTGCCACATGCCCCAACCACCAAGATAAGTGGGAGCATATTTAAACAATTACCCTAATCACCAAGGTAAGTGAAAGCATGCTTGAACAACTACCCCAACCACCAAGGTAAGTGGGAGCATGCTTATACCACCTAACACAAGTGGTGGTGGCTCTTTGGGTTAGGGCATGCCCATGGGCGCTCGAACCGACCCGAACCAGTCATACCAACATCTCCCACTCGCACATGGATATGCATCAGAACAACAACAATCTCTCAACCAACCAAACACTACAATGTAAGATCATACAACAAATGAGTCATGCGACCGCTGGGTACACTTAAGTTTTGGGAGCTCTACACCAAACTTTATAAAATTCAACATAAAGACATCAACCGCATCTGAAAATGAGATACAAGTGTCTCAAGTACCCTGAATCCATCAAAATACATCGGTGTAGATATCTTCATCCCCTCTAGAAGCATCCGTAACCCCTCAAGGTCAGCACTATACTCATACTTACATCATAATATTGAAAAGTGAATATAAGTTACGCGTTATGAATATATGCATAATGTATATGATAATCCTTCCTTTACCCTTATGCCACTCGGATCAGGACTAACCGCTTTCCCAGCGATGTCTGAAAGGTCAAATCAATCATGACTATAAGGTTTCATGCTAAAGTAGTTGCATTAACCCTTTCACCTTATGGCATAGTCGAAAGTCATAATGAGGGTAGAGTAACATATGATCACTATTGGTCGGTAAGGGCTCACACGATGACGAGACTGGGGACTCATTCACCTCCTTAAGTTTGGTCGCTTAGCACATGTAGTATGAATACATGTTATAGTGGATAGTTCCCTCGAGGAACCTATGTCAGACTATCAATACTGTACAGATCTTAGTCTAGTCGCTCAACAAACGCCTAACTTGTGTTTCTCATTTGCTCGCTCTCTTAGAAGGCAACAAAATGTAAAACTCATGTCTAGCTTTTAAATAGGTTATGGTGGATACCGGGAAATAACCAACATCGATCTTCGACAATTAGATCTCATCCTATTTAAAAATAGAGTCAGGCAATACCCTATAGCGTTTCAAATTTGCTCGCTCTCAAAAGTGCTAAAAGTGATAGCTCATGTGATTGAGCCTATCAATCTGCTGACATACTCTCAATCTCATATGTGTGTTATACAATAAATAGAATTATACAATAGTTACTGAACTGAATTATGCATCATAACATAAAATATCCAAATATCCAAAAAGGTACAAAATGATCAACTAATAACAAACTACACATCACCACCACCTACGCAGTCCAAGTGCCTTAACATAAGTGACAAAAGCCTCACTACCAATGGGCTTTGTCATAGGGTATGCTAACATGCGACTCGTAGGGATGTGAGTCAGGATCACCTCCCTCTGTGCCACCATGTGTCTAATAAAATGATATCTCATATCAATGTGTTTCATCCTGCCGTGATACTTAAGATCCTTAGCATAGGTTAGTGCTGACATGCTATCAAAATGAATAGTCACAGTCCCAAGAGAAAATGTGACGACATCCAAATGTCTGAGAAACCTTTTCAACCAAACAGCCTTCTGTATGGCAAACGAGTACGCCACAAACTCTGCCTCTATAGTGGACAAGGCAATGCAAGACTGTTTCTTGTTGCTCCACGAAATGGCCCCACCACTGAGTAAGAAGGTATATCCCGATGTGGACTTTCGCTCATCAAGGTCTCCACCCCAATCAGCATCACTATAGCTTACTACACGCATATCCAAATACTGATAATATAGTACGGAATCTGCAGTCCCTTTCAGATACCTAAGTATCCTCTTGACTGCTTTTCAATGAGCAAGTCTCGGGTTCGATTGGTAATGACTCACTAACCAAACAGCATAACTAATATCAGGGCGAGTACACATCACATTGTACATCAATCTCCTTACGGCACTGGAATATGGTACTCGGAACATCTGTTCTTTCTCTTCTGGAGTCTTAGTTTCCATATCAAGGCTTAGGCTCTCGCCTTTCGAGATAGTAGTATCAATGGGTTTGCAATCTTGCATTCTGAATCGCTCAAGAATCTTCTTTATGTAAGTCTCTTGAGACAAACCAAGAAGTCTCTTGGAGCAATCTTTTAGGATTTTTACTCCCAATACAAAACTCACTTCACTCATGTCTTTCATCTCGAAAGTGGATGATAACCACCTTTTAGTGGAAACAACCAACTCCATATTATTTCTAGTCAGTAAGATATCATCCACATAAAGTGACAACATAATGAAACTACCCTTGGACCATTTAACGTACACACAATGGTCCTCCTAAATCATCGTGAACCCATTAGAAGTAATGGCTCGATGAAATCTTAAGTACCATTGCCTGGATGATTGCTTTAAGCCATAGATAGATCTACAGAGCTTGCATACTTTGCACTTCTGGCCGGCAACTACATAGCCCTCAGGATGATTCATATAGATTTCCTCATTCAGCTCACCATTGAAGAATATAGTCTTAACGTCGATCTAGTACAGCTTCAATCCAAATGAGCTACAATGGCTAGCATAAGGCGAATGGAAACAAATCTAACTACTGGGGAGAAAGTCTCCTCGTGGTCAATACCCAAACGTACCTTGTACCTCTTAATAGAACCATCTGTCTTACGTTTGACTTTGAGAATCCACTTGTTCCCAATGGCCTTAAGTTTAGGCGGGAGTTCAACCAAGTTTAGACTTAATTAACTTTTCATAGAATCCATCTCCTCGTCCATAGCAGCAATCCATTTCTTTTTAACAGGTCATAAGAGAGCCTCTTTAATTGTCCTAGGCTCAACATCATCGTGTGAAACTATCATGAAAGCTTTATTCTCAATCTTATCAAGACGATGAGGGACGGTCCCATGTGTGCTCTAACGCAATGGAGTATCTTGAGAATACTCATCAACTAACATATCAGTCTGTGCATCACTCCCACTATCCCTAGAAGGTTGAGGAATCTTTTCCTCAGTCTCAACTAGTCTACCTGGTGCGCTATGTTGAATATCCTTCATCTCATAGAGATCCACGTCTCTAGACACCTCCCCCTTGCTAGGAAAAATATCCTCCAGAAAATCAATATTCCGTGACTCCGTCTCAGTCACACTCCCATTCGGCTGCTCTCTAATGAACACATATCCCTTTGAGTGCTTGGAATAGTGTATAAAGATACATTTATTTCTTCTAGGGCCTAACTTCCCATACTTATGAGAAGTATTATGTACATAGGATGTCGAATCCGACGGTCTCAAATAACTTAGGTCAAGCCTCCTGCTTGTCCATAGCTCATAAGTGGTAGATGGGACAGATTTTGAAGGCACACGATTAAAAATGTAGGCAACAGTCAACAAGGCATCCTCCCAATCAGATATTGGTAGATTAGCCTCCGTCATCATTGACCTAACCATGTCTAACAAAGTGCGGTTCCATCTCTACGCTACACCATTTTGTTGTGGAGTACCTAGAATAGTCGACTGTTTAAATATACCCTTATCCTCACAAAGCTTTCAAAACAGCTCAAATAGATACTCACGGCCACGATCAATCCTTAGAGCCTTAATACTCTTGTTTAACTGTTTTTTTACTTCAATAACATAGCGTCTAAAACAATCTAATACTTCTGACTTATGTGAGAGCACATAAACATTACCAAAACGTGTGCAATCATCTATAAATGTGATAAAATAAGGTGCACCATGTCTTGCCCTCACATTCATGGGACCACAAATATCTAAGTAAATAAGTTATAATAGAAAAGATGCCCTTTGAGCCTTGCCAAAATATTTTCTAGTTGTTTTTCCTTGAAGGCAACTCTCATAAACTAGCAAGTCGACTCTAGCGAGTGAATCCAACTGACCCTCTCTTGCTAGCTTGGCCATTCTGTCCGGTCCAATATGTCTTAGTCTGGAATGTCATCTCACAGAATTAATAGAAGAATTATACACAGAAGCATTAAATGAAACTATAGATTCTAAAGCATCATCCATACTGAAAATATTAACATCTAGAAAAATAAAACTATCCATCAAATATCCAGGACCATAGTAGACACACCCACGATAAATGTGTACAGACTGAGTCTCAAAATAGAAAAGATAACCGAGACTAAGAAAACTAGTAATTGAAAGCAGATTCTGCCATTTGGTATGCAGACTGGTTCCCTATGTATACTTTTCTGCTACTAACTAGTACACGGCAAGACTCCACGTATCCAAATCTACTCCTCACTATATGGTCAGTTGCTCCTAAGTCTACAACCCACAATTGAGGAGAATGAGCAATCAAGAACAATCAAAACTTGACTAGACACAAAATAGTCAATGCAAGAAACATAAATTGGGAGTACCTTCTTCGACTCGGTGCACTCATTAGTGAATTGTCCTAGCTGCTGACAGTTATAGCACTTTATAATGGTCTTATCTTTCTTACCACATCTCTTGCCTCTCTTTCTATGCTTGGTAGCCTTAGTCCCACTGGACCTAGCATCAAAACGTTTCTTACCAGCATTAGCAGCACCACCACCTCTCTTGCACTTGAACCCAGAGGTCCGATGTGTGAGCTAGTCTCAACAACATAAGTAGTACCACCATCAGCCTTAGTAGTCTCTAGGCGCTCAACTTCCAACTCCAGATGGTAGGAGATATCCTTAAATGTCATCACATTATCATTATAAGTCATATTTTGCTTTATTTGCTCCCATGATTGCGGTAGAGAGCTGATAACAAACTACACCTGCTGCTCATCAATAAGTATATGTCATGCTACCTAACCTCGTGTATTATGGTTGACATCACTCAGAAATGTTGCCTCATGGAGTGGTTAGGCTTCTTTTGATAGGAATCAAATTTGAGTGTCAACCTGTGCAGTTTAGTAAGAGAAGTTACCTTATACTTTAGCTTCAAAGCCTCCCAAGTCTCATAAGAAGTCGATAAACTCAAACTCTAGCAAAAGATCATTCTCCATGCTACTCAACATAAGATAGCGCGAATCCTAATCTTTCATCTGCTAAGTTTTGCAGTGATTTAGGTCCCTACGGTACTGAGCTATAGAACCCTGTTCGAGCTTAGTCATCAGACGGCCAATATGAGATAATAGACCCTGCTCATTGAGAACAAACTAAATCTTACGACCCCAAATGTCATAGTTGTTGCCATTCAGCTTTTCTCCTTTAACCATGTCAACCACTACATTCTTAGATGCCATGATGAACTCTAATAGAGATAAAAGGACAAGAATCTAAGAATAATGCATAATACATGTTTTTGCCATAAAAATCTAAATTAAAAAATAAAACAACTCTCAAAAGTGGCAAAATCAAAAGCTCACTATACTCCCAATCATCTCTTGCACCACTAATGATTATTATCAAATTTTAATTTAATTAATGCGTAAAAATTGGTTATCGGGAGTCAAAATTCTATAGCATGCTTTTAACCGATCAACCTCTCACTAAAAAAATATAGCCAGGCATGTGATAAGCTTCAATTCCTTGCCTATAGCATAAATATCATGGCAATGATCACATGACATAGCATAAAATATGAATTAAACGTAACTCTAATAATTCAGGAATAGAATAACAGAGTTCCAGCATGCTAACATGTTATCTGGTTCAATTCTAAATTTTCTATAATTTTTTGAAACTTTTTAAACGTAACAAAACACTTAAGTAAATAAAAGAAAATTACAATAAGTATTCAGAAAATTTCACTCAACACACCAACACTTAAACCAAGTGTCCAGAACCACATTGTACAAAACCCGAGGCCTAGAAAAGCATGCACGCACCCCAACGGGCCAAAGTAAGCCCTTAAAAAACATTTATTTGTTTTATTTTCTTTTTTGTTCTCCAAAATAATTTTTCCTGTCCAGTAAAAATGTTTTAAAAAATAATATTAAAATATGAAATATTTTTTCAAGCTTACACAAAAAAATTGGGCCCAAAGCAACCTCGGGAAGGGGTCCCACGCACTCCACGGGCCCCATGTTGCGAGTAGGCAACTCTTTGAGTCAGTGCAACTCGGCTCACAGTCAATGGCTCGGTCAATGCAACTCGGCTCACAGTTAATGGCTCGATCAACTTGGCTCAGCTTGCAATTCGGTCGACTCAGTTGGGCCCGGCTCGCGGTTGGGCTCGGTCCGTCTTCTCCAACACAGATTTGAACCAATTTTGGCCTAGATTTTCAAAAGGCTTTAACTCTCAACCCGTTCATCAAAAAATTACCCATAATATATCGATGAAAAGGTATTGAAAAGACGAACACAACCATATAAATTTCATGCTCAAATTCGCAAGTGTATAAAAAGTTTTGAGCTGAGGAAGGGGCTGCCATAAAAATTAGGGTTTGAGATTTCTCTCAAACCACTCATCCGTTTTGAGATGAAAATTTTTAGATATACTACCATGCATATAGGCTACCACGTACTGAAATTTCAGGTCAAACGGAGAACGTTTCTCTAGACAACCATTAAAGCTCTAACAATACTTTTTTGGAAACCAGCGTAGGAAAACACATGCAATTATCCACGAGAGAAATTTTAAAGGCTCTGATACCAATGTAGAATCTTTTTACAATTAAAGCGAAAGTGATAATCAAGTTTACCTCTTAAAGCATGTCCGAAAGTAAGACTGAAAGAGCCTATCTTGATCTAAAAAATTCTTCATGTGCACCTGCGTTCTCCTGTAGATTTATTAGCGGTGAAATGCAATCAAACCTTTTCAGAAAGCCAAAATCATTCACACTAATCACAACTCAAGAGCCTATCTTGATTGTGTGTTTTGGGAGAGACACTGAGAGAATTGCTCACACGCTCTTGCACACATAAAAATACAGTCACTAAAAAACTTACTTCTTCTCTTGATCTCTTAAACATTTATAAGTGTGGAATGGATCTACCATTCCTAGTTCTTGGTGGTTGCCACATGCCCCCCAACCACCAAGATAAGTGGGAGCATGTTTAAACAATCACCCTAACTACCAAGATAAATGAGAGGATGCTTGAACAACCACCTCAACTACTAAGGTAAGTGGGAACATGTTTAAATCACCTAACACAAGTGGTGGTGGGTCTTTGAGTTAGGGCATGCCCATGGGCACCCGAACCTGTCCGAACCCAAACTAACCTGAATTGGTCATACCAACAACTTTATATAACTGAAATTAGTAGCCATAAAAGCTTCATCAACCTTCATTAAGAGGCATAGAGAAGAGTGTGGTTGCTGAAATGAGAGAGGGGGGTTCTGTCTCTAGGGCATTAGGTATGCGGGCATTTTAGTAAATTACATGAACTATAGTTTTATCACATATTCATGGTATAAGTTGTCTGATCCAAATAAATTGTCCCCGACCCAAAAATGGCAAAATAGGGTTAGGGTGGACAAGGCCAACCACTATCCTATCTCGCCACGCTTTTAACACATGAAAATAAAGTAGGCATGATTGTACTAAAAGTCTGGTTATGTGCAATGTGCATGCACCGTGGGTGACCCATCCCCCTCCCCAAGTGTTTTAAACCACCAAATGTTTTCCTCGTTTTAAAAATTGTCAAAATTAGTAGCCAATATTTTAATGTCTATACAAATCATAGGTTTTGAAAACAGGACAAAGACAACAACAGATGTGAAGGAATTTTATTTGTCCATTCCTTTCCTTTATTATGCCGTATTGTAAAGAGAGAATGGGACGGAAATGTGGATTTTCTTAATTTTTCTTTTGAAAATTTTCAAGAACTTCCCTTTAAAGGATATAGATATTTGGAAGGAAAACATGGTAAGAAGTTTTAGCTACCATTCTCTTTACTTTATCTGTCAACTGAACCAAAAAAATGATCGATTTCCCTTTTCTCTTTCTTTTTGGTTCTTTCCTCTCCCTCCCTCTCCTTAAATAAACAAGTAGCATTTTACTTTCGATATATAAATGCACTAACATTTTCGAAGCTTCTTCGAAACCTATTATTCAACTTTTCTGAAGCTATGTTTGAATGTGCCAAATGCATCGAAAGCAACTTAGGAGAAGTGATCACCATGTTAATGCCATTTTAATTTGTGCAAAGTACAGCTACGGGTACATATGTTTGATAAAAATATAAAACACTCCCATTTATTTTGCATAAGCCAACTACAGGCATAATAATACTTACATATGTTAATGCCATTTATGTTTGTAATGTTAATGTAGGAGTAGAAATTGTAATTTTCTTTCATTGTAATGTATTTTATTTCATTTTCTTACACTTTCCCTCACTTTCCTTCTAACCAAACATATTTATTGTTGTAGTAAAATTTAGATTTAATTCTCTTTATGCTTTCTTTACTTTTCTATATGCTTTTATGATGAACTCAAGTAGTTAGATTTATCTTGGATGTGATTGCAAAGATCTACCAAGGATCTTCAAGTATTTCAATGGGGATTCATGAACTACAAAGTTTTATTCCTAGATTTGTATAGTTCTATTTGGTTGGGTGTTGGATTTATTCGAAAACTTAGATTCATAACACATTTGGTAATATTTATGCACAATTCAACAATTGGTATAAATCTTGCACATTTTTAGATTTGTTTCCATGGTTCTATTAATTATTGCAATTTACACACTCAACCAAAGATGAACTTAAGGTTTTATGGTTAAAATATTCTGAATCAAGAATCTACGGTGTGATTCTTGATCTGAGTTATAAAAATCCTTTATTGAAATTCTTGTTGTGAATTAGTGGATTGAATCAATCATATCCAAGCTTTCCATTTTAATTGCTTTAAATGTAATTCAATTGCCTAGTTAATTGCTTTAATTTTCATTACACTAATTAGTAAATCAAAACCTCATCAAAAACCAAAAGATTTTTGGTCCTTTTATTTTTCATTTTATTTTAGATCCAATTCCTCACATAATTGCAAATCAATCCTAGGTTAGGTTAGTGTGAGTTGAGTGATAGAGCCTATATTTAGTTAGGTCCCTTGGGAGAGAACGATACCGGATTACCGGTTTATACTTTATTGCAATCCTCGTACTCTTGTGAGGTACTAACTCCATTTTGTAATTTTCGGAGCAAGTCAAGTTTTGGAGCCGTTGCCGAGGACCAAAGGCATGAGGCAAGCACTAACAAGCTTTGAGTTGAAGAGCAATTGGTGGATTGGATCTCCATCAATCTACCATGACGGAGGAATCTTCGGCTTAAGCCATTGGTAACTTCATTCTATATTTTTGTGTGATACCATGATAGATTTTCATTCATTCTTTTTCTCTTTATTTTAAGTTTATTTTGTTTCATTTGTATATATTTTGTTTTGTTTTAATAATTGATTGGAGGATTGCTAGTGGAGAGTTAGGGATTGTGCTTGATTGTAAATTGGTGGTATATATATCTTGTGGAGATTGGAGGTTTGGATGGACAATTATTAAGCATTATTGTGTATGATGTGTTGAGGCGTGGTGCGCTACACTTGTTTGTGCATTGCATCCATTTTTCATCGTGCATTTCATTATGTTTAGGGGCACATTTTCAAACCATCCATCATCTAATATGACAATCAGGGAACACCTTATAGCCAATGGCCTAAGGGAGCCTCTCCGACTACCTCCCAATTTTGGGGGATATAATCACACCCCCTATGGTGGTAATGAGAGCATTCATGAGAATGGTGGTATTAAAACACTTCCATGTAAATCTCTTAGAGACTACATTTGGGCTAATAGGCTTAGAGCACAAGAACCATCTAACATGTCTTTTAGGAAATGCCTTAGAGTTAATGGTCAAAGGGAAACTCCTCGACCACCTCCCAATGTTGGGAGTGTAATGAATTTAACATTAGTAGGGAACATGAGGGACCCTTTTCAAAGCATTATAAAAAATCCCTTCGAACCTACAAGATCCCCTTTGACTATTTTCGCGAAACTTCACGAATTTATTACCACCATGAGCATGTTGAATATCCACCTCCACCCCAAGTGAGCTTTAATGAAAATCACTTTGATTTTTACCCTAACCAAGAGCAAGTCCATCCAAATGAACAAGTCCATCCCGTCACTAACCTTAAGATTGAGGACATTATTGATCAAACCACCATTCCTCAAAACTTGGAGTCTAAGGAGGATGTTCCTAAGGTAAGTAAGGAAATTGTTGAAAATATCTCTAGGGATGAAAATTTTGAGGGAGAGGAGTCCGAAATTGGGGACTCCAAATAAGAAGAGGAGGGTAGTGATGAGATTACCCTTAATAATGATATTAGTTTATTAGATGTTGGGAGTGTGCATGTCAAAGAGGATGTTAATGGTCTAAAGGTTATTCCTACTAAGTCTAGGGACCATGAGATCTCTACTTTTGCACTTCTAGAACCTAGTCCTATTCTACCGTAGCCTTTAGAGCTCCATGTCCCAACTTTTGAATCAAGCATCATTCCCATGGCCAACCATTTAAAAGAGGGGGAGGGTCCAAAACTTCATGGCATGAGCATGATGGGTACCTTTGTGCATGATTATTTTTCATTTTCTATATACCATGACCCTTTTTACCCCTATGTGCTTTCAAGCTATATTCTTGAATTCATGAAAGAAATGACTATTGTATGTTCTTACATTTGTATGAACTCTTTAAAAATCTCTAAGTTGGGGGTGTGGGATGATGGCAAATTCCCACTTTGTGGCATTGGGTGATTCTTCCTTTCTTAAAATTGTGTAGGAATAGAAGTAGTTTTGTTTCTTTATTTTCTTAGTTTATTTTGCATTATAAGTTGGGGGTGCCTTTTGCACCCTAATTGTTTCTTTTTTTCACCATTGAATTACATTTAATGCTTTGTTATCTTGCATTGAGGACAATGCATCATTTTAGTTAGGGGTAGATAGAGGCTTTGCCTTTATTATTTTATTTTTGTTTATTTGTTTTGCACCCTATAAAAAAAATTTTAAAAAAATCTTTTTACTTGTGAAAGTACCTTTTGAGATTAGAAGATAGGAGTTTTTACATGCTTCTTTACTCAAGATGATGTTAATTCACTCCTTATATATAACATGTTGTGGGGGTGGCTTAATTCATGCATTTGTAGAGGGGATTACAACATTGTGCACAATCATGCTTTATAACATAGTTTGTTACTAATTTTTGCTTTTCCATCCTTACATTAGTGGAGATTATCATCTTGTGAGCTTTAGAGCATTTATCGTCTTTTGGAGCGTTTACATTTACTCAAAGATAGTTTCTTCACCCTCATTTCATTCAATAGCTTTATTATGCTTGTATTTAGTTCATGAGTTGAGTTTTAATCTTGTTATTGACACTTGTACTCTATGAAATGCTTCGGTTGTACAACTTGGGATAGGATTCTTTGCCATATTCTCCTTGATAGCCTTTTGTTTCCCGTTGTCAAACCGTGCATTCCTCTTTACCCTTGTTGATCTTTTACCTTTATCTATTTGAATTGTGCAAAGTGATTTTATCTATTGTATTACAAAGGGACGCCTAAGTGAGAAAAGGGTGTTTTTGCATTGCTAAGAAAAAGAAGAAGTAGAGATTGATTTGGGGATTTCAATGCAAAAGAGCATATTGAAATATGAAAAGTAGTTGTTAAATCATATGGGAATAATATAAGAATGGAAACAAAAGAAGAAGCAAAAAAAAGAATAAAAAGAAGAAAAGAATGGAAGAGGAGTTCAAAATTTGAAAATATGTTAAGAAAAGAGTGAGAAATGGAAAAGTGTACGAAATGTTGAAAAGAGAGAGTTGTAGTTATTTTGCATTCATCATTTCATGCCTTGATCGTACATGATATGATCATTTGCTTTCTCTCCTTACCTTTACCTTTTACCTCTTCTACATTGTCCTCTTCACCTTTACATGACAGAGTTGATCCAAGTTGTGCTTAATTGAAGTTTTCAATAGAGCATAAGCTATATCTTGTCAATATCTTTGAATTAATGCTTAACTATGTACATTTTTTCTTGGAGCTATGCTAAGGTCAATACACTTCTATCTTTTGTTCAATTTTTGTAATTGGTATGTTCACTTGTTTTGTCTCTATACATCTACTCCATTGTTGAGCATACCATTGTGAGAACCATGTGGGTTTTTAATTGTGAGTATATGTTCGGTGAGGATTGAATCAAAGTTTTAAAAGTGTGGATTTGCATAAGTAGGTTTGATTTGTGTTGTTTAGCATGATTCTTCACTCACACACATAAACCTCTCTTTTGCATGACTTGTTGCATATTAATGCAAGTATTGGAGTTTGGAGTGGCATCAATGTTAACTTGAGTATGATTATGCATTCATTCCTTATTCTTATCTTGAATTATAATTCAGAAAATGATGCTTGTAGGTATCATCACTGTAAACTTTCACGAGACACCACTCGTCCACTAGGAGTAACCTAGGGGTTTAAAGGCTTCGTGCATAAGCTAAATGCATCCGTGACTCCTACGAAAGTGGAGATTATCCTTTATGTTTTTAATAGTTTTTGCTAGGGACTAGCAAAATGTAAGTTGGGGGTTGTGATTACACCCTAAAAGTGTAATTATAGGCTCTTAATTCGCACCTTGTTATATTTATATTAGTGTTAATTTTCTTATTTTAGTTAGATATTTGTTCGATTATGTTTTGTGTGTGCTTTGTAGGTTATATAACCTAATAAAGGCAAAAAGAAAGCAAGAATAATCAAAGCGGGTTAAAGGCGAATAATTTGGTCATGAAAATTCAGACTTGTCTCGGTATTCTGGCCATATCTATTGACTTCGATGTCCGATTAAGCTGATTTTTGAGCCATTGGAAATAAGACTTCAAGATCTACAATTTGTCCTCTAATGTGCATCAGCTAAATCGTCCTCTAAAGTGGTCAAAATCAAGCTTCAAAGTGGACGGATGAATAGTAACCGATCGATTGGTTTGACAAACTTCAGAGAGGGTGTTTTACCATTCGATCGGTGAACAGTGCCCAATTGATCAATGAAAAGTGGCCGATCGATCGTAAACAGTGCTCGATCGATCGTGAACAGTACCAGATCGATCAGTAAACAGTGCCCGTGAATAGTAAAAACAGTGAATAGTGACTAATCAAACGCTACAATTACCGTTTGATCGGCCGTTCGATTGGTGAACAGTGCCGATCGATCGCTTAATACAGATCTGGAGCATAAAAGCTGTGTTATTCAAAAAAAGAAAAAGAGAAGATTTTTAGGGTTTGTAGCAGCCAGGGGGGGCGTGAGAGGGTCCTCCAAGGTTGGTTTTCATGTTTTTGTGTATTTTTAGCTTAGATTTATGTTTGTAATGTTAATGTAAGAGTATAAATTATAATTTTCTTTCATTGTAATGTATTTTCTTTCATTTTCTTGCATTTTTCCTCACTTTCATTGTAACCAAACATATTTATTGTTGTAGTAGAATTTAGATTTAATTCTCTTTATACTTTCTTTACTTTTCTATATGCTTTTATGATGAACTCAAGTAGTTAGATTTATCTTAGGTGTAATTGTGAAGGATCTTCAAGTATTTTAATGGAGATTCATAAATTTCAAAATTTTATTCCTAGATTTGTATAGTTCTATTTGGTTGGGTGTTGGATTTATTCGAAAACTTAGATTCATAACACATTTGGTAATATTTATGCACAATTCAACAATTGGTATAAATCTTTCACATTTTTATGTTTGTTTCTATGGTTCTATTAATTATTGCAATTTATACACTTAACCAAATATGAACTCAAGATTTTATGGTCAAAATATTCCGAATCAAGAATTAATGATACCAGATTACCGGTTTATACTTCATCGCGACTCTCGTACTCTTGCGGAGTACTAACTACATTTTGTAGTTTTCGAAGCAAGTCATTCTTACAATTCATCCATCTCTTTAATATCATCTACCAATGTAGTCCAAATGGACAATAAATCACTATGCAATTCTTATGCCGTTAAATAAACCAATATCACAACTAAAAGAAAAAAAGAAATTCAACTCCATCAGGGAGGTAAAATTAACTTTTCATGATGTTTCAAGTGAATGCTATTATCAATAAACAGTCTCCATATATTCTTATGCCAACCAATGGTCCCATTTTAGAACAATTATCAAAGCAAACTTATTTCATCTTATTTCATGTCCACATATTTTGAAATAAAAAGGAGGAGATGTCATATGTCAATTTCAAATAATTTAAAACTGCCACATCTTTAATAAATCCCCAATATTTCTTAACTTCCCTTATTTTTTGTCTTGCGCGAATTTCTCTCACACTATTTCTTGTCCTATAATTTTTCTCTAAAACTTGATTACGTACAACCGATAAAAATTTTTCTTATTAGTAAATCCAGGCATGGCCCCTTGGAAAATAAAGCCAATGAATAAGACCAAAAGAAAAAAGAAAAAAAAACCCCTTAGGATTGCAAAGTCACTACTAATGAAATTGGACATCAGTAACGAAATCTTAAAATTCCATAAAACATAAGCAAAGCCCCATTTTACAACTAAAGTATTAACAATCTGAAAACTAAAATTTTTCCCAACAATTTCATCAAAACCCCTAAAACAAGATCATCAATTGATCAAGGGCTCAGGTTTGTCAAAACTGATCCGCTCAGTCCAAAGCCTGAGTCGAAGTAAAGAAGTGTAGACAAAATTCTAGCACGAAGTTGGGGGTTTAAATATTCATGATGAATGCCAATCAGCCAAGTTCTTTGTCCGTCTATGGTAATTTTAATTGGGCATCTCAAATATGAAGGGTCTTTATTCAGTGGGTACGATTTTTTCCGAAGCTAAACAATTTTTTAACCAGATATTTTAAAGTTGAACATTAATCAGCAGTCTCAAACATAAATAAATAAAAAGGACTTGATTTTTGACAATATCTGAATTACTTCACACACCAAACCAATCAGTTTTTAATTTCATGTGAATACATACAATTCTGATGCAGTTTCCTCAATGAATCACAAAAAAAGACAACAATTAGTGATCAATTTCATCTGAACATATACAATTCTCATGCAGTTTCCTAAATGAATCACAAGAGAATCCTTTTGATATGGTGTAGCAAGTTATCACAAAATGAAAACAACTAGAATGACAAGGAAATCTTCTTGATATGATCTAGCAAGTTATCATTGAAGCAAAGAGAAAAAAACTATAGTAGTACCAACCAAATAATTCAAAAATATTAACTGAAGGTCACAAAAATCAGATTTAGGCTCTCAATTATAACAAACATGCAGAAAACATTAAGTAAAAATTATTTATTGATCCTAAACCAGAAAAATCTAACCATCAAACCTAGTTTAAACTAGGGTAAATACTGCTTTCATCAAACCAGAACTTGAAACCCTAAAAGTTACCCAGAGACAATCAAACCCTAAAAACAGAAACTCGGCTAATTTAGTATAGATATCATACGGTAGATAACTATATCTCAGGGAAATCCCTCGAAGGCCCATTCGTAGGCGCTGCGGACTTCTCTCTCTTCCTCCGGAGTGTAATCGTTTTGGACGTTCAAGATCCTGCGAACCTCCTGGTGCGGTTTCTCTTTGATCTCATCCGCTATCTGTTGAGATATCACATCAAACAAGCCCTTGATTTCAAGATAGTTTGCGGCCAATACGAGATCAAAAAGTTCCGGCAAGTCTTTCTTGACAAACTCGGAATCGAAGTTCTTGAGATCCTTCTCGCCTACTGTTTGGTCGGCGTGCTTCGTGCAGAACTCGATCACCATAGCCAGAATCTTGCTGGTCACGTTTGGCAGAGGGATCGTGGTTCCGGCACAGTCGTCGTCAACCATGTTCTTGATGGTCAGGGACTGGACTACGATGGATTCTTCCACGACGAATTCTTTGTCGTCGGAGCTCTTCAATTTCAACAACTTGTTCGCTGCCGCCGCTGCTGCTGCCGACATGATGTAACGATACAATGAAGGTGGATGGTGGAGGGGTGGTATATATAGTGATGGTAATATTATTAGGGTTTTGTATATGGAAACTGACACCAGGGTTGCGTATCTAGATACACCACGGGTTTAATATAAAGTTCCAATCAATTTGAGAGGAATTTGTTTTATTATTTTGGTTGCACCTGTAATTTTTATATACTAGGCACACAATGCTTGTGCAAGTATAATAAAATTGCAAAATATTTATTTTTATTTGAAAAATAAAATCCCAAAACATATATGAAAACAACCATGGATAATAAAAATGAAACAGTTCCCAAAACTTTTTACAGTGATCACAAAATGTTGAATTTGATACATTAGAAGTTCTTTACACTAACACATATTAGACGATAAACGGGAAATCATAAATAAATAGGGTAACATAAAATTAAAAATTTTATATATAAAATATACCTAGAGATCAGCACATGTTTGACAAAATGGTCAAAAGCGGAAAAATTAAAAGAAGAAGAAAATACCTACAAATGGCTTGATTCAACATATGTTTAACAAAATCTCCTTGCATTGAAGATCCTTTTGTGAGAGCCACATTGTTTACAAATTCTTTTTGCACACAATTGTTCCCTCACTTTGCAGATAATCCCAAACAAAAAGAAATCAAGAAATTAGAACCTGTTAAAAAGATAAAATAAAATAAATTAAAATTGAAATAAAAAACAAATAAAAGAATTCATGAAAATAAAAACTTTGTTTCGAAGATGGATCGCCTCTTTGAGTTTTATTACAGTTGTTCCCTCAAAGTGAGGCTTTGCAGGTAATCCCAGAGAAAAAAATCAACAAATTAGAATCTGCAAAAAAAAAAAAAAACAAAAAACAAAATCAGAAACAAATAAAAGAATTCATAAAAATGAAAACTTTGTTTTGAAGATAGGAATCCTCTTTGAAGCTTATTTTGTTGTTAATGGGGTAGAGTTCTTGGTCTTTTTCAAACTTTGTTACATATGCACTTGGATAAACTAAAAAACGTGAAAACAATCAGAGAACGTGAAAAAACGGAATCAGTTACTCTGATAGAGTGTTTTCTTTTAGACCCTTACAGTTATTAAAATACAACTAGTGGTGAAACCAATGCACGTATAAAAAAAAAGGATATTTGTTAAAAAATTATTCAAGAAACTAAATAACTATAAAATAAAATAATTTAATTCTAGACCTACATAGTTATGCTCTTATTGTAATCCTTTTTTGTAATATATAAAGTTTTATATATGCATCATATTTAATACTATTTATTTATTTTAAAAAAATTAAATTTGAGAAAATGTTATGAATATTTTATCTATCCTATTGCAATGTTATAGTTTGTAGAGGTTTAATTAGACAGATATTTATATCAAAAATTATATTACATATTATATTTCATGAAATAATATGTAGAAACTTAAGTGGACAAGACTTTGTATTCAAATAAAAAAAATTTATTGGACTATAGTATGAATTGTAATAATCTATAAAAATTTAATTAGATAAGATTATGTTCCTAAAATCATATTACGTATTATATTTCATGAGACAAAGTGTAAAAACTTATAGATATGACTTTGTATTTGAAATAAAAATCTTATTGAATTATAATATGAATTGAGACTTGATTGGATAGTACTATATACTTATTATATTTCATGAGATATTTTGTAAAGATTTAATTGGATAAAACTTTATACTTAAATAAGAAACTATATTGGATTATGACACTAATAGAGTGGGTTAAACAACCGAACAAATTAATAGTTATCTAACCAATTACCCATGTGACATGGTATTTTAAAAGTATCAAAACATTTAGAACTTCACGTATAAGAGAGATAAAATATAAGAATAAACACAACTTATATATATATATATATGATGGCATTTGAATTGTAAAAAAATTTTTTTATAGGATAATTTGGAAAAGTAAAAAGTCACACAGCATGACAACATAGGGAGACACTAAACTGGTGTGTTGCCTTTATATTGACGGTCAATATAGGGAGACACTAAACTGGTGTGTTGCCTTTATACTGACGGTCCTGCACATGTGTTGTGTGTGTTACTACTCTCTTATGTTAAATAAATAGATATCTAAATATTGAAGTTTGGATTGTGATACTATTTTTTTTCTTTTTTGTAAGCATTAAAAAAGTAAATTGATAAAAGCTCATCTAAAATCAATCATTACTTTATAATAATTTGAAAAAATTAAGCTCTACGAAAACTAAAAATAATGAGGGCCTAAATGATACTAAAAGGATCCAAACTTCACTATCCATTGTTTATAGTTCTTTTAAAACCAACTAAATTAAAATAGTACTAATAACTTAATCCAAAAATGTTAAATGTACAAAATTTTAATTAAATTGATCACTGAGAAATAAAAAAATGGTGACTACGCCCAAGATATGACAATCTATTAACACCTAAGTGTAGATGTAGCGAAGCAATAAATAAAATTCGGTAAGACCAGAGTCTATCCACGGGGAACAGTCATCAAAACATACAAAGTTAGGTGCTAAAATTCATCCACAGTAAAATATTATATACCGACTAAGCCATCCTAGACACTGTAGTATTACAATGGCTTCAGTTGGAACCTAAACCAATCTGTTTGAATTTCACCTTGAAAAGTACCGAATAAGAATTGGACAATTATTGTAGAAAATGGTAACCAAAGAAAAATAATTTAATTTGTGAGGATTAATGGTTGTAGAATGAGATTTTAATTAAATTAAATAGAATAGTCTTGGATCTAATTGATTCGATCACCTGATTTACTCGAAATTCCAACGGAAGTTTTGTAACTCAAATCATTGGTTTCGTCTTGAACCTTTGATTCAGAAGAATAAATTATTAGAACAAAAATTCAATAATAAAAAAATTAAAGTCATAAATTCATACGAACAATTTGTGCAATAAATATATCAAACTAAAATTTGTGCATAGAAATTATCAAATTTAGTCAAGAATCTAAATTTTCTCAAAGATTTAGAATTTGATTACTAAGAATTGAAAGATTTTAAAAATAAAACAATGAAGACTCAATTACTTCCGTTGATATTCTAAAATCCTCAGATAATTTTCACAGTTGACTCCAATAATAAAATTAGCTACTCATAGTATTAAAAGAACATGGCTTGAAAAATAACTTCATAAATAAAAAAATTAATTACAACAGAAAAATGGCAAAGAGAAGATTGAAAAATTAACTGACTAAACAGCTAATAAAAAAATAACTGACTGCTAAGAAAGAATCAGCCTCTTCCCTTCTATTCTCTCCCCTCTGCTTTTTTTTTTTTTTTTGGCTTTCTTCTGCAGCCCCGTGCTCTTCCTTTGCTATTGCCAATTTATAGGCAAGATATGATTGACTTAAACCTTCTTTTTTTATTTAATTTGGTTTGGGATCGACAATGGCCAAAGCCATCCATTTATTTATTTACTTTCTTTATTATTTGTTTTCTTTTTTGTTGGCTACCAACTCAACATACAAGCCTCCATCATTTGTTTTGACTAATTATATTATAATATTTACTCATTCTTTTCACTTACTTGTGCATTATTTATCCACCATTTCCTTTTGCATTATGCATTCTATTCGTCTACCACCTGCGCACATGCACAATATATATACATGCATACACAATACAATATACACACGTATATATAATACACACACATTTATAATATAATATAATATAATATAATATTACACACAAATATATATATATATATATATATATATATATAATATCACACTGGAAAGAATGTTTGTGTCTCCGTTGGCTTCATTTTACTCGGTTTAGGTTTTAAATCTGTACAGAACACAAAAACGTAAAAAAAAACTAATTTTATATTAAAATAATAACTACTATGTAAATAATTGCTATCAATAGCTTATAATTAGGGATTCAGATTTGTTTTTTTAGAGTACTATCACACCCTTCAACTAAGCTTTTGTTAGTCACTAGCAAAACAATAAACACATTTAAAAATATAAGCTCCACTTTTGTAAAGATCACAAGTGTATTTAGCATATGCATCAAGCCTTTAAACCCCTAGGTTACCCTTGTAGACGAGTGATGTCTCGTGAGAGTTTCCAGTGATGGTACCCATAAACATCAAAATGGGCTTGTAGCTGAGATTAAAAAGATAAAGTATGACATGTATCAAAATACAAGTATGTTTTGTCTATCCTACTTTTTAATATACAAGCAAGATAATGTTTTAAAACAACATATGAGAAGATTTTGTGTGTGTTTGTGTGTGTGTGTGTGTGTGTGATCATTACATGATAAGAAAAGTATTACAACATTAAAACACATATACATCCTTTAAGCTTTTATTCAATCTCACTGGATATTCTCTAAAAAAGAAAGAATATAGGCATCTCACACTGATTGTCCTTGTAAAAGAATAAATGTAATGTAAAATCAAAAGAGACAATCATAAAGAAATAACGTGAATATATAAAGTGAGAGACGACTTAGCATAGCTCCATGAAAGAATACTCAATGTTAAGATCACAAAAGCAGCTGATAAGTGAATTCTCTACTAAATGAATGAACAAACAATGTACACATCAAATTCTCGAGGATTTTGCTCAGGTTATAACTTGGCCATGAGATTTAAGGTAAAAAAAAATGAAAGGACATAAGGGCTCAAAATATGTGTGATCAAGGCATGAATTGATCAATGAATACACACCTTCAATTTTTCAATTTCATTTTATTTGATTTGATATTTTGTTCAACAGCTAACCTTGTCTTTTACTTCCCTTTTTCTTTTCTTTCCTTTGTTACTAATTTATTTTTTTTTACATTACAAATAGATCACCATATTTCTCAATTTAACATGCACAAGTGATACGGACGAAACTTTCTCAATTTGACCTCAATTTCTCAATGTCATTTTAATTGTGTTTTCGTATTTAGGGACGAAACTTTAGCAATGATATATATAGCAAGAGACAAATAAATAAGCTTACAGATGATTCTAAGAAAATTATATCAACAAAGAAATATGTGGCTCAAAAGATCAAAGATGGTCTCGATTCATTTTTAAAAATGCACAATAGCTCAAAGTTATAAGAATTCAACATATTCAGTTACTATAGCAATTCAAACAATTAAGTCAAATACAAGTATAATGGAACTATTGAAAGAGTGATGTGGAAGAAATTCATCAAGAGTTAATGTAAATACTCCGAAAGGCGTGATTGGCTTTAAAGCTCACTTGGTAAAAAATCTCCACTTTTGTAAGGATGAAACTATACAATATGTAAAAATATTAAACTGATCATGATATGATAATAAGTGATGTAAAATAGCCTCTTTCTATATATTAAGATAAAATCTTATAATTGTATTAAAAAGAAAAGATAAGACAAAAATTGTGCTAAGGTAAATGAAAATATGTTTCAACAAATCTCCAAAATCTACATTTGCATTTCACATAAAACAGTGTAAAATTATAAAAGATACGCAAACCTCTTTTATAGATTTTAAGTGCGTTCAAATTGTATGCTTCTCTGCCTTGCGCATGTTTTTATTTTTGAAAAACATCTAAAATAAATGTTAGTCATATTTACAAATAAAAATAAACAAGTAAACAAGACACTCAAACCTAACACATCCTAGGAAGAATAATCATTACAAAGTCAAGTCAGACTTTTAACATCAAAATCAAGATAGTTTACAGTTCTTGTGATTTCAAAGCATCCCATTGCCTCAACATTTACTCGCCCTTTAATAATATATAAGTAAACCATCTAGTTCTCTGACATTAATCGTTTACTCCATTTGTAATTTTTATCCACACACGTGTGTTAAGCACAACAATGCCACCTATTTAGTCTCTTTACTCTTCTCTTACAGGTCATAGTATTGCGACTAGTAAGAAGTTAAGGTTGTTCCTCTTAGAACTCAACTCTCCTCACCATCTTTGCACAACGAATTATCTCGCCCTGATACCAAATGAAAATATCCGGTAAATGCAACATGCAAATGTAAACACTCGACCATCTATATGAGAAGTCATGACACTATCTAGTTCTTTAACATCTACCGGTCACAAAGACAAAACTATAGAAATTAACAACACAAATATCAGAAAACGAATGTATCCTACCCAACTTGAGAATGGCCACGTCCCAAGGTGCAAAAGGAAACAAAGGGTGGAAAGAAACAAACACACGAATGTCTCCTTCCCCCCCCCCCCCCCCCAAAACTTATGAATGGCCACATCCTGAGGCATAGAAGGAAACAAAGGGTGGGAAGAAGCAAACACAGGCGGAGAACAAAGTATTTCCCCCAATTACAGAGAAATTAACTACCAAATTATATAAACTATCCTAACTATACAAATGATGGGGTGTTACTTCTATTCAAGCAATGGTGGATCCATGAGATGCACACTTTTAACTAGATTGACAAAGTTCTCAAGGTAAGGCTTGAGACGATGCTCATTGACTTTGAAAATATTACGATTGCTAGAATTTTTAATTTTTACTACCCTGTATGGTGACACATCCCTTACCAGATCGGGTCCAGACTATTTACTCTTTAACTTACCAGGAAATAAGTGTGATCGGGTATTATAGAGCAACACTTTCTGATCGATGAAAAAAGATTTACACGCAATGCGTTGGTCATGGAATGTTTTCATCTTAGCGTTAGAGATTATTGTATTCTCATAGGCGTCATTTCGAAATTCCTCAAGTTCATTGAGTTGTAGCTTTCTTATCAGTCTCACCTCATCCAGGGTTTCATTAAATTGGTGAATGGCCCAATAGGCTTTGTACTTAATTTTCACAGGAAGATGACATGACTTTCCATACACAAGCCTATAAGGAGAAGCACATAATATAGTTTTATATGTAGTTCGATAAGCCCAAAGTGAATCAACTAACCTTATAGACCAGTCCATTCAGTTAGGATTGATAGTTTTCTCAAGAATGTGATTAATCTCCTGATTAGCTAACTCAACTTGGCCACTAGCTTGGGGATGATAAGGTGTACTAACCTTATGAACAACCCCATACTTTCTCATTAACATTCTAACAGGTTTATTACAAAAATGAGTGCCACCAACACTAATGATAGTACGAGGCATAGCAAAGCGAGAAAAGATATTCCCCTTCAAGAAATTGACCACAACGTGGTGATTATTGGTACGAGAAACAACGACCTCCACCCATTTAAACACATAGTCAATGGCCATAAAAATGTAGATGAATCCAAACAAACTAGGGAATGGTCTCATGAAATCAATACCCTAACAATCAAATATCTCAAAAGTAAGAATGGGGGCGAGGGGCATCATGCGTCTTCTAGTCAGACTTCCTAGTCATTGACATCTATCACAAAATGTGCAAAAAGTATGAACATCATAAAACATGGTGAGCCAATATAAGCCAGATTGCAGAATCTTTGCAACCGTCTTTTTCGAACTAAAGTGTCCACCACAAGCATAGGAGTGACAGAACTGTATGACAAATTGAAACTCATTGTTAGGGATACATATATGAATTATCTAATCGGGACAATAATTTAACAAATACGGATCGTCCCAAAAGAAATACCTCACATTTCTGAAAAAATTTTGTTTATCTAAGTAGGACTAGTGTGACAGTATCTTGCTAGAAGCCAAAAAGTTGGCTATATCAGCGAACCATGGAACAGTTGCTTGAGAAAGTGCTTGGATTTGGAAAAGATGCTTATCCGAAAAATACTCATTGATACGGAAAGTATCTTTGGCTTTCCCATCAGTAGGGAGCCGTGACAAATGGTTAACAACTACATTCGCTACCCCTTTCTTGTCTCGAATTTCAATGTGAAACTCTTGTAACAAAAAAATCCAACGGATGAGGCGTGGCTTTGCAATAGCCTTGGTAAGTAAGTTCTTTAATGTAGAATGGTTAGTATATATGATGACTAATGACCTTACCAAGTACAACCAAAATTTATCTAATGGTTGGCTATATTAGCGAACCATAGAACAGTTGCTTGAGAAAGTGCTTGGATTTGGAAAAGATGCTCATCCGAAAAATACTCATTGATACGGAGAGTATCTTTGGCTTTCCCATCAGTAGGGAGCCGTGACAAATGGTCAACAACTACATTCGCTACCCCTTTCTTGTCTCGAATTTCAATGTGGAACTCTTGTAACAAAAAAATCCAACGGATGAGGTGTGGCTTTGCATTAGCCTTGGTAAGCAAGTTCTTTAGTGCAGAATGGTCAGTATATATGATGACTAATGACCTTACCAAGTACGACCGAAATTTATCTAATGCAAAAATGACAGTAAGTAATTCCTTTTCAATTGTGGTATAGTTCAATTGGACTTCATTCAAGGTTTTGCTTGCATAATAAATAATATAGGATTTCTTGTCCACTCTCTACCCTAAAACTGCTCATACAGCATAATTACTAACATCACACATTAACTTGAAAGATGATGACCAATCAAGTGACCGAATGATATGTGCAGTTGTCAACAACTCTTTAAGCTTGTCGAAAGCTTCTTGGCATTTAGACGTCCATTCAAATAAAACATCTTTTGATAACAGATGGCACATTGGATGATAGATGGCACTAAATCCTACTATAAATCGCCGGTAGAACCCAGTATACCCAAGGAAATGTTAAATGTCTTTCACAGTTTTAGGAGTACGTAGTTTTTGGATCAGTTCAACTTTGGTTTTATCTACCTCAATCCCCTTGCTAAACATGATGTGCCCAAGCACTATACCTTGTGTCACTATGAAGTGGCACTTTTTCCAGTTTAGGACAAGATTACTCTCCTTACATCTTTTTAACACTTTCTCAAGATGTTCCAAACAACTCTCATAGGTATCTCCATACACAAAAAATTCATCTATTAAAACCTCCAAGAATCTCTCCACCATATCACTAAAGATACTTATCATGTACATTTGAAAGGTGTCCGGTGTATTGCAAAAGTCAAAGGGCATTCTTTTGTAAGCATGAGTACCAAAAGGACATGTGAAAGTCATTTTATCTTGATCTTCTATGGCAATTTCAATTTGATTGCACCTAGAGTAACCATCTAGAAAATAGTAAAAGGCCCGTCCTACCACTCGTTCTAAGACTTGGTCCAAGAATGGGAGTGAAAAGTGGTCTTCTATAGTAACAACATTCAGTAGACGATAGCCAATACATATGCGCCACCCAGTTTGAATTCTAGTGGGCACTAGTTTATTTTTCTCATTTTGAATTACCGTGACTCCAAATTTCTTAAGAACAACTTGAGTTGAACTAACCCACTTTGAATCAGAAATAGGGTATATGATACCCGCATCAAGAAGTTTCAATACTTTCCTTCTCACAAATTCTTCCTTAAAATATATGCAATGTGTGCATATAAGAAAACTAATACCATGAAGGTCTGCAACGGTCCAACCTAAAGCTTTTTTATGATTCTTTATCACTTTCACAAGGCTCTTCTCTTGGCCTTCAAACAGGCTAGAGAATATAATAACAGGATAAGACTTATCTTTACCAAGGAATACATACTTCAATGTACATGGTAAATGTTTTCTTTTTGGAATGGATGTTTTTTATTTAGAAGGGATAGACTTTATGACACTAGGAAATAGAGGCTCAAATGATGGGATTCAGTGACTCACTTGCATACATTGTTCTCTTTCTATCCTTCCAAGAATTGTGTCCCTAGACTTGACATGGTCATAATTTAACCGCCATGTGGCTTGCTTGAAACAAGAGCTTTTTCAATAGGATTCTCAAAAAATTCACTCTTAAAATACTCTTGCACAATAAACTCAATGCAATCTACTTCTCTGATGTCCTCATACTCTCTTTATTGTTTTCCAACTGAAAAGATATTCATCTCGACAGTCATATTTCTAAATGATAACTTTAATAGCCCATTCATTCCTACAATGGATTACGGTATTACACTTGGTTAGGAATAGTCGTCCTAAGATAACAGGAATTTAGTAAAGAGCACTAATGCTTTTAACCAGTTGTGTATCTAACACAATAAAATTCACTGGATAGTAAAACTTATCTATTTGAATGAGAATATCCTCCACAACACCCCTAGGAACCTTAATAGATCTGTTAGCTAGTTGCAAGGTAACACATGTAAGGCGCAACTCACCTAATCCGAGTTGTTGATAAATCGAATAAGGAAGTAAATTAACACTTGCTCCTAGATCAAGAAAGGCTCGGTTTATCTTATTTCCCCCTATTGTGTATGAAGACCTTTCGAAAGATTTCACATTAAACTAGTGACTTTTTGCGACTATAAACATTTTCAAAATCTTCCTCCCTCTTTTGTCTAATCCAAAACTGAAATAATTAGACAGCTGGGGTCCTTATACTTCGGTGAAGACTTACATTGCAAAATTGCACTCTAACTCTCATTCATAAAAGCTGTTTCTTTGATATGCAACCTCTTTTTTACAATACAAAAGTCCTTTAAGAATTTGGCATAGGAGGAAATTTGCTTAATGGCATTTAAGATTGGAATGTTGACCTTGACTTGCTTAAACACTTCATAAATTTCATAATTCAGAAGCTCATGTTTTGTTTTAGCCAATCTATAAGGAACGGGACATATTTCACAACATCAATGCCCTCATCTTCAGATGCTATAGTTGGCTCTAAGACTGACTCAACTTTCATTTTCTCTTTTTCACTCTCATCGTTTTCTCTTTCTTGTTCTCTCACATCTCTATTTCCTTCATCACTAACCTTTAGAGTTCCCTTTCTAGGTGGAATGATCTTTTCAATGATTTTTCTATGCCTCAGGGTTATGATGGATTGGACTTATTCATGACTAGATTGAGAATCAATCCTCGCTTCGATCATGTTTATTTACTTTGTGGGATTTGAATTTGGTTATAGTTGAGATGAAAATCTCCCCGATAGTTGTTAAGTCAAAGCTTGTGTCAAGTTAGACATTTGCTTTGCTATATCCTCTAACATCCTAGTGTGTTGCAATAACACCTTGTCCTGCTTATCCATCCTATTATTGACCCCTCTCATATCATTTGTCAATTGATGAACATTATCTTCTAAAGATCTCCTATGAGAGGGTTGATATGTATTAGGTTGGGGTTAGAAAGACATGGATTGTTGAGCTTGAACAGGTTAGGATTGAAAAGATTGAGGGTTTTGAGGCCATCCTTAGAATGTTTGAAGATTCGAAGGACTCTCGTTTCTCCACCCAAAGTTTGGATGATTTCGTCATCCAGGGTTATATATGTTCAAGAAAGGGTTCCCCCTAGCTCGTTGGTCACTATATGTATCCTAATATTGGCTAACCGCATTGGCTTGTCCATGCAAGATCTCCTTGAAACCTGGTATAATTGGACATGTAGCAGTTTCATGTTCCATTGTACCACACATTAAACAACTCTATTCCCTGGAAGACTTACTATACATAACATTGCCCTTACTTATCTCTATAGTTTTTAACTTTCGAGTAAGTGCAACTATTCTAGCATTCAGATCATCCACTCTTTTTATCCACAAGCACACGGTTGACGTTTGTAGTTTTATCTAGGGAGTCCGGAATCGTATCTCCTCAAGGACCTAGCCTAATATAGGCTATAGTACTCACCTCACACTAACCTAGCTCAGGTCGACTAGAAATTGGGTGAATTGAATCTAAAATAAAAGGAAAAATAAAAGGGACTGAAAATCTTTTGAATTTTGATGATTGTTTTGAATTACTAGCCTATTGCAATGAAATTAAAAGTGATTACAACTAGACAATTAAAGTAAAGCAAATTGAAATTAGAATTAAAGCAATTAGAAGGGAATTGCGCTCACATGATCCAATCACTCAATTTCATCCAAGGCTTCCAATGGGGTTTATAACTCAAATCAAACACAACATTTAAGTGTGTTTGATTCAAAGGATTTAACTTTGAAAACCGATAATTATCAAGCAATTGAAATTGGATACATGGTCAATGGGAAATTAAAGGTTAATACCATCGATTTAACTAGGGTTAATACTAAATTTGTGGTTTATGCCTTGAATTAGTCAAATATAGTCAATAATTTAAGTTTTCTAAGGCATCTTCAATCAATTGATGGGAATGAATTTCTAACAATTGTAGAGTATTTATCTAGTCAAGAGTCCTAAATTAATACCATCGATTTGGGTGATTAAAATCTCCAAACTTAGTCAACAATCTAAGTTTTTTAAAATTCCACATATAATCACTATAAATTCAAAGTCTAGAAAAATATAGCAATTAATTCATGGGATACCTCCATTGAAATTCTTAGATTATTTGGGTGATTTTCACATTTGAACCCAATATAAGAAACTAGCTAATTAAATTCATAATAAAGGCATGTGAAATATAGAGAAAGCATGTAGAGATTTAAACTAAAATTTACTTGAATATTAAAAGTGTTTGGATACAAAATAAAAAATAAAAAAAAGTGCAAGAAAGTGAAGAAAAATATAATACAATGAAGAAAACCTAAAAATTAACTCTATACTACCATTACAAAGATAAATCTAAGCTAAAAATGAAGAAAAATTGGAAGAACCAACCTTAGAGGAGTTTCTCCCATTGCCCCTCTACCTAAAACTAATCGTAACTACACAAAAAACCTACACAACTGCCCTAAAACGCAGTTTCAGACACAAAAATGTAATTTGGAAGTCGAAATAGCATATGAACGGTCTTCGGACGGTGCGTCTGAAGGCAGTCTAAAGTGCGTTTGAACGGTGCGTCTGAACGATAGTCCGAAATGCCTCGAAACGGTACGTTTGATGCCAGTCCAAAGTGCATCCAAACGGTACGTCTAAAGATAGTTCGAAGTGAGTTCGAGCGGTGCGTCTGATGCTAGTTCAGATGGTAAACTGTTCACTAGTCGACCCAATAACTTTGAAGCTTAATTTTGACCACCTTAGAGGCTGATTCAGTCGATGTACATTAGAGGAGAAGTTGTAGCTCTTAATGTTTTCTTTTCAATGGCTTAAAAATTAACTCAATCAGACATCAGAACAAAAAGTTATGGCCAAAATACCAAGACGGGTTGGATTTCTCATCACTGGTTTGCTCGTTTTGAACCCGTTTGATCATTCTTTGTGTCTATTTGCCTTTATTAGCTCCTATAACCTATAAAGTACATAAGAAACATAATAAAACAAATATTGAACTAAAATAAGACAATTAAGAATAATAATATATATCCAACAAGGTAAAAATTAAAGGCTTATGATTATACTTTTATGGTGTAATCACAACTCCCAACTTACATTTTGCTAGTCCCTAGCAAAAACTATAAAAAACATAAAAGATAATCTCTAGTTTTGTAGGATTCACGTGTGCGTTTAGCTTATGCACCAAGCTTTTAAACCCCTAGGTTACCTCTAGTGGACGAGTGGTGTCTCGTGAGGATTTTCAGTGATGATACCCACAAACATCCTTATATGAATTGCTTATCAAGATAAGAATAAGGAATGGATGCATAATCCTACTCAAGTAAACATTAGATGCCACCCGAAACTTCAATACTTGCATTAATATGCAACAAGTCATGCAAAAGAGAGGTTCATGTGTGTGGGTGAAAAATCATGCTAAACAACACAAATGAAACTCATTTATGCAAATCCACCACTCTAATGCTTTGATTCAATCCTCACTGGACATACACTCGCAATTAAAGTTCCACATGGTTCTCATAATGGTATACTCAACAATAGAGTAAATGTAAAGAGATAAATCAAGTGAACATACCAATTACAAAAACCAAAAAGATAGAAGTGTATTGACATTAGCATATTTTCATGAAAGAATGTTCATAGTTAAGCATTTATTCAAAAAAATTGACAACATAAAGCTTATACTCTATTGAAAACTTCAATCAAGTACAACTCGAATCAACTAAGCCATGTAGAGGTGAAGAGGGCAATGTAGAAGAGGTGAAAGGTAAGGGTAAAGAAAGGAATCAAATGGTTAAATCATGTGTGATCAAGGCATGAAATGATGAATGTAAAACAACTAAAACTCTCCATTTTCAACATTTAATACACTTTTCTCTACTTCTCACTCTTTTCTAAAAATATTTTCAACTTTTGAACTCCTCTTCCATTCTTTTCTTCTTTTTATTCTTTTTTTTTTTCTTACTTCTTATTCCTTCTTTTTTTTTTCTTTTTCTTACTTTTCCTTTTGTTTCCATCCTTTTATCATCCTCTTTAGATTCAACAACTACTTTTCATATTTCAATATGCTCATATGCATTGAACTCCCCAAATCAATCTCTTCTTTCTCTTTTTTTTTTTTTTTAGCAATGCAAAAATAATCTTTTCTGACATAAGCGTCCCTTTGCAATACAAGAGATGAAATCACTTTATACGTTTAGGATAAGAATGAAAGACCAACAAGGGTCAAGAGAAAACGCATGGTTTGGCAACGAGAAACTCATGGCTATGAAAAAAAATATGGTATAGAATCATGTCTAAAGTTGTACAACTGAAGCATTTCATAGAGTACATGTGTCAATATTATGATCAAAACTCAACTCATGAACCAAATACAAGCATAGTATAGGTATTGAATGAAATGAGGGTGAATAAATTATCCTTGAGTAAATATAAACGCTCCAAAAGGCAACCTCACAAGGTAATAATCTCTACTAAAGTAAGGGTGAAAGCAAAGACTAGTAACAAATTATGTTAAAATGCATGATTGTGCACAATGATATAATCCCTTCTACAAATGCATGAATTAAGCAATCCCCATAACATGTTGGGTATGAGAAGTGATTCAATATCATCTTGAGTAAAGATACATGCGAAAATTCCTATCTTCTAATCTGAAAAGGAATTTTCACAAGTTAAACAATTTTTTTTTTATAGGGTACTAAACAAAGGAACAAAAACAAAGAAAACAAAGGCAAAGCCTCTACCCCACCCCCAACTTAAAATGATGTATTGTCCTCAATATATGAGAACAAAGCATGAAATGCAAATAAATGGTGGGAAAAAAGAAAATAGGCACCTCCAACTTGTAATGACAAACAAACTAAGAAAACAAAGAAATAAAATAACTATTCCTACTCCTACCCGAATTAGAGAGAAAATATCACCCAATGCCACAAAATGAGAATTTGTCATCATCCCACGCCCCCAATTTAGAGATTTTCAAAGAGTTCATGCAAATGTAAGAATATGCAATGGCCACTGCTTTGATGAACTGGATGATATAACCTTGAAGCACATAAGGGTAATAAGGGTCATGAAATGTAGAGAATGGAAAATAATCATGCATAAATGTGTCGATGATATTCATGCCATGAAGTGTTTGATCCTCCCCTTCTTTTTGTTGGTCGACCATGGGTGTAATGCTTGGTTCCAATATCGGGACATGGAGTTCCAAAGACTCCGATAGGTTAGAATTAGGTGTGAGAGGCATAAAACTAGGAATCTCATGATCCCTAGATATGGTAAGGATGATCTCTAAACCATCAACATCCTCATTGATAAGCACATTCCCAACATCTAATAAACCAACATCATCATTAAAGGTAATCTCAATACTACCCATCTCTTCTTGTTTGGAGTCCCTAAATTCGAATTCCTCCCTCTTAAATTTTTCATTCTGAAATTTATTTTCAATTATTTTCTCACCTACCGTAGGAACATCTTCCTTAGACACAAAGTCTTGGAGAATGATGGTTTGGTCAATGATATCCTCATTCCTATGGTTAGTGATGGGATGAGCAGGTTCACTTATGCACCCTTGTCTAATAAGAACTAGTGGAGATGGCATAAAGGACTTGTCCTCTGCTTGGACAACCAAGGTTTACATTAAAAGAGTCAATTGATTCTGTATCTCATTAAGGCCCTCATTTACTCTAGAATTCACTTCTCCTTGAAATTTTATTGCTTGTTGAAGAGTGTTCTCTAGAGTGTCCTCTATGGTGTCCGCTTGTGTGTCATTGTGAGGAGTGTGATATTCCTCATAGGGTAAAAATTGGGCATGGGGGTATTCACATGGTGGAGTTTGGTAGGATGGAGGTGATGCATGGTAATAGTCAAAGGGCTCTTGGTATGGGTGAGGTTCAAAATAATGTTGTGAATATGTAGTCTCATATTCCCTATCAAGGTTAAATTGATCACACCCTCCAAGATTGGGAGGTGGTCGTGGCGGCTCCCTTTGGCCATTAGCTCTAAGATGTTCCCTAAGAAACATGTTGGATGATGAATGGTGTGAAAATGAGCCACCAAACATAATGAAGTGCACAATAAAATATGGATGCAATGCACAAACAAATGTAGCGCACCACGCCTCAACACATCATATACAACAATGCTCAATAATTTTTCATCCGAACCTCCAATCTTCACAAATTATATACCACCAATTTGCAATAAAAAAAACAATCCCTAATTCTCCACTAGCAATCCTCCAATGAATTTATTAAAATAGAACAAAAACTATACAAATCAAACAAAATAAACCTAAAATAAAGAGAAAAAGAAAGAAATAAAATCTATTACACAAAAAATAGAACAAAATTACAGAATGGCCTAAGCCAAACATTCTTTCGTCATGTTAGATTGATGGAGATTCAATCCACCAATTGCTCTTTAACCCAAAACTTGTTAGTGCTCGCCTCGTGCCTTTGGTCCCCGATAACGGCGCCAAAAACTTGACTTGCCTCCAATGTTGATTCCATATCTAAAAGTGTAATCTTTGTCCCCTAATTAAGTGTTTGTTAGCCTCTATATGGGTATTAGAATAATTTTTTAGCAATAAATTGATTTAAACTGGTTTTCTATGTGTATTGTAGATTTTTGGTGATAAAATAGTGAAAATGGCCTAAAGAGAAAAGGTCCGACCAGAAGGACCGTTCGGACGGTTCCCACCGTTCGGACGGATAAATAACTGTTCGGACACTCCCACCGTTCGAACAGTCTGTTCGGACAGGCAAATTACCGTTCGGATACTACGACGAAGATCGGAGTTCCAGAGTCAATTTTTCCTGTTCAGAGCCATTCCAGAGTTGTCTTTTCCCGTTCTAAGCTATCACAGAGTCATCTTTTCCAGTTTGAAGAAATACAGAGCCGAGATTCTGCGTCTGAAGACCGTCCGAACGGTGAAATAACCATCCGAACGATTATGCCACCGTCCGAACGGTGCGTCCGGACGCTATTCAGACGACCTTAAGACGCACTTCGGACGGTGAGTGCAGATTTGCCCTACAACCCAGCAATCAAAGAAAAAGATGGCTTATGTTATTTTTTAGGTTTTCTGTCACGGGTAGAGAGGGAGAATAGGGAAAAAACTTGTATTTTGCTTAGACTTAGTTTACATTGTTGTATTTAGGACTTTGGGAAGGGTTTAGTTAGATTTCTAGTGTTGTTTATGTGTAATCTTTCACATTTTCTATAGTTCAATATATACACTTTTGATTTCAAGTCAAGAATGTTATCTCTATATTTTGGGAAGCTTTCAACTATGGAATCTTCAAGCTAAGCTCATTGTTTGGGGACAAATGTGAAGATCCACCAAGGAATGTATAGGAAATGAAAGGGGAGTTCTCAATCTTGTTGAATATCTATTTTGCATCTTTATTTCTAATTATATTGAAATTAATTGTTGTAGAAATCTTAGATCTATAATCATAGTTAGTAACATGTGATTTATTTCTAAAGAACCCATGAATGGTGATAAAACTTAATTCTAAAATAATTAGATATTCCCAAATTTTCAAAGCTAAACTTTCCAAATCAATGGCCTTTGGACAGTTCTTGATTTGAGTTAACCCAAACTCCCCATTTCAAATTCCGTACTAGAATTGGTATATTGGAACATTTGAACCCAAACCCCCTTTTTAATCAAGTTAAATCCTTACTAGGTTTTCATTTGGAATTTTGGTTCAATCAAAAGTTAATTTAGTCATAATTATGGTTGTTGAAGTAGAATTTTCATAATTGTCAAATTGCTTTAGCTAGAATCAAGTTGTTGGGTTTAATTTCAATTCAATTGTTTGCCTAGTTATTAGCAAAACAACTCTTCAAACACCAAAAGATTTTCGGTCAAATTTTAGTTTCCATAGTCATTAATTCCACTCTTGGTATGCAATTTCAATTTGCATAGGTTTCTAAACTTTACTCGTTTCTATTACTTAGATTGGCACAAGTCTCATGGGAGAACACGGTAGAGGGAATACCCCCAATTAAACTACAAGCACCTCCATCATGGTGAGCGTGGCGGGAGCAAGTCAAGTTTTGGCGCCGTTGCCGGGGACTTGAAGGAATGAGCAAAGTGTGAAAACGAAAAAAAAAAATTGCAAATCGTAAAAATAATGTGGGAATTGATCACCCACCTACGAGGGAAGCATTTACGGCTTCGGGCCTAGGTACTTTTTTTTCAATAGTTTCTTTTGTTTGATTAACTAGTAGCATTGCATATTGTTAGGAGCATTAAAGGAGTTAGGATAGTATGCACTTTATTTGCTAATTGGTGGTAATTTAGCACGTGGAGTGGGAGATTAGAGTTGAAAAGCTATTGTCCGGTAAAGAGAAGAAACTGTTGTCCGGCATATATATATTATTTGTGTATGATGTGTTGACTAGGATTGAGGCATACTATTTGTGCATTTCATTCGCATGTCCCATTGGGCACGAATTGACAATAGACGCCTTTTACGAGTCGACCCACCATCACCAGCTAGCACACCTTCTCCCGGAATTTCATTAGTAGTCGACCTAGGTGCAACTCCTATGGATGACATAAACAATGAAGGTAGGCTACCTAATGTTGCTCCACCCAATCCAAATGTTTTGCCAAACCCACCGATGGATGGATTGCCACAACAACCTCCTTTACATCTGGCCCATGGTTTAGGGGGTGAAAACATAGAAAATGAGAGCAACCATAGGGACATGGGGGCTCGCCAATTCCGAATGAGGGATTTCTTGAACCCATCGCGGCAAGCACCGAGTTCTTGCCTTGTTATTCCACGCCACTATGCCGCTTTGAACATAAGGCCGGGCATGATGCAATTGCTTCCTCAATTCCACAGAGTTGATTCGGAAAGGCCTTACGCCTTCATCAAGGAATTTGAGGATGCATGCTCCTTAGTGATGGACAACTCGTGTCCACGGAAAATCTTTTTTCTTAAAATCTTTCCATTTTGTTTAAAGGATACCACCAAAACGTGGTTCAATTCTTTGAGACCACTTTTTATCCACTCTTGGTAAACTCTTCAAGGAGAGTTTTTGAAAAAAAAATTCTGGAAAATAGAACGGAGGCGCTTAGACGCCAAATCTCACAATTTTCTCCAATGTTTGGAGAATCATTTTTTCAGTGTTGGGAGTGGTTTAAAGAGCTTTTAGTTTCTTGCCCACACCATGGCTTTGCCAAATGGCACATTATCAACATCTTTTACTCTTCTTTAATGCCCCAACTCAAGCAATTCGTTGAAACTCTATGCGCGGGAACATTTATGGATAAGCAACCTCACGAAGCTTATTCATACTTTAATTACCTCGCTAATATGGCTCACGATTGGGCAACCACTAGGACCCAAAATCCTGAAGGTAGACCAAACATGCAAAGGGCGAAATATCAATTGAAAGAGGTTGATGATATGAATGCTAGGCCTGCCACCATGGCAAGAAAAATAGAGGCTCTAGAGTTTAAGAACATAAGTTTGGTGGGGAGTGAAGAGTCTAAGGGAATGTGTTGTGCAATTTGTGAGTCCAAAGTGCATGACACCACGGCATAACCGGTTATCCCTGGGATTAAGGAAGCCTTACATGACCAAGCCTTGCATGGCCAAGCCAATGCTATTGGGCAATACAATCGAGGTGTGGGAAACCCCTACTCCAATACTTATAACCTGGGATGGAGAGATCATCCTAATTTTGGATGGCGCAATGAGGGGACTTCAAATCCCCAAGCTTATCAAGGACGGTATCACAACCCTCAATCTTATCAAGCACCTCCTCCACCATCACACCCACAACATTACTAACCTCCATCGGTCACATCATTTCTAACCCAACCGAAACCATTCTAACCTCCACCTCAAGCTCAACCCAACTCATACCACCCTCCACTTTGAAAGCCGTTGGAGGATACCCTCCAATAATTCATCCAAACCCAAGGGGGGGTAAATTCACGGGTTAATAAAACTTTAGATGACATCAAGAGTTAATTGACTCTTCTTACACAAGCTTTGACCCTTACTGAGAAGGGTAAGTTGCCTGCACAACCTCAACCCAATCCAACTAGGCAAGTGCATTCTACCAAAACCTTGGCCCAACCATCAACTAACCACGAGAATGTTTCGTCCATTACCACTTTGAGAAGTGGTAAAGCTATTGACAAGACCATCCTTCCTAGGGACCCTAAGGGTGGGGTAAAAGTGTCTAAGGTAGATGAAGGGTCGGGCATTAATAGGAAGAGCCTAGAAAAGAAAAAGAGGTTGAAAGAGTGCCAAGTGAGAAGGAGGAGGGGAGTGAGAAAGAAAAAAAATGAGAGAGAAAAGAAAGAGGAAGGAATTGTGAGAATAAAGGGCCGAGTGGCTCCATGTCCAATGGTGAGGAAGTTTTGAGAGAGGAATGTGAGATCTTGGCTCACGCTCTATTTTCTCACCGGTTAGTTAAACCCAATAATCAATTAAGTTCGGAGATTTATGAAACTTTCAAGCAAGTCAAAATAAATCTTCCTCTCCTTAAAGCCATTAAACAAGTGCCCTCTTATGTTAAATTCCTTAAGGATTTATGTACTGTTAAAAGGAGATTAAATGTGAGGGAGAACGCCTTTCTTGCTAAAGATGTCCATTCCACAGTCCAAGTCAAAACCCCACTAAAGTACAAAGATCCCGCTTGTCCTACTGTGACTTGTATCATAGGAGACCATAGGATAAAGGGGTGCTTTCTAGACTTGGTGTGAACCTATTGCTGTACTCGGTGTACGAGCAATTGGGACTAGGTGAGTTGAAACCTACAAGGATCACACTCCAGTTAGTGGACGGATCGATCAAAGCCCCTAGGGGAATAATTGAGGATGTCTTAGTGAAAGTTGATAAGTTTTATTACCTGGCCAATTTTGTGGTCTTAGATACCCAACCGGTTGTAGATCCCCATGCTTGGAGCCACATTCCTATCATTTTAGGTCGACCCTTTCTAGCCACATGTGATGCCATTATCCATGTGTGAGGGGGTCTCTTGAAGTTGTCTTTTGAAAACATGTCCGTTGAACTTAATATGTTTAACGTGCGGGAAAAATCGGGGGATTTAGAGGACGTCCGGGAGGTGAATCTTATTGACTCGATAGTGCAAGAGCACTTCGAGAGGCAAATGGTAGAAGACCCTTTGGAGAAAATGTTGACATTTAGTGAGGGTCTAGATTGCTTGGGAGATGAGGAAGAGGGGGATGTTTTTAATGAGGGTAGTTGTCTAAAGGTTTGTCCTATCATGGCGGTGGGTCAATGGACCCCTACTTTTGAACCTTTGACTCCTAACCCTATCAAGCCCTAACCATCCGAACTAGAGGCTCCTAAGCCCGATAGCAAGCATTTGCCTTCTACCCTTAAATAGGTATTTTTGGGTAAAGGTGAATCTTATCCCGTAGTGATATCTTCATCACTCACGAAAGCTCAAGAAAGGAGCTTGTTAGAGGTGCTTAAAAAACACTGGAAAGCCATAGGTTGGACAATCACCGATTTGCACGGCATTAGCCCTTTTGTATGCACACATCGCATATATTTTGAGGAAGGGGCTAAGCCGGTGCACCAAATGCAACACCGATGAACCCAACTATGAAAGAAGTTGTGAGAGGTGAGGTACAAAAACTTCTTGATGCGGGTATTATATACCCAATTGCCGACTCTAAATGGGTGAGTCCCACCTAAGTTGTCCCCAAAAAGTCCGGGGTGATGGTAGTTAAAAATGAGAATAATGAATTGATACTTACCCGAATCCAAACCGAGTGGCATATGTGTATTGACTACCGTCGCCTGAATGTCGTAACTACCAAGGATCATTTTTCCCTTCTCTTCCTTGACCAAGTCATGGAGAGGGTAGCGGGACAGGCTTACTATTGTTTCCTTGATGGTTATTCCGGATATAATCAATTGGATATCGCCATGGAAGACCAAGATAAAACCACATTTACATGCCTCTTTAGCACATTTGCTTACAAGCGAATTCTCTTTGGGTTATGCAATGCTCTTGCCACTTTTCAGAGATGCATGATAAGTATTTTTAGTGATATGGTGGAGCGAATTTTGGAGGTCTTTATGGATGATTTTTTCGTATATGGGGACAACTTTGCTCAACGTCTTCAAAACTTAGAGTCGGTGCTAAAACATTGTGAGGAGAGCAATCTTGTGTTGAATTGGGAGAAGTGTTACTTCACGGTGACACATAGTATAGTTCTAGGCCACATCATCTCCAGGAGGGGCATTGAGGTAAATCCCGCCAAGGTCGAGCTTATTGAAAAGCTACCTGCCCCTAGGAACGTGAGAGATGTGAGATCTTTTCTTGGGCACGCCGGTTTTTACCGATGCTTCATTCAATCATTTAGTTCCATTTCTAGGCCCTTATGTGCCCTCTTGGCAAAAGACGCTCCATTTGAGTGGACTCCGTCTTATCAGCTAGCTTTTGATAAGTTGAAAAATCATTTGACTACAGCTCCCATAATCCGGCCTTCAGATTGGAGCCTCCCCTTTGAATTAATGTGTAATGCTAGCGACTTTGCTGTGGGGGTCGTATTAGGCCAACGAAATGAGAAGAAACCTCATGTGCTCCATTATGTCAGCAAAACTTTGAATGAGGCCCAAATAAATTATACCACCACCGAGAAAGAACTGTTGGCTATTGTGTTTGCTTTGAACAAGTTTCACTCTTATTTAGTGGGGTCTCATGTGATAGTTTTCACTGACCACGCTGCACTTAAATACCTCTTGTCCAAACAAGACGCAAAGCCTCAATTAATTAGGTGGATTCTCCTTCTTCAAGAGTTTGATCTTGAAATTAGGGACAAAAAGGGGGTGGAAAACATTGTCGCGGATTATTTGTCCCGCCTTCTTTTTTAGCACCTTACCAAAGATGACTCTCCTATTTGTGAGACCTTCCCTGATGAGCAACTCATGTCTTGCAACGCCTTGAATCAAGCCTTAACTCCTTGGTACGCCGATGTGGCCAACTATTTGGCCACAAAAGTCATTCCTCATCATTGGTCCGCATTGGACAAGAGGCGATTCTTTAGACTAGTGAGACAATTTTTTTGGGACGAGCCTTATTTGTTCAAATATTGCATGGATCAAGTTGTACGAGGATGTGTGTCGGATGAGGAATTTGAAAGCGTAATGAAATTTTTTCATTCTCATACATGTGGGGGCCATTTTTCGTCGAAGAAAACAGTGGCCAAAATTTTGCAAAGTGGACTCTATTGGCCGACTATGTTTAAAGATGTGCATTCATTTTGTGTGGCGTGTGATAGATGTCAAAGGCTAGGGAGCCTTACTAGGAAACACATGATGTCCCTTAACCCTATCCTTGTTTTGGAGGTTTTTGATTGTTAAGGCATAGACTTTATGGGTCTATTTCCTAGTTCTTTTAGGTATCTTTACATCTTATTGGCCATTGATTATGTTTCCAAATGGGTAGAGGCAATACCAGCATGAACCAATGACCACCAAGTTATGGTCAAATTTTTCAAAGAATATATTTTTTCCCAATTCGGTATGCCATGGGCCATCATAAGTGATGGTGGCTCGCATTTTTGTAATAAGCCATTAGGGATACTTATGAGAAAGTACGGCATTATTCACAAAGTTGGTTTTTCATACCATCCCCAAACACAAGGTCAAGTCGAATTAGCTAACCGTGAAATCAAGACAATCTTGGAAAAGACGGTTAATCCGTCTCGAAAGGATTGGTCTTTGCACTTAATTGATGCATTGTGGGCCTATCGAACGGTTTACAAAACCATGCTAGGTGCCTCCTCGTACCGTCTTGTGTATGGAAAAGCATGTCACCTCCCGGTTGAGGTCAAACATAAGGCATATTAGGCTATTCGACAATATAATTAGGGGTTGGGTGAAACCGACAACCACCGGAAGCTACAATTGAATGAGCTAGATGAAATACGAAATGATGCGTATGAAAATGCAAAAATTTCAAAGGCTAAAATGAAAGTCTGTCATGACCAACACATTCAACGCAAATCTTTTAACGTTGGTCAAAAAGTTCTTCTCTACAATTCCCGGTTACATCTCTTTCCGAGAAAGTTGAGGAGTAAATGGTCCGGCCCCTACCAAATTAGGGAAATCTTTCCCTATGGTGCTATTGAGGTGCAAAATCTTATGAATGACACACCTTTCAAGGTCACTGGGCAAAGGTTAAAACCCTACTTCTAGCCCTTCCAAGGTGAGGTAGATTGTGTGGATCTTATTGATCCACCCATCTTGACTTGATGATTGTCCCCTATGAGTTCCGCCCTCCCATGGTTGTTGTCCTAATCTATTTCGTGTTGTTATTGCTTTGAGGACAATGCAACCTCTCAAGTGGAGGGTGGGGCGAGCGTGTTTTGAGCTCATTTTTGTGTAAATTTGTATAGTTTGATTTGTTTTCTTTTGTTCATTTGCAGTTTTTTGAAGTTTAAGTTAGTTTTTGTATAGTGTTTTGAGTTTTCTGGGTTTTCCTGATTCAATTGAACTTTTTTGTGGTTTACCATTCGGACGGTGCGTCCAAACATGTTTGTCCGTTCGGACGGTGCGTTTAAACGCATACTTTACCGTTCAGATGGTGAATTCGAATAGCCTATGGTGCAATTATTTCCCATTCAGACGGATTCCAGACGCGCGTCGAACGCTACATTCAGACGCCTTTTTGACCGTTCGGATGCTTATTAACCATCCAGACGGTGCGTTCGGACGCACTCCGAACGCGCGCCGAACGCATGTCCACCCCTATAAATAGGGAGCGTCCGTATTGAGGTCAGACTCAATACAAATGCTATACAGGGAGTTTTTAAGAGTTGTGAGAGCTTTTGGACGACAGCGGAGCCCGAGCACGTGCCCTTGACTCCTCCACCCTTGATTTCACGCTTCCCCAGGTATTCTTGTGCCCTTTCCTTATTTACTTTATTTTATACCTAGGGTTTACCTTTTAAGGTGTTTAGATATGGTAGGCAGAGGGGCCCAAGGTGCCCTTCCGATTGCCGCAACTGAGGCTGAGCTAGCCCCAGCCTATGACGCCACACATTTTGAGTTAGAAGATGCCTTTGAGGCATTCTCCCAAACTTGGGTGAGGAGAGGCGTAGAACTTGAGCGCCAGATGGACTTAGATCATTTTAGGGACCCCGGGTTTTTGTGGGCACTGATCTTTGAGGGCTGGGGTTGGGTCCCTCTCATTACCTTTACGGGAGAAGTCATTTTTACCTTGCTCGCTGAGTTTATGGTGAACGTGTCAGCCTGTTGTATTACTCGAGGACACGAGCAGATTATGTCCTCGATTAAGGGGTTTGACATTGGAATCACCCCTGGCAATTTTGCGGAGTTGTATAGACTGCTTAGGGTGGCAGACCCGCAGTATGGTTTCCCATCTAGGGGAGCCCCGGATGACTTCAGGGTCATTTCCGACGAGATTTGCCTCCCAGGCACTGATTGGGTTATGCATCGGCAACTGGCGGTTAGCTCATTACTCCCGATTTACGCCCCCTTGTACATTTTTTGCTGTCAATCCGTTTACCCCATTGCTAGGCATTCTGAGGTTAAGAGGGGTAGGGCGAGTCTGTTGTGGGCCATTGGGATAGGTAGGACCATAGACCTCTTGTAATTTCAGTTTAGGGCCCTAGCGGAGGAGTGCTTGCACCCGCGTGCTCAGGGATCCATCCCCTTCGCGGTTCTTTTGACACGGGTGATCGAGACTGCATTTGGGGGCCCTGCTGTTAGATTTCCTCGTCTCCCGCAGTCGAGGGAGGCCATCGGTAGATCCATCATCCAGCAGGGATTGAGATCTCGCAAACTGCAGCAGCAGCAGGAGCAGTTCCAGCCACAGTCACAGCAGCAGTAGCAACAATAGCAACAGCAGCCGGACCTTGCTGACCTGGACTAGTACGACCTAGATATTCATCAGCATTAGCAGCAGCAGCAGTAGCAACACTTTTAGCCACCGCCGATGCCCGATCCGGCATTACAAATGCTTAGGCAGATGCAACAGACTTTAGCTATGTTAGCTGCGGGATCAGCACAGTAGTCTGCCGATATTGCTAGGCTGGAGGCTGCCTACGCAGCTTGTTTTGCTACACTTGAGGGCCAGATCCAAGCCCAGTCTGAACAGATTACCACACTCTAGGGTCAGACCCGAGGCCAGACCAGGATCATAGAGGAGTTATTTGTTGAGGTCTGGGCCCTTAGGTCAGCTGTTGCACCACCTCTAGATGATGATGGAGATGATTGATTAGAGTCTAAGATTTTGATGCCTTTTGTACGCACATAGCATATCATTGCATCATGTTTTGTATATTGTTTTGAGATACTAGATTATGTTTGAGCTTTCTTTACTGTACATCATTTATTTTTGTATCCCCTTGTTATCTATCTTGTATTTTTGGATTGTTTAGGTGTTCTCAAATTTTGGTTTATGTTACTCGCCTATACCATTTTGATGGGGATTTTGGTATTGTATGGTATCGGTATCAGTCTTCATTTCTCTCACGCATCTAATTACATCTCTTATTATGTATGCTTTGCTAGCTTTTGCGACAGATGCGTTAACTCCTCATTTTTGATGCACTATAATATTGTTTTTGACATTAAGACCCAACTTAGATTGAGATGGACTCATTGTCTTACTTTTAACTCCATGGAAAGTGCTTGATTCATGCATTGGTTGAAAGTTATATACTTTTCACATGAGTTATGTTTTGCAATATATTTTTGTTACTCTACTTTACATTTTCGTCCATACTTAGTGGAGATTATCACCTTGTGAGCTTTAGAGCATTTACCATCTTTTTTAGAGTCTACATTTACTCAAAGATTGATCTTTCACCCTCATTTCTCTTGAATAACTTCTTTATGCTTGCATTTGGTTCATAAGATGAGTTCTGATCTTGACATTGACACTTTTACTCTATGGAATATTATAATTTGGCATTTTTATGTAATTTTAAGCCCATATCCTTCTTGATAGCCATTATCTTTTTTACTTCACTATATAACCCATTTATCATTTCATTTATCACCAACTTCTTCCTCAAAAGATATCAATGAAATTTTTTGTACTTCATAACCCTATTCTATACTATGTTGGGGAAACGAAGTTATAAAAAAAAAAATCAAATAGAAAAAGAGAAGAAGAAGAAGAAGAAGAGTAAGAGAAAAGAAAAAGAAGTGGGTATATGATATTAAAAAAAGAAAAAAAGAAAAAAAGAAGAAGTTATGAGAATCATGCAAAGTGGCAACGAAGTCAAAGAGAAGGAGTTGTAAAAACTGAAAATATTTATTGTTCGAATCTTTGGGTACATAACAAGGGAGGAGTTGGACATGATATCTTTTCATCATCTCATTGACACGTGATGTGTTTTGTACTTACCTTTCATCATTCCTACTTTACCTCTTCGCCTTCCAAATCACTTAATCGATCCAAAGATGCTTCATTATAATTTTCATTAGAGTAAAAGTTTTATCTTGTCAATTCTTTGAATCATTACGCATCTATGAACATTCTTTCATGAAGTTATGCCAAAGACGATACACATACACGTTGTCCGGTTCTTTGTTTTGGATATGTTCACTTATTTTACCTTGTACATTTACTCCATTGTTGAACATATCATTACGTGAACCATGTGGGTCTTTCATTCCGAGTGTATACCCGGTGAGGATTGAATCAAAACTTTACAGTTCGGAAGTGCATAATTGAGTTCCTTGTATGTTGCTTAGCATTGGCTTATCAAGCACAAGAGCACAAACTTCTCTAGTGTATGAATTTTTGCATAAACTCCTATATGTGTTTGAGGTTTGAGATGCGTCCATCGATATCTTGAGTGGGGTGTGCATATTTTGTTTCTTTTATCGTCTTTATTTATCTCATTTCTATAATACATTTTTGCTAGGGACTAGCAAAAGCTAAGTTGGGGGGTGTTGATTTCACTCTAAAAGTGTAATCTTTGTCCCCTAATTAAGTGTTTGTTAGCCTCTCTATGGGTAATGGAATAGGTTTTTAGCAATAAATTGATTTAAAGTGGTTTTCTATGTGTATTGTAGGTTTTTGGTGATAAAATAGTGAAAATGGCCTAAAGAGAAGAAGTCCGCCCGGACGGAGCGTTCGGACGGTTTCCACTGTTCGGACAGATCATTCGGACGGATAAATAACCGTTCAGACACTCCCACCGTTCAGACGGTCCATTCGAACGGGCGAATTACCGTTCGGACGCTACGACGGAAATCGGAGTTCCAAAGTTGATTTTTTCCGTTCAAAGCCATTCCAGAGTTGTCTTTTCCCATTCTAAGCTATCACAGAGTCATCTTTTCCAGTTCAAAGAAATACAGAGCCGAGATTCTGCGTCTAAAGACCGTCCGAACAGTGAAATAACCAACCGAACGATTATGCCACCGTCTAGACGGTGCGTCCGGACGCTATTCAGACGACCTTAAGACGCACTTCGGACGATGAGCGCAGATTTGCCCTATAACCTAGCAATCAAAGAAAAAGATGGCTTATGTTATTTTTTAGGTTTTTTGCTGCGGGTAGAGAGGGAGAATAGGGAAAAAACTTGTATTTTGCTTAGATTTAGTTTACATTGTTGTATTTAGGACTTTAGGAAGGGTTTAGTTAGATTTCTAGTGTTGTTTATGTGTAATCTTTCACATTTTCTATAGTTCAATATATATACACTTTTGATTTCAAGTCAAGAATGTTGTCTCTATATTTTGGGAAGCTTTCAACTATGGAATCTTCAAGCTAAGCTCATTGTTTGGGGACAAATGTGAAGATCCACCAAGGAATGCATAGGAAATGAAAGGGGAGTTCTCAATCTTATTGAATATCTATTTTGCATCTTTATTTCTAATTATATTGAAATTAATTGTTGTAGAAATCTTAGATCTATAATCATAGTTAGTAACATGTGATTTATTTCTAAAGAACCCATGAATGGTGATAAAACTTAATTCTAAAATAATTAGAGATTTCTAAATTTTCAAAGCTAAACTTTTCAAATCAATGGCCTTTGGACAGTTCTTGATTTGAGTTAACCCAAACTCCCCATTTCAAATTCCGTACTAGAATTAGTAGATTGGAACAGTTGAACCCAAACCCCCTTTTTAATCAAGTTAAATCCTTACTTGTTTTCATTTGGAATTTCGGTTAAATCAAAAGTTAATTTAGTCATAATTGTGGTTGTTGTAGTAGAATTTTCATACTTGTCAAATTGCTTTAGCTAAAATCAAGTTGTTGGGTTTAATTTCAATTCAATTGTTTGCCTAGTTATTAGCAAAACAACTCTTCAAACACCAAAAGATTTTCAGTCAAATTTTAGTTTCCATAGTCATCAATTCCACTCTTGGTATGCGATTTCAATTTGCATAGGTTTTTAAACTTTACTCGTTTCTATTGCTTAGATTGGCACAAGTCTCATGGGAGAACACAATAGTAGGAATACCCTCACTTAAACTACAAGCACCTCCATCATGGTGAGCGTGGCGGGAGCAAGTCAGAAGGCGCTCTTTTTATCTACAAGCACATGATTGATATTCGTAGTTTTATCCGAAAAGTCCAGAATCATATCTTCTCCAGGACCTAGCCCAATGTAGGCTATACCACTCACTTCACACTGACTTAGCTCGGGTCGAATAGAAGTTGGGTGAATTGAATCTAAAATAAAAGGGAAAATAAAAAGGACCAAAAATATTTTGAGTTTTGATGATTGTTTTGAATTATTAACCTATTGCAATGAAATTAAAAGTGATTACAACTAGATAATTAAAGTAAAGCAAATTGAAATTAGAATTAAAACAATTAGAAGGGAATTGGGCTCACATGAACCAATCACTCAATTTCATCCAAGGCTTTCAATGGGGTTTATAACTCAAATCAAACACAATATTTAAGTATGTTTGATTTGAAAGAATCAAAGGTTAATATCATCGATTTAAACTAAAATTTAATTGAATATTAAGAGTGTTTGGATACTAGAAAAATACAAGCAAGTGCAAGAAAGTGAAAGGAAATACAATACAATGAAGGAAAACTACAAATTAACTCTATACTACCATTACAAAGATAAATCTAAGTTAAAAATGAAGAAAAATTAGAAGAACCAACCTTAGAGGAGCTTCTCCCACTGGCTCTCTACCTAAAATTAATCCTAGCTACACAAAAAAACCTACAAAACTCCCCTAAAATGCAGATTCGGATGCAAAAAATGTAATTTGAAAGTCGAAATAGCGTCCGAACAATCTTCGGACGATACGTCTGAAAGCAATTTGAAGTGTGTCCGAACAGTGTGTTTGAAGGCAGTCCGAACGGTGCAACTGATGCAGTCCGAAGTGCGTCCGAATGGTACATCTAAAGACAGTCCAAAGTGAGTCTGAACGGTGCATCTGATACCAGTTTGGATGGTAAACTATTCACTATTTAACCCAATAACTTTGAAGCTTAATTTTGACTACCTTAGAAGCCGATTCAGCTGATGCACATTATAGGATAAGTTGTAGCTTTTGACGTCTTCTTTCCAATGGCATAAAAATCAGCTCAATTGGACAGTTGAGCGAACAGTTATAACCAAAATACCGAGACGAGTTGGACTTCTCATCACCGATTTGCTCGTTTTGACCCGGTTTGATCATTCTTTGCATCTATTTGCCTTTATTAATTCCTATAACCTACAAAGCACACAAAAAACATAATAAAACAAATATTGAACTAAAATAAGACAATTAATAATAATATAAGTCTAACAAAAGTACAAATTAAGGGCTTATGATTACACTTTTAGAGTGTAATCATTACCCTAAGTTTAGACTCATGATTTTGGGTCTCATTTGTAGCCCAATCTCTAGCCAAATTCGATAAATAATCAAAGAAGTCATACGCTTCTGATGGGTCTTTATCATACAAAATCCCTGCACACATAAACTCAACGAACTGCTTCAGTTGTGGAGTCAATGATGAATAGAAAGTATTTATGATATGCTAATTGGTGAAACTATGATGTGGATAAGCACTCAATAAATCTTTGAATCTCTTCCAATATTGGAAGAACGATTCATTAAACACATGGAAAAATTGAGAGATTTGGCGACGAATCGCCTTAATTTTATGCTCAAGAAAGAATTTTTTCAAGAATTTTGTCTGAAAATCTTGCCAAGAATGAATAAACCGAGGGCTCAATGAATTGAACCATGTATTGGCCTTGTCTTTGAGAGAAAACGGGAAGAGTTTTAAAAGTATATTTCCCATGGGTAAAATTATCGAAGAACATAAAGCATACTAATTGCACCACAAAAGTGCAATCATTTGTCTCCAATGTGCCTTTATTAGGCTTAAAATAGGTGTAATTATATTATATTATTTGTATATTATGAATAATCTCAGGTTTTTAATGCTAAAGAGATGGAGTTGGAGCTTTAATGATGATCCGAGACTTGAGGCATGCAAAACGAGAAAATCCTGTCGGGCAAAATCTTGCGAAAGGGGGTCATATTTTGCTACGGATGTCTGAATGACCTGAGTCCTGCATCGTTTGATAAATCTCATCAAGTTACAAATGTTTGCGTCTAACGGGCGTCGACCAATTTGGCTTCGAAGTGCCTCAAAATCAAGAAAAGTGAAAATAGGAGAAAATTACCATTTGAACGCTCAAACCTAGCATTCAAACGGCCCAAGAGCTAAAAATTCGATTTTTTCCTTGCCATTCAAACGCATGTTTGGCCGTTCGAACACCAAGGCAAATTTCAAAATTTTACTAAAAACCTGTCTCAGTATTTTGGACATAACTTTTTACTTCGATCTTCGATTAAGCTGATTTTTATGGCGTTGGAAAGAAAACTTCAAGGGCTACAATTTTTCCTCTAATGTGAATTGGCTGAATCGATCTCTAAAGTGGTCAAAATCAAGTTACAACAGACGGATAAAAAACTGGTTCAAAGTTCGAATGCCCAGGCAACCGTTAGAACGACCCAAGAGCTTGCATCCCAGAATTGGTTAGGCGTTCGAACGCCCATTAAGTCGTTCGAACGGGAAGGAAAAAATTTGACAAATTTTAGGGTTCTAACATTGTAGCTATAAATACCCTTTTTCATTTTTGTTCGATATATAGAAGCTAGGGGCGGCGAGAGATGACCATTTTAGGTAGTTTTTATAGTTTTTAACTTAGAATAGTTTAGATTTAATTTAGTTCTTGTTTCATTGTACTTTTAATCTCTCATACATTAGTTTCAATACAAGTTCTTCAATTTCTTGCTTTAAATTCGTGTTTCCATTTATTGTCTTGCTTTAAATTCGTATTTCCAGTTTTTATTCCTTTATTTCGAAGTTATTTCTTGTTGAATATGAGTAGCTAACTTCCCCCATCTCGAGATTGAGCATGAAAGCCGATTGGAGGTCTTAGTTGACCATAGGAGGGTGTATTTTGGATTTTCAAGCTAAATATTGTGTTTGTATTATTCTTGTTGTTCTTCATTCTAGAAACCATTGAAAACTTGGTCAATTGGTTATGTCCGGTAATGGGTATGCGTGAGTCTTCACTCAGTATATACGTTGCTCAAACCGATGGCATTCGTTCATGAATCTATAAACTCGATTTATTCTAGGAGTTGAATTTCTAAAGAACACATTGTTTTTATCGTTAAAACTTTCGAATCCGAGACTTACGATGTAGTCGAAGAATTTGAGTTATAAAATTCCTCCTTTGGAATTCCAAGACTCGAAATTGGTTTGATAAATTAATCCTGAGAATTTAATTTTAATTTGCTTTAATTTAATTGTCTAGTTTTTAATTGCTTTAATTTTCATTGCAATAGTTTACTAATTCAAAACCCCATCAAAAATCAAAAGATTTTCGGTCTTTTTATTTTTCTTTTTATTTTAGATCCAATTTCTCACATAATTGCAATTCAATCCTAGGTTAGGTTAGTGAGAGTTGAGTACTAGAGCCTATATTTGGTTAGGCCCCTTGGGAGAGAACGATACCGGTTTTGTCCGGTTTATACTTCATCGCGACCCCCATACTCTTGCGAGGTAACTAACTCCAATTGTAGGAATACTGCATTTGGGGGCGAGTCACATACGCTCTCGAAATCTTTTATATGTTGATATGGTTTTTCTGAATCTGAACCATGGAATGGATTTATCAACTAGATCATTCTCAATTTTAAAGTCACCGTTGCATGATATGCAGGAAGAACAATACAAGAGGTAAGAGCTTACCTAACAAGATTCAGACAATCTCTAAGAGATCTATGGGAAAGATCGCCTTGTATACTCCCACCTTCAGATCCATTACTTGGATTTGACAAGTTGGGATTTACAAGTGGTTGATGATCAAATTTTTTAGCCATTGGTATAGAACTAGGAATTCGGTTAACTAACTGAATGTTTGGAACAGGAGTCCTAAATGAAGAAAGAATATGCTAAGTGAGAGGAAGATCACTAGAAGAGTCAACACTCGCCAATTATCCATGCACATCCCTAATGAAATATTTCATAAAAGTGTACATACCCTATGAAGGCATAAATTTACCCTTCTCGAAACATCAACACGATAAAATATTATAAATAAATAAATAAATAAAACAATAAAGAAACTACAACAGTATACTACAATACTTGCACACAAAAATAATAAAATAAACAAAAGTTAATCCGTTAGTAAAACATTAGTAAAGAGTTAGAGAGTTAGTAGTTGGTCACCACATCGAAGGCACCGACCTAAGCAGGCAATGAATTAACCCGAAAGTAAACCACAAAGGAAAAAATAAATAAAAAAATTGAAAGTAAAGTGCAGAAAGTAGAATGTTAGAATGGTAACCAAAGTAACTTATCCACTAAATAAAGGAAAATGTTAGATAGTTAGATGAAAAATAAAAACAAAAAATATGGTAACCAACTTGAATGATTTCATCCAATAATAAGCGAGTATGCCAACCAAAGAGGTTAACCACAAGAATAAATAAATAAATAATAAAAATAAAAAAATTAAATATATACAAATATACAAGTTAGCAATGGAACGAAATAATAATTTAGTATAAACCAGTAATCAATTTGTATACACTGTTTAATTCCTTTGTAATGGTAAGGAAGCAATCAATTGTACTCAAGTCCACAGCAAAGACATTATTATTTTTTTTTAATTTTTTAATTTTGAATTTTTTATCATAATTTTTTAATTTTTTTATTTTTGAATGTTAAAAAAAAAATTTGCATGATTTTATTAAAGTCGTTTCTCGACAACCGCGATAAAATACTTGACTATGTTCAGGATATGACAATCTATTAACACCCAAATACAGGTGGTGAATCAGTAAATAAAATCTGGTAAGACCGAAGTCGATTCACAGGGAACAGTTATCAAAACATGCAAAGTTAGGAACTAAAATTCACCCGCGGTAAAAAATTAAATACCAACTAAGTCATGCTAGACACTGTAGTATTATAATGACTTCAATTGGAATCTCAGCCAACCTGTTTGAATTTTACCTTGAAAAGTACCGACAAAAATTGGACAATTATTGCAAAAAGTGGTAACCAAAGCAAAATAGTTTAATTTGTGAGGATTGATGGTTGTAAAACGAGATTTTAATTAAATTAAATATAATAGTTTTGGATCTAATTGATCCAATCACCTAATTCACCCGAAATTTCAATGAAGATTTTGTAACTCAAATCATTAATTTCGTCTTGAGCCTTTGATTTAGAAGATTAAGCTATTAGAACAAAAATTCAATAATAATTAAATCTAAAATAATAAAATTAAAGTTATAGATTTATATCATCGATTTGCGCTATAATTATACTAAATTAATATTTGTGCATATAAATTACCAAATTTAGTTAAAAATCTAAATTTTCTCAAAGATCTAGAATTTAATTATCCAAAATTAAAAGATTTTAAAGGTAAAACAATGAAGGCTCAATTACCTCCGTTGATATTTCCAAATCCTCAGATGATCTTCACAATTGGTTTCAATAATAAAACTAGCTACTCATAGTATTGAAAGACATGGTTTGAAAAATAATTTTATAAATAAAAAAGTTTATTACAGCAGAATAACGGTAAAGAGAAAACTAAAAAAATTAACTGGTTGAACAACTACTAACAAACTAACTAACTGCTAAGGAAGAATCAGCCTCTTCCCTTCGGCTCTCTCTCCTCTGTTCTCTTTCTGGCTTTCTTCAGCAGCCCCTGCTATTCCTCTGCCCTTGCCAATTTATAGGCAATGCATAATTGAATTGAACCTTTTTTTTTTATTTGGTTTGTGGCTGACAATGGCCAAAGCCATCCATTCATTTATTTACTTTCTTTATTATTTATTTTCTTTTTTGTTAGCCATCAACTCAACATACAAGCACCTATCTATTTGTTTTGACTAATTATATTATAATATTCACTCATTCTTTTCACTTACTTTTGTATTATTCATCCACTATTTGCTTTTGGATGGTGCATTCTATCCGTCCACCACCTGCACACTTACACAATATATATATACACATATACAATACAATACCCATGCGTATATATGTATAATACACACTTTTATTATATCATATAATATAATAAAGTTTTACACACAAACATATATATATATATAATATCACAAACATATATATATATAATATCACGGCTAAAAGAGTATATGTGTCCGTCAGCTTCATTTTACTCTATTTTAATTTTAAATTTGCACAGAACACAAAAACATGAAAGAAAATGAATTTTATATTAAAATAATAACTAATATGTAAATAATTGCTACCAACAGTTTATAATTAGCGATTTTAATTTGTAATTTTTAGAGTATAATCAAATGGTAAAAAATATAAAGAACTACTATTCTATCATATTCGTAGTTTAAAAAATATGTCAAATCAGAATACAACATGTAGGCACAGCTGGGGGTATAGTCAAAACAACGCACTTGGCTTGAAATTTCATTTCCTCGACTTTGTGAGCGACTCAATCAAAATGAAACTCAGAGAGAAAAATAACATTTTGGGGTCAAATTGAAGGCTTCCATTCAGCAAATTCCAACCGCTCATTCCTGCCATAATGCTCAACTCTGTTCCTGCACGATGGAATTTGAACTTCACTATAGTTACATTCAAATTTCATCACCATTTTGAGCTGACCACACCCAAAACTCTACCCGCTAGTTCACTTACATGAATGTAGTCACTGGAAGAGAGAGCATTAAGACATGGAAAACACTCAGGCACATGAAAATATGAAGAACTCCACAGTTAAATATAAATCGAACAAATGGCGTCAACAACAATCAATAAACGAATATCAATGGCAATCTCTTGTCCACCATAAATGCTAATCAAAACAGAGCAATGAAACTGACTCTAAGCTTGAGTGATGTGAGAGAGAAATTACATGATTGAATTGTTGGGTATAACATTAAAAAAGAGAAAATAAACAACTGAAATTCATAGAATTTAAAACAAAATGTCACTGTACAGTAGAAAAAGATAAGAGAAAAATATAAGAGGTTGAATTTTTTTTTTTTTTTTTGAATTGCTGACGTACAGGTTTGCAAGTTAGAACCATCAACCACGTTCCTGAACCCAAGTTTTCAAAAGGCTAATGTGTGTAGTTTTACATCTTCTGAAACCGTTGGGTCCTGACCTTCCCAGTCACTATTATGCGTTGAAGGCTCTGAATTTCTTTGTAGCCTACCCAACTTCTTCTCCAATGCTCCAAAATTTTCATTTTAGTTTTGGTTTTCAGAGAGCGAGTTCGTTTTAGGATTTTTTGAGAGCGGTTATATGCATCAATAAAGACTCTTTAGAGAGAAAGGGTGCGTGTGAGGAAAGGAAATTAAAGCACGAAAGAATTGGGAACTGTCTATGACGTGGAGATTTTTTAGGTAACTGATTTGGGAGTATGTTAGAGAGAGAGTTTATTTGTTATTTGTGAGAGTGGTTACATAAGAGATAGAAGGCAATGTGCAAGTCGGATAAAAGACTGTAGGTAGCTGATTTAGGAGTATATTAGAGAGAGTTTATTTTATTGTTTGTGAGAGTGGCTACAAAGGAGAGAGAGAGAGAGGCAATGTGCAAGTCGGATAAAAAACTGTCAGAGACGTGGGTGTTTTAACAATGAATTATGGGTTGATTTTACACGTCCACCCGATGAATCGATTCACTAGATGGCAAGCTGGAGTCATTAACAGTACGTGGTATTTTTGAAAATTAAAATTGTGACGTTTTGAAACTTCACCAATCTTTACCGGCCTTTATAATAATAATAAATAAATAATAATATAATATAGTATAAATTGGTATCTATACCATTATAAAGTAAACCCTTAAGTTTCGTGAACCTGGTAAAACTCTAAATTCAAAAAAGTGTCACTTTTATGTACAGACTAAAACATCCTCAAAAATCACATAAATTACTAACATTATACATATTTTTATTTAACTCAAAGGGTAAAAAAGTAAAATACTAATTTAGGTTTTATAACCACCCACTAATCATTACCTATTTATTCTCTCCTACTTACTCAAATTAACTGCTCTAAATTAACTACCCACGTAGTGGAGGCACCCATTCTAATTAGAATAAGGGCTAAGACCTTCGATTTCGGGTTTATCTATTCTAATACCTCCTTATACTATATTTATTTATTATTTATACTATTATAAAAAGCATACACCTTGGTAAGGATAGGTAACGTTATTTAATTTTCCTAAACAGTTAAAAAAACTTAGTACAAAAATCTTATCACTTAAAAAGATAATATAGTAAATTTTGAAATCAGTTTTTGAACTGTCCACATCAGTTTATGCAAGTGTGGAGAAAAAATAAAGATCACTACGTAAAGAAAAAATAAAAATTTGTGCACGGTTTAAAAACTGATTCCGAAATTTACTGATAAGATTTTTATACTTAATTTTTTTAATTATTTAAAAAGATGAGATAGCATTACACATTCTTACTAACCTAAAAGCATTTACTTTTATAATAGTATAGATAATAAATAATAATATAGTACAGTATAAATAGGTATTAGAATAGATAAACTCGGAATCGAAGTTCTTTAGATCCTTGTCGTCTAGAGTTAGATCCGTGTGCTTCGTGCAGAACTCGATCACCATAGACAGGGTGTTGCTGGTCACGTTTGGCAGAGGGATTGTGGTTGACGCACGGTCGTCGTCCACCATGTTCTTGATGGTGAGAGACTGGACTACGATGGACTCTTCCACGACGAATTCTTTGTCGCCAGAGCTCTTCAACTTCAACTTGTTCTCCGCCGCGGCCGCCGCCGCCGACATGATGTGACAATACAATGAAGTGGTGGAGGGGTAGTGTATCTATAGTGGTGGTAATATTATTAGGGTTTTTCTGTAGGGACACTTTTTGGCACAGAAGGTATATGAAAACCGACCCTAGGATTTTGTAACTAGATACACCAAGGGTTTAATATAGTGTAATTATATTTTATCTCTTTGTGGTTTTAACTTTATGCGGTTAAAAATAAAGGCATAGTTTTTAATAATTTAGACTTATATCTAAAGGAGATGAAATCATGATAAATTTGTTGAAATGATTAAAAATATCCGTGCAAAGAATAATTTTTTATTTTGACATAAAAGGTTAAATTCACCTTTTGATATATTCTATTTCGGAGTCATAAAATGATATAAATATCCCTCAAATAGTGTTGTCATTAAATACAACAATTTTCATCCACTTTGCAAATAAATCTAAATTATAAAAAGGCTACGTGTTTGTTTTATATTACAGAAAGATTATCTGATTTTTTGTCAAATCACATTAGGATAAAGTGTAATTGGTCTTTTAATATAAGGTTCTAGTTATGATTGAGAGAAATTTTGCACCTCTAATTTTTATAGTTTTTTTTTATGCTATTTTGACCTACCTTTGTTTATGGGTAATACTTCCATTGTCTATTTACTACTATACAGGCTGGTGGCTCAAGCATAAGGCCATCAAAACCCTTTCAATTGTTTTAAGTCTAACATGCTATGATTAAGGCACCGTATAGTTTCTAGTTTTTTTTTTTTTTTTATCCAAATAAAAGGCCTTGATCCAGATGAAAAAAATGGCCCTCACAACACTGTCTCATATATATATATATATATATATATATATAAGTCTGGTATTTGTGAAAGGAAAAGGAAAGAAAAAGAAATGAGAGAAAATGATTTTCTTTTCTTTGTTTGATTTGCAAAGAAAATAAAAGGAAAGGGAAAGGGAAAGAGAAATCACTATCTCTTGTTTGAAATTGAAAGAAAAGAAGAGGAAAAATAATATGATAAACAGTATCTTCGGCTTCAACACTTCCATCACAAAACATTAGGAATAGGAACATCATCATACTGCGTTAATTGAAAAATCATTATGCGACGGAGGCTGAGAAGACAGTTGAGATTGGGAAATTACTGGGGCTACAATTTAATAATAATGAAGAACAGTTCAGGAATAAGCTAAAATCCTTGGAATGGAATGATATTGAAGTGGATCAGGCAGGGTGGAAAGGAGGCACCAAAACGAAGTAATCAGCTCGATCAAGTACTGCATTTTGGGTGTTCGGTATTAAGTGTCAATGAAAATATTAATCTGGAAAGTAAGAGGTCTTGGGGGAAGAAATAGGAGAAGTATGGTTAGGAAGATGGTAAGGGCAAGGAATATCGATATGTAACTGATCCAAGATTAAATGGGCAGAATGTAGTAGGTGGAAGTCAAAGGCTTTGTGGGCTAATGATGACTTCGATTGGGTGGACTCAAAGGCTGAGGGTACATCTGGAGGATTGATTTCATTATGGAGTAGACAGTTCTTCAATTTGAAACAATGTGTGGTTGAAAAGAACTTCATTTTTCTAATTGGAAAGGTTCAACGAGAAAATCAATGTGCTATAGTTAATGTATATGGCCCTTCGAATAATGAAGACTGCAGACATCTTTAGTCCAAATTGTCAGCTATGAAGTCTAATGCAAATATCCCCATATGCATAGGAGGAGATTTTAATGAGTTGCTGAGATCGTCTGAAAGGTCATCGTGCTTGAGGGATGAACTGGGTATGAGGTGTTTTAGAAATTTCATCTCATATTCAAATTTAATTGATTGTCACATGCAAAGCAGGACGTTTGCATGGTGTAATATGCAAACCAATGAAATTTGGAGTCGTTTGGATAGATTTCTATTCTACCATGAATGGGATGATTTGTTTAAATGTTCCCAGTGGGGTTTGCATAGAGCTTTCTCTGACCACAGCGTAATGCTATTAACTGATAAGATTAGGGACCGGGGACCAATGCCGTTCAAGATCTTTGAATCCTGACATAAGGTAAAGGAGTTTAATGATCTAGTGAAAAGTACTGGCAGGATCATGGGGTTGAAGGGTGGGGTGGTTTTGTGCTTTTGAAGAAATTACAAGATCTAAAACTCAAGATTAGAGACTGGAAGAGATCAAGATGTGTCAATTAGGGAAAAAAAAAAATCAAAAGATTACAATAAAAAATCCGAAGTCTTGACATCGAAGGCTAGGAGCAGAGGAATCAACAAATTAATGTCTTGAGAAGAAGAAATCTAAAAGTTAAGCGAGCTAAATTGTATTCTAGAGAAGTGGATGACTCAAGGCAAAGGTTAAGAGTTTTGTGGCTTTAAAAAAGGGATAGCAACACTCTTATTTTCATGCAACTATGAGAGCAAGGCAAAGAAGAAAATTGATCGGTTAGGTTGTTAGAGAAGGGTCTGTGATAGTTGATCCAGCACAGATAAAGGAAAAAGTGCTAAAATTCTTCGAAACCAGTTTAAGGGAACCAATGGAAATCAAACCAGGGTTAGAAGGGGAATTGAAAAGGAGGATTAGTACTCATAGCAAGGAAGCTTTGGAAGCATCTTTTGAGGAGAAAGAAATATGGGAGGCTACCAATTCATGTAATGGAAGCAAAGCTCCAAGCCCTAATGGCTTAAAGGTAAGTTTTTTGAAAAAATATTGGAAGTCATTAAGATGGATGTGTGCAGGTTTATAAATGATTTTCATTCTAATGCTAAATTGTCTAAAGGAATCAATTCCTCCTTCATAGTTCTCATTCCGAAAGGGGAAAATCCAAAGAATTTATTTTGATATAGACCCATTAGCCTTATTTCGTCTATTTACAAAGTACTAGCTAAAACCTTGGCTAATCGAATGAGGTTGGTAATGAAGGAGGTTATTAGTTGCTCACAATCAGCATTCGTTAAGGGTAAGCAAATTCTGGATGGGGTTCTAATTGCAAATGAGGTTATCGATGATTGAAAGAGGAATAATAAGAAGGGGATAGTCTTGAAACTTGATTTCCAAAAAGCATATGATACAATGAACTAGCACTTTCTATGTCAGATATTGGGCAAAATGGGATTCGGTAGGAAGTGGATTCAGTGGATTGAAGATTGTGTATCTACTGCAAAGGTATTAGTTTTGGTTAGTGAATCAGCAACTAAAGAAGTGGCTTTGCAGAGAGGAATTAGACAAGGAGATCTACTATCCCCTTTCCTTTTTAATATTATGGCAAAGGCTTTAAATGAATTGTTAGTGAGGGCCATTGATATGAAGATCATTAAAGGTTCAAAATTGGGATCAGATGGGATAGTTGTATCACACTTACAATTTGCCGATGATACTGTGTTATTTTGTGAAACGGATTTGGAGGAGCTAAGGAATTTAAAAAGGATACTAAGGTGTTTTGAGCTAATCTCTGGTTTAACAATTAACTTAAATGTGCATTATCTGACATAGGTGTGGATGATGTTTTTTTACATGAAGCAGCAGAAATCTTCAGATGCAATTATCAGAAGCTGCCAATAAAGTATTTGGTTCTTTTATTAGAGTAAATCCAAGAAATGTAAAGGTTTGGGAGCCAGTGATTGATAAGATTAAAGGGAAGCTGGCAAGCTAGAAAAAAAAAAAGATATTTATCAATAGGGGGTATGCTCACTTTGCTCAAGTCCACCTTCGAAAACCTCCTTTTATACTATTTATCTTTTTTTAATGCTCCTGCAGAGGTGTGTAATAAAATTAAAAGAATCCAGCAAAGATTTTTGTGGGGAGAGAAAGAAGAGAAGGAAAATGTACTGTGTAAGTTAGGATAGAGTGTGCAGAAGTATAGACAATGGAGGTCTTGGAGTGGTTCCCATATTAGTCGTTAATAAGGCTCTAATTGCCAGGTAGTGGTGGAGATATGTAAAGGAAGTAAGCACCCCATTTTTGACCGCTTGGCAATCTATACTCCGTTCAGACTTGTGTTCAAGTCAATTGTGGGCATATTCTAATCGAAATCAACTTTCTAAGTCTAAATCCCGTCTGTCTATCAGTTCGCAAGCCCGCTAGGCTCAAATAAAGGCAAAATGACCAAAATGCCGTTAGGGGCATTGTTCTTTCCAACTCCAACTCCAACCCCTCTCTCGAGATAGTTGACTCCTTGAGACGGTAAATCTACTCCAATCAGGCACGTCTTTTCGAAGACGGTAAGTCCCCTTTCCAATTCTAATCCATCTCTCGAGACAGGTTATTCCTGGAGACGGTTCCAAATCAGGCACGTCTTTCCGAAGACAGTAAGTCCCCTTTCCAATCCCTCTCTCAAGACAGTTTATTCCTCGAGACGGTCCGAGTAGCGGAAATACTCGCTAACATCGCAACCATCAGAGTAGCGGAAATACTCACAAACAGGTCGATATAGGGAATTGCCAACAAACCCCTGTGTCACGATGACCGCCGTCAGAGTGGCGGAAACACTCAAAACCCAAGTCAACACCAGCGCCGGCTAGCCCACTTCGGTGAAAAATGACCAAACTGCCCCTTGGGCCAATTCCGAGACTTTTTGGTCAAGATGACAATTTTTTCCCTAGGCATCCAAACGCCCCAGGGACCACACTAGCTCTGGGTATCAAACAGATAACCTTCTGAGATTACTTCTTATAGTATTCTCAACCTTCCTCTATCTTTCCAGATCATTCCGAGTCAGTTCCGGCAAACCCAGTGCAAAATGATCGTTTTGCCCCTAGAGGGCCGGTCACCTTTTCCGACCACACCGGCTCTGGGTATCAAATCGGTAACTTCCCGAGAATAATTTTTATAGTGTCCTCAACCTTTCTTTGTCCTTTTGGATCGTTCCGAGTCAGTTCTGGCAAACCCGGCGCGAAATGACCGTTTTGCCCCTGGTGGGCCGGTCTCCTTTTCCAACCACACCAGCTTTGGGAATCAAACCGGCAACCTTTGGAAACATTCTGAATAATTTTTCCAAATTTCGAGTCTTCTTCTGGGACAGTCCGAGTCCGTCCTGGCAGCTTTCCAATCCAATTGACCGTTTTGCCCCTAAAGGCCCAGTCAACCCTTCTGACACATCCTAACCTCATTTTTCAATTCAAATACCTCTGGGACACTATTTTAAGTGTTTCTGCTCTTTTTCAACCTTTCGGGTCATTCCCGGTCTCCCAAACTCCTTCCCGGACTTTCCGGAGTCACTCCTAGTGAAGCTAGGCTAAAAATTGTATAGTAGTCACTAGTACAGGCGCCCAAATCTAGTCAAAAATACGTTGCTTGCTGACCTAAATACTTTCCTAACTGGCTGGCACCACTAGTAGTGGCGCCAAGCCAAGAATTGGCCTGGCGCCACTCCTAGTAGCGCCAAGAGCAATTTTGGCCTAGCGCCACTGCAACAGACGCCAATGCATTCCTCTCTCTATAAATACAGAGTCTCCTCCAACGTGAAAGAGGCCGGCAAACTCAGTTTAAAAATCATATAATTCGATATACAGAGCTCGTGCACTCCCTAAACCTTAGCTTTTTAGGTTTTCCAAACCCTATCCACCATACACTAAACCCTAGCCTTCTATACACTCATACACACCCCCATACACTCATACACTAGCCTTTAATCCACCTTTGAAGACTTGAAGAGCTGCAATCTAAAGTTTGAAGACAACTCTTGAAGATTGAAGACGAAGATCAAGACGAAGACCGAAGAACGAAGACAAGCAAGGCGCACAAAATAAACAAGACATACGGTAGGCTTTCTCTTTAAATTTCTGCACTCCCCCTCTCTCTTCTCTCTCCTAACCCACTTGGGTTTTCTCTATTTTAATCCCCCATCTCTTTCCCCCCCCCCCCCCCCCCCTTTCTTTGTATGATTGAAACAAGGGACTCCCGGTCCATGTGTAGGATTAGACTATCGGAGGGTCACCGTATCGGGGGCTTTCCTTTAGGCTAACTGGAGACCACGTGGATTCGGCCCCCTTGATTATGTGGTGAAACCTTAACCTTGTATGTTCACGACCCCAAAATTACATTGTGCATATCATGATCATGCATCTTCCAAAAATCGTTTTCAAACTCGTTTTCGAAATCATTTCCAAACTTGTTTCCAAAATTGCATCAAAATTCTCTTTTTCAAAACATGTTTTCAAAATCACAATCCTAGGGTGATTCTAGCTTTTCCATGGCTAGAGTTGCTTTAGAAAAGTGTTACATTCAAAGTGACCAATATGGTCTATATATTCAAATCTTGTTGTTTTCAAAATCGCTTTCCTAAAGTGGTTCTAGCCCTTTTATGGTTAGAATTGCTTTAAGAAAGTGAGATATTTTTATACCTTCTAAAAACTCTCTTTTCAAAAGTCTCTCTTTCTAAAAATCTCTTTTTCCAACATGCTTTCCAAAAACTCTTCTTTCTAAAATTGTTTTCAAAAACTCTCTCTAAAAATCTATTTTTCCAAACTCCCTTTTTCAACTCCTTTCCAAAACGCTCTCTTCAAAGTCCACTTTTCAAAAATGTTCCCTAGGTCTTTTTCTAGAAAAACTCTCTCCAAAAATCTTTCCAAAAACGCACTTTCCAAAAACTCTTTCCTTAGTGCCCAAGTCAAGCCTTAGAACCCACAATTAGGAAACCCTAATTCTCTTTCCAAAAACATAGTTTTCAAACTTGCCTTAAAACCTAAGTTTCCAAAACCTCTTGTTTTCTACATCCAAACTATACGTATTTCCAAAACCTCTTTTCTACGTCAAAATTATAATTTTTCAAATCTAGGGTTTCTAGAAACTTCCCTTTTCCAAATCCTTGTCAAATCCTACCTTCCCTTTAGGAAACCAAATTCAATCTTCCCGTTTAGGAAACTAGATCCTATCCTCTGTTTTTGGAAACAAAATCAAACCTTCCCTTTTAAAAACAAAATCCAATCTCTTTCTAATCCAAATCTTTCCTAATTCAACTCCTTCCTAAACTTCTCCTTTCCGAAGCCTTAAATTTCTAAAACTTGAACATAAAGATCTTTCCTAAATTTTAAAACTCAACTTCCACATCTTTCCTAATTCAACCTTTTCCTAATTCTATCCCTTTTCAAATCTTAACCATCTAAATTTAAGTTTTCAAACCTTTCCTAAACTCAACCTTTTCTAATCTCAAGATTTTCTAAAACTAAAACTCTAAAACTTTCTAAATCCTAAACTTTCTAAACTCAAAACTTTCTTAATTCAAACCTTTTCTAAATCTTTCCTAAATTAAAATCTTTCTAAAATTCTAAGCTTTCCAAATTCAAAACTTTCTTAACTTGAAACTTTCCAAATTTTAAACCTTTCTTAAACTAAACTTTCCTAATTCAAAACATTTCTAAATTCAACACTTTCCTATTTCAAAACCTTTCTTAAAACGAAACTTTCCAATTTTCAAAACTTTCCTATTTCAAAACATTCCAAATTTAAAACTTTCCTAAGTTGAAATTTTTCCAAATTGACAACTTTCTTAATTCAAAATTTTCCTAAGTTGAAACTTTCTTAAATCAAAACTTTCCTAAAATGACACTTTCCTAATTCGAACTTTTCCTAATTTGAATCTTTCCTAATTTCAAGTTTCCTAATCTTCCAAGTTCAATATTCAAGTCAATTCTTTTTTAGTCAAATCCAATCTTTCTTTTCATATCTTCCTAAGTCTAGGTTTTCTTAACCTCAATTTTTCCAAGTCAATTTCCTAATCCTTCAATTCCAATTTTCCAATCTTCTATTCTAAATTCAAATCAAATCCAAATTTCAATTCAATCTCTTTTTCGAATTCAACCTTCTATTTTCTATCGGACTCTTGTCCGAACTACGACTGACTCTTGTCCGAACTACGACTGACCTGATTCTTCCAAAAGGATACGTAGGCAACTCCCATGGTTGCGGTCACAACATTTTTCAAATCTCAAATTCCACAACTTTTTTCAAATTTCCAATTCTGCAACTTCTTTCAAATCTCCAATTTCACAATCTTCTTCAAATCTCCAATGCCATATCTATCTCAAGTTTCCAATTCTAAAAATCTATTTTCAAATCTTTATTTTCAATTTCTAAAACTTTCCAATTTCAATTCTATCTCTTCAAATCTCTTTTCAAATCAAATCAATTTCTTTTCAAATCTTTTTCAAAATCAACTCTCTTCTATTGCACTTGCATATCATGCATCATGTCAATTTCTTTTCAAAACATTATTTTTCAAAGTGGATAAGATTGAACATTAGTTAGTTAAAGACTCTCATAGGTGAATCTAGGGTAGATTGATATGTAGGTACCAAAAGGGCAGGGTAGGGTGATGGCTTAGTGCGTCTTCATTACACGTAACCAACCTCCGAACCTAGATCACTGATTTCAAAGACCAAACAGAGTTATTTCTCAAAAAAGGCTAAATGTTTTCCAAAGGTTGCGAAACAACCTATTTTTCTTAAAAAGCCTCTCTTGAGGAGATATTTTCAAAAATCGTTTTTCCACAACCCTAAGTGTAGTTTTTGGATTATGCTTAGTTTTTAGGTGACCTAACTCATCTTAATCAAGTTAGGTGGCGACTCCAAACTTTTTTCAAAAACCCTTTATTTAAATCTATTTTTAATTCAAACCTAGTCGCACTCATTCTTCTAGGAGGGTGAGTTCTAACGAGAGAGTACAATATTTTTCCCGCTTGTGTCAGTATTCCTCGAATGCGAAAAATCTAGGCGTGACAAAGGAGAAGGAAGCTTTGTGGAGAAGAGTTGTGAAACAAAAATATAGTTATGATGAGCGTGATTGGATCCTAGGTCTAGTGGAAAAAAAGTCAAGTTCAAGCATTTGGTTGGACATTTTAAAATTATAGGGTGATAAATGCTTAGTTAAGGAAGTGTTTCAAGAAAATTTCCAATTAAATATGGGGGATGGTAAGAGTTCAATGTTCTGAAAGGATGTGTAGATAGGGGATAAATCCCTTGCCTCTATGTACCCCAGGCTTTTTTCACTTTCACAACAAAAAAGAGCTTTAGTTGCAGAGATCAATAATGGAATCAGGCCATGGAACCTGGTGTTTAGAAGAGGTCTGCGGGCATGGGAGGAAGAGGAGTTAAGAAGTTTGCTTGATCTACTACAACCATTGAGTTTGAACAGTTCTATAGAGGATGATGGTCTATGGAAACTGGAAAATGATGGGTTTTTTTCAATCGAGTGGTGTTGTTCTGCTGCTTTGCCTTCAAGCATTCAAGGACATTTTTCCCTATCAAAGGTATGGAAGATGATTGCTCCTTTAAAAATTAAAGTCTTTGTGTGGATGGCATTACATGAAAAAATTAAATCAAAGGTTCTCCTATCAAACAGAAGATGTTTGCCCCAAGCAAGCTCAACTGTGTGCTCATTTTTCCAGATCTCGGAGGAAGACTCAAATCATGTATTACTCAAGTGTGAAGTGGCATAGAAGGTTTGGTGTTCTATTGTGAAATGGTGGGGTATGGATCTATGCTGGTGCACTTTCAATGGTGGAGAAGCATGAAGTTCAGAAGTGTGGAAAAATGACTTTGAGATGTCTGTTTTTCTCTGTTATGTGGTAGCTATGGAAAGCAAGAAATAAGGCTATTTTTAAAGGACTACCAAGAAATAGGAAGAGGTTTCTGACACAGCAAAAGTTCAAGCAGCTCTTTGGGTAAAATTAAAAAGTCAAAGGCTCATCTATCTATGAATGATGTTTTGTTTTCAATTCAGGGTGTTAGTAGCTTAAGGGTGTAGATTTTAAGTGTTATAGGTTCCTTTTCTAGGTGTTTTCATTGAGTCAAGGTATCGGCATTCATAGGCTTGGAGTCTCATATGCTCATGAGATCTCCTTATTGTGCTTTTCTTGGTGAGGTTTCGGTGGAGGGTTTGTTTTTTTCTTTTGTCAAATCCTATCCCTTTGTTCTGCTCTCTATTTATCTTTTAATATATTTTGTTGTTTCTCAACAAAAAAAAAAAAAAAAGAAAGAGTAAGGAAAATGATGGGAAATTGAGAAGAAATAACTTTCGATTCCTTTTCCTCCTAGTTTAGAAACCAAACAAAGAAAAAGATTTTTCTCTTCTCTTCCCTTTCTCTTCCACTCAAGATTTTTATGATAAGAAATCATGATTGTTGACTCGCCTCCGTAATGTGGTATTCCTACAAATGGAGTTAGCACCCCGCAAGAGTACGGGGGTCAGAATGAAGTATTGTAAGCACCTCATTTTTGCCCGTTTGGCAATCTCCGGCCCTACCATGACCGGTTTCTGACATCACAACACAAGCAGACTTAAGACGAGCCTTTCAATATCCAATCTAGTCAACTGGTCGCTTCTCGGGTTCACAAGGATCCGCTGGAGCCTTAAGCACCATTATTCCAAGCAATTTTCCAGACTGGGCGGTCTTGGAAACCAACGCCATCCAGGTAGCTCCCCTGGGTCGAGCAATCCCGGGGACCAACGCCTCATCAAAGATTCCAGACGGTTCACTTCTGGCACCTGCTAGCCCGCCAATATAGAATGTCCGTCGTTTGATAGTTCTCCGAGACCAAACGTTCTCGGGGACCAACACCATACTTCTAGGTAGCTTTCTGGGACTAGGCGTTCTCAGGAACCAACACCACCCCTACAAGTAGCTCTCTAAGAACGGGCGTTCTTGGAGACTAACACCGCACAGGTAGTTTTTCGAGACCGGGCGGTCTCGGGAACCAACACCTAGGTCAACACCAGCACCTGCTAGCCCGACTTGGTGAAAAATGACCAAACTTGCCCCTTGAGCTTCCAGGCACGTTTTGGGAAAGTTCAAAATCCCTCAAAACAATAAGTCCATCCTTCCACAATGTTGTCAAACCATCAGGCATCCCCCGGACGCCATTTGGTCCAAATCCAGTCCTATTCCAGCTCACTCTGGTCAAAATGACCATTTTGCCCCTGAACGTCTCAGCACAGCACAAACCCCACTAAATGGTAAAAGACTCTCTCAAAACCATTCCTGAACAGCCCTACACACTTAACACAACATACCAAACCATTCCTGACCATTCCCAGCCAACTCTGATCAAAATGACCGTTTTGCCCCTAGAAACCCAAATATGCCCCGAAACAGCACCGGCCTTGGGATTTTGAGTGGAGGTTTCACCACACGCCTTTATTTAACCCAAGGAACACCTTACGATGCTAAACTCACACGACTCGACAGAAGTTTCCTGGAGCGTCTCGTAGACGCTCCGCCTAAATTGTCTTTTCCCCTGATATCCCGGTTATAATGCACTGTCAACCGACTTGAGAAATGTGTAAATTAGGGAATTCTCGAAAGCTCGTCCATGGATCTTTCCATCGATACGGTTCGATCGAATAGATTGCCCCCCGAAGCCCTCCATCGTACGGTGTGCAAACCATGACTTTCAACAACCCCTAGAGCGTCTCAAAAACACTCCGCCAAGGTTGACTTTTTCTTTGATTCCCTAATTAAAACGCACCATCAAACGACTTAAAAAATGCGTAAATTTGGGAATTCTGGAAAGTATTTTCAGAGTACTTTCCATCGAAACGGTCCGATCAAATAGATCGCTTCTTGAAGGCCTCGATCACATCAAACAAAAATAACCACTTTCGAACACCCACGGAGCGTATCACAGACGCTCCACAAAAGTGTCCTTTTTGGCACGCTTCCTAAGACGATATCCCACGCTTCTGAACATAATTCAAACTCTTCGAAAACATGAAAGTTCATTGGATGCACTAGGAGAACATCCCGAGTGCGACCGATTCCCCTAGAACCTTCCCGATTGGCCCAATTATCGAGGCAAAGTTTGGGCAATTCTTCCCCGTGATGGAGCGTATGCTACATGTGCTCAAATTTTGTACAGATCAATCGATTTTTGATCAACGGTCGAGATTTAATCAGTACATAGGGTGCCACGTGTTATTCTGGCAATGGAACAGTACTTGCGCATGTCCTACATGCGCACGGCCAAATTTTGGCCATGCGCATGTAGCACATGCGCATGGTCTGTTCCAGATTGCTTATAAATAGAGGCCTCCCCCCTTGCATATTCCAGGTCCGAAATTGATACGAAACTCTGCTAAAATCACTCCAGAACCTCGAATCTCCATATATGTTCTCCCCCTCCAACACTTAGGCTAGATCCTATCCCTCCTAAGCTTATACACTCCATATACAAGGCCCCCATACACACTTACACACTCCACTCTAGCCTCTCAAGCCCTCTTGAAATCACTCAAGCTCCAATCAAGACATTCATTGAAGACTACAAGAGTGTTTAAGGCAAAAGGTGGTATCCCTTTTACATTTATGCTCTCCCCCACTCTTTTCTTGTCCCTCCTAGCTTACTTAGGTTATTCTCTATTTTACTCCCCATCTTCAACCCCCCTTTCTTGCATGCTTGAGCCAATAGGGCTCCTAGATCATGCCTAGAGGAAAGCAAGTGAGAGCCACCGTGTAGGGAGACCTCTCACTAGCCTACTTTAAGATGGCGTGGCTTAAGAGCCTCTTGTTTATGTGTTGAAGCCTAAAAGCCTTGTATGTGAATCATGACCCCTTGCATATTATTATTTTGATTATGTCTTGTATGCTTGGCTTCATTTCATGTTTATTGTCATATCCCACAATGCTTACATTGCTTTTAATTTCATGACATTTCCAACTTCTACATGTCCTTCAAAAATTGTTTCAAGAGTTGGCCCCTTGAAGTTTAAGATGAGACCTTAGGAGTCATGCCTTAGAAAATCCCTCACAACTCCCTAATTCATATGTTTGCATCATTGTATTTCAACTTGCATGAAAGTTGCTTTCAAAACTCTCTAATATTCAAGGTTTCCATTCTCTCAAATTTAGTGGTTAAAATAGCCCCATGGAACCCTCTCTTGAATGGTCTCTCTTTTATATTGGCCATAGGAGCCCTAAATTGTTAGAATGGTTCTCTTTTCTCTTTATGATCACCTAAGAATGATGTTCAAGATTTTTGATTTCAAGGTTTTCATTCTCTCAAGTTTAGTGGTTAGAATGGCCCCATGGAACCCTCTCTTGAGTGGTCTCCCTTTTGTTGGCCATATGAACCCTCTCTTGATGGAATGGTTCCCTTGAAAAATGATTTTCAAAATCTTTATCCGAAGATGATTTCAAAAATGCATTCTCTCCATCTTTGCATCAAAAATGATTTTCCAAAAATTACCATCATTATGTTGAATTTTAACCCCTTATACTCTTGCCAAGATATTGGTTATAATGGCCATGAGAAAACCTTCCTTGAAATAGTCTCCAATCACTAACCACATAAACCATACTCTTGGCTAGAGTCAAAATTTTCATGGAAATGATCTTCATAAAGGTTGCCAACCAAAGTCCATTGCATATCATGTTTTGATTTCAAAACTCTTTCCAAGAATGCATCAAAACAACTTTCAAGACCATTCTCCAATCCAACCCTAGGTTAACTTGACCCTAGTAACCTAACCCTAGGTTAACTTGACCCTAGTGACCTCACCTTAGGTTAACTTAACCCTAGTTAGTTAACCCCATGTCCTCTTAACCTTAGGTCAACCTAACCTAAGTTAGTTCACCTTAGGTTCCCCCTAATCCTAGGCTAACCCAACCTAGGTTGATACACTTCAAGGTTCCAACTCTTGAACCCTTTTCTAAATGATCATTCAATTTTCAAACTATTCTCATAACCTATTTTTCCAAAACCCCTTACGCTGATGATTTCAAAAGGACAACTCCATAAACTCCTCAAATGTTCTTACATTTCATCTTCAAGACATTCCCAAAAATGCTTTCAAAGGGTCACAAACCTAAGGTGTCCCTAGCCCTCTCATGGTTAAGGATTCCGAGGATAAGTGATAAATCAAGAACAACCTTTAAGGTTGTCCATATTAAGATTCCAAACCCTTAGCCATTTTCATAAACTCCTTTTAAAAATTAATTCATCAAAACATTCTAAAATCATGCCTCCAAGGTTTTCAAAACAAAATTTCAAAAACACTTTCAAGTTCTCTTAAGTCTTGCCAAAACATTTTTCCAAAACTCCCTCAAGTTGATCCAAAAACATTTTCAAGAAACACTCCACCATTCAATTTCAAGTCAAAACTTCTAAGACCCCAAAGCGTCTTAAACTTTTCCAATACCTCGAAGTGTCTTAAACTTTTCCAAAGACCCCAAAGTGTCTTTAAACCTTCCAAGGGCCCTAATGCTCCTATTTCCATCGAGCTCTTGCCCGAACTACAAATGACTTGTTTCTCGCCAAATGAGATACGTAGACAACCTAAAATGGTGCTATCATAACTTTCATTTCAACCCCAATCCTTTTTTCAAAAACTCCAATCAATACAAAGTTTCTATTCCAAACTCTTTCAAAACCTTCTTTATTTTCAAACTTCTTCCAAAACTTGCATCATGCATCATTCATCCAAAAAGTGATGACTAAATCCCTTTTTCAAAGTTCTAAAGTGGATATTAAGTGGACAATGGTAACCGGTTATTCTAGTGAGTGAACCAAGGGTGATTAGACATGTAGGTACCGAAAGGGCGGGGTAGGGTGATGATCTTAGGATATCTTCCCTACACGTAACCAACCCCCAAACCTTAGATTTTTGTTTTCGAAAGACCAAAATGGAGTTATTTTCAAAAAGGACATAAACATTCCAAAAGGTTGTCAAATAACCTATTTTTCTAAAAACTCTCTCTTGAGGGAGTTTTCAAAAACCTTTTTCAAAAAACTCTAAGTTTAATCTCCGGATTAACGCTTGGTTTTAGGTGCCCTAACTCACCTTTATCAAGTTAGGTGGCGACTCCTATTTTTCTCAAAAGCCCTTAGTCAAATTAATTTTCAAACTTAGTCATACTTGTCCTTCTAGGAGAACGAGTTCTAGTGACAGAGTTCCGTGCTTTAGGGTCTTCGAATCGAAAGGACCTTGGACACCCAAAAACCGGGGTGCGACAAGTATAGACCGGTAATCCGGTATCGTTCTCTTCCAAGAGACCTAGCCAAATATAGGCTCTCGCACTCAACTCACACTAACCTAACCTAAGATTGGGTTGCAATTATGTGGGGAATTAGATCTAAAATAAAAGAGGAAAATAAAAAGACCGAAAATCTTTTGGGTTTTTATGGTTGTTTTGAATTCCTAAACTATTGCAATGAAAATAAAGAGAATTAACACTAGACAAATAAACTAAAGCAAAGTGAAAATAGAATTAAAGCAATTAAAAAGGGAATTGGGCTCAAATGATCCAACCACTCAATTTCATCCAAGATTTTCAATGGGGTTTATAACTCAAATCAAACACAACATTTAAATGTGTTTGATTCGGAGGATTTAGCTTTGAAAACCAATTATTCTCAAGGAATTGAAATTAGATACATGTTCAATGGGGAATCAAAGGTTAATACCATTGATTCAACTTAGTCAATACCAAATTTGTGATTTGTGCATTGATTAGCCAAACATAGTCAATAACCTAGGTTTTCTAAAGCATCTTCAATCAATTGTTGGGAATGAATTTCTAACAATTGTGAAGTATTTTTCTAGTCAAGAGTCCCAAATTAATACCATTGATTTGGGTGATGAAAATCCCCAAATTTAGTCAATAATCTAAGTTTCTTAAAATTCCACACCTAATTACTAGAAATTTGAATTCTAAGAAAATATGACAATTAATCCATGAGATACCTCCAAATGAATTCCTTGGATTATTTGGGTGATTTTCACATTTAAACCCAATGTAAATTCTAGCTACTTGAATACATCATAAAAAAACTTGTAAAAATGAAAAGAGAAGCATAAAGAGATTTAAATCTAAAATTAACTACAATAATAGGACTGTTTTGGTTACAAGGAAAATGAGAAAAAATGTAAGAAAGTGCAAGTGAAAAAGAAAATACAATACAATGAAGAAAATTACAAGTTTCTACATTATACTACAATTACAAAGCTAAATCTAAGCTAAAAATGAAAAAAAATAAAAAAATCTAACTTTGGAGAGCTTCTCCCGCCGCCCCCTTGCTCCAAAAAACCCTAACTACTAAAAACCTATATAAAAAATCCTAAAAAACACCGCTTCAGACGCAAAAAATACAATCTGGATGAATAGTAACTGTCCGAATACCGTCCGGACGGTCCGTTCGACCCCCGTTTGAAGTCCGTTCGGATGGTGAACAGTAACCGTTGGCCATCCTAAAGTTTGATTCAGCCAATGTACATTAGACGCAAAGTTATAGAGCTTGAAGTCTTCTTTCCAATGTCGTAAAAATCAACTCAATCGAATATTGGAGTAAACAGTTATGGCCAAAATACCGAGACAGGTCTGAATTTTCATGAACAAATTATTTGCCTTGAACTCGCTTTAATTATTCTTGATTTCTTTTCACCTTTATTAGCTTATATAACCTACAAAACACATACAAAACATACTCAAACAAATATCTAACTAAAATAAGATAATTAATTACAATATAAGTCTAACAAAGTACAAATTAAGGGCTTATAATTACACTTTTAGAGTGTAATCAATTGCTAAGCATAGTTCTTTACAGTGGCCGAGGGAAGGGCAATTCACCCTTGAATTTTTTGAAATTATTAGTTAAACTTATCTTAAAATAGAGTTCTATTCCATCATGCAACCTCTTGCCCCTCCTAATTCTTTGATTGTCGCCCTAAATTTTTTTTATACTTATAATTATCCAGAAAGAGAGTTCTCTCCCATCATGCAAACCTTTTCCCCCTCCTAAATCCTAATTTTTTGAGAGTTTTATTTATAGTTATCTAGACAAGAGATGACTATTTCATTATAGATAACATTTATGATGTTTTACATAATTATATAATATTTCTTTTTTAGTATTCAAACTATATAGATGAGCTGGTAACAAAAATAAAACTTCTTAAATTTAAGTAAAGCTATAGTATATATCACAATCAAGTGACAATAAATGCTTAAAAATAAAAACTTGATAGAGTTGAGGAGAAACTAGATGCAATAGAGAGAGGGAGAAAAAACAGTGGAATGGTATTAAGGGGAATAGTTTTTAGGGGTAATTATACTTTACACTCTTGTGATTTGAACCAAAATCAGATAACATTCCTGTGGTTTAAAAGTGAACACATGACCCCCCCTGTGGTTCGAACTTTTTTACAAAATAGATAAAAATTGCTAGATTTAACAGAAACTCTGTCATAAGGGTATTTTTATTATTTTATATCTCCAAATTAGAACTTAAAAATGACGATTTGGTAAAATAACAAAACAAAAAAAAAACTGTTGAAAGACAACTCTTTATCGATTGGAAAGATGAAAAAGCTTTCTCTTCGTATCAAATTCCAATCATATCAAAAGTTCTTCTTTGAGCGTTCCAAATTTCATCAATTTTCTTGGAATCTGCATTCATCTTCTTGAAACTCTCATTAGATTTTGACAAGTCAAACTTTCTCTAAGCCCTTATTAGTCATTATACATGTATGCAACTCTTTTTTGTAGTGCAGTGACTTATCAAATAAAGTGGCCCTATTAGACTTTAATTTCCCAATAAGAGTAGCAGATTCATTAGCCTCTTGTTTAAGAGTGTCTCTTTCCTTTTCAATTGACTTATTTTTTCTAATCAATTTAAGACACACCTTATACAATTTGTTATAGGTCTAATAAATGTCCTCTTCCTCACCACTCTCATGGTCACCATCACTATTTGAGTCACTTTGACTTAACTCATGAGACTCACTAAGGTCATCAACATTTTCAGGTTCAGATGCATACGAGGCTATGCCTACATTCTCATGAAGGGATGGATTGAAAGCATCAAAATATTTAGACTTTTCATGAGATTTAATATTGGACGTCCCTACAATCTCAGATGCAAATGCAGTACATGACATGATATTAAGAGACTTTTCATAAACAACTTCAAAGGTATCTCATGCTTCTTTAGCAATCTCACATATAGATATATGACTTGAATCCTTAAGTATGACACTGTTAAGATGATATTGATAGCCTTACTATTGCAAACATACTTTTCTAAATCATTGTCATTCCATTACTCTTAAGGTTTAGGAATAGTCTCACTACCTACAATTGTCATAGGGAGACGCCAACCATTCTCAATTGATATCCAAGTACGTTCATCAATAGATTTGAGAAAAGCTCTCATACGTGGTTTTCAACCAGAACAGTTAGAACCATCTAACAAAGAAGGAATCATGGTAGACAAACCCTCATTTAGTAAATCCATGTATTTAGAAATTCAGGATCTCACTCTTAAAAAGCAAAATTTTTTTAAAACATAGTTTTTGAGTGTTTCGCTCTAATACCAATTGAAAAAATATAAACCGAATATATGAATTTGTCAAAATACATTTTGAAGGGCTATGTGGATTGGTCACAATTCAACTAATCAATTTCACCCTTAATCCTTTAACCTAGTGCATGCAATTATCATATGTCAAAAGTAGATAAAGTAAATTAATCACACGCAAGACAAGACACATGATATTGCAGTATGAAAAACCATAACTGGGTAAAAAAAATCACGGGACCTAGTCCAACCAACTAAGCACTATCAAGAATGAATACACAAGAGTCAATTTATAACCCAATCCTAGATTTTTCCAATCCTTGGGTGCCGAATCTATGCGCTTACAGGTATCCTCTTCTTGCATTAATAGACTCCCACGATCATGTATCTAACCCTTGATACGATTCTTCAATACTTATTTAAGTGTCAAGCTCTATGATACCTCTAGAATCCTCCAAAAGCTGAACTCCAATCAACCACTGTCCACTTTGATGGACAAAGATCAAATACTTAAATCAACGTCAAATGGTTACAATAATCCTTATAACCAAATCCCTAATCGACTCTTCGATTCTCTTGATTGCCTCAAACTTGCTCGACTCCACGATTCACCGTTACCGTGCTTAATCACTGTACAATTCCCCTTAGTACGGATTCGCCGCCTTAAACTCCATCAAGACTTTGTTTCTTCAAGGTTGAAGAAGTTGTTGCTAAGAATTAATTGAGAGCTTCCTAAATGTTAAGATAACTTTTAGAAACACTTCTTGGTGCGGATGGTCTCTTAGAAACCCTAGGAAGGCTTTCTATTTATATAAGAAACTGAATTTTCTTCCATAAACAGTTGTTTCCTAACTTGTAGATTTTTCGCATTTCAATGCAGCGAAGTCGATCGAAGTTGATCGAGTCAATTAGTCAACTGCACACTCTCAGTATCTTTGATCAAATGCAATCGAAGTTAATTGAAAGGTATCGAAAAACTTTGATTTTCTACAGTCTCTGAATCTTCAATTGAAAGCTATCAAGATTGATCGAAAGGTATCGAAGTTCTTTGATTTTCACCATTCTCTGTATCTTCAATCAAAAGCTATCGAATGGTATCGAAATTGAATACTTCAAGTCTTCAACTAATTCTTCCTCTCAAGCACCTCCTAGCCAATGCTTGTGAATGAAAAACATTTCAGAGCTCAAATCATTGCCTTGAATGCTTGTGATAGACACTTAACATCTCAAATTACAAGGATTAGTAAAGATCACAAAATTTTGCCAATTCGAAAACTTTACAATCTCCCCCTTTGAAAATTTCGTGACAAAACAACCTAATCTAAAATAGATTGAGTTACAAGAAATAGAGACATTACAAGGCTAACCCAAACCACAAGCATCAAGCAACTAGGATATGCCTGTAAAATTTCGTATTTTTTATTATAGTTTATTTAAATAAATTAAAGTGTAGTTTATAAATTTCAAGGAAGAAATTATTTTAAGGTGGGTAGATTGTAAAATCCCTTCTTTTTGAATTGTTATTGTTAATTTTCCCATAATTTGTGTATCACATGTAAAGTTATTATTAAAACTTTATTTGTGAAAATTTTGGCATTATTTATCATGGAGTACATTGAAATTAGTTATTGTATGAGTAGTTATGATTGGGCTAATGAATAAATTCTAAGATGTTGTATTCATACTGTATATTAGTATACACAAGTATATGTGTAAACACCCACATATGTAGGCTCGTGGGATTCTTTTAAATTTTAAATATTTGATTTAGAAATATTTTGTGAGATAATAAGGGATCTTAAAAGTGGGATATTATGAGAAGAATTTTAGGGTTTTGATCTACGTATATATCTTCTTTCTGTTTTTTAAAAAATAAGGAGAGGGGTAGAGAGACCCGCCGAGAGAGTGAGACCCGCTTGAGGGAAGAGAGTATCATGTGCGGCTACGTGAGACTCTCCAACGAGTTTTCTAGCCAACACATAAAGGTAGGGTGATAGAATAATTTATGCACTCTCTCACTTTAATGTACATATATATACACACACACATAGATGTAACTGTATATAACTTGTTTACTTGTGCATGTATGAGCCTTGTTGGCGTTTGCGGTGTGAAAAAATTTGGACATGATCTCAATGTTTTATATGTGGGTTTGGTGGAAATAGGGATCTAGACAATAGCTGGCCGTGGCCAAGGATATCATTTAGTTGTATTTTGGTACAGGGAAGGATTTCCTTGGGTAGTGCCATTGTCACCAAAGGTGATGCTTTAGAGTTTTGTGACGGAATTGGATAACCCTAATGGATTCTGGGGTGAAAGGACCAAATTTTGTTTAAGTAGAAAGTAAAGAAAACAAATAAATTTATATGTGTGGGTGTGTGCATATACATATGCGGATATGTATGTATGTTTGAATATGAAGATGTATACGACGATGTAAGTTATATATAAATGTGGGTGAGGGCTTTGAGGGTGTAAATCAAAGCAGTAAGTTCAACAATGAGAGCACCATGCGGTTTGAGTTGTTTATTGTTTTATTGGCAGGTTCATCGATGATATGGATATATATGCTTGTTTATTTGGATGCGTTTGACTTTATCTATATATGTTTTATAAGATAGATTTGTATAGAGATGTAACTAAATATATATAAACTGGTGTGTTTTTCTTTGGAGCATAATGGTTACGAGGAAGAAGAAACAAAGAATAAGAAGTTAGAAGTAAAGAAAATATGAGGGAGAGAGTGAGAGACAAAACCAACGCATGGCTGGTTTAGCTTGGGTTTTGAGGCCAATTGACTTAAATGAAATAATTGGCCTTCCATGGCCAGCGTAGGGGAAAACAGAGAGGAAAGGAATAGAAGTAAAAAAAAAAAAAAAAAAAAAGAAGCCAGGAAAGGGAGAGTTTTAATAGAGAGAGGAACCCAGAATTCTATAGAAACGGAGAGATCTGATCGGCTGGGAGGGTTGGGAAAAAAATCTAATGCATGCAAGCCCACAATAGTTATAATACACCTTCGACTTGCTAGGGCTATTTAGGTAGACTTTAAGCTGTGTAAATGACCTTATCTTAGGTTTTTCGAGGTGCTAAATCCATTTCTGATATTATTCTAAATATTTTCTGCTTGTAAGATGATGATTTAGAATGGTAGTTAATGGACGGTCAAAATAGCAATTGAAGTGGTTCGATGGTCTAACATGTTCAGATTGCTATAAAATTTTAATATATTGATCTTGATAATAAATATTGATGATCGGATGGATTAGATCCAATAGAATGATCTTTTAGATTTGTTTGCATAAATTGATATTATTCAGTACTTTTTGTTGCTTTTATTATATATGGCTAGTTGGAATGATTTTTGTGTTTATAATTGTGACGTCATGATTTGTATATCAATATTATCTTGGTAATGCATTGCATTATTGAATATTCTCATTGAATATTATCATGATTGAGAAATAGATCGCATTGGGCAGCATAGAAAGTTGGAAGATGTATTGAATAATGAGATAATATAGCATTGAGTAGAATTGGTTGAAAAACTAAATAAAGAAATAGAAGAATGTTATTGCATTAAAGTGAGAAAGATGGATTATCATATACATTACATTCACGTTGCATTGCTATTATATATGTTCAACTACTTATATCCTACTTTGTATGCTATTTGTTGTATACTTGATGTTTCGGACTATTGGGCAAACTCACACCCTACCAGACGTTACATGTTTAGATTTCAACACGAAGACAGTTGTTGGGACTAGCTAAATATTAGATAGGGTATTCCTTTTATTTATTCTATTTGACTTTGAGAAATTGTATTGTGCACTTGGTACTAGTCTTGTACATGTGATTCTTGATAATATAAATGTATTAAATTTGAGAGACGTGTAGACGCTCTCTTTTTTAAATAGTTGGAAGTTCAGCTTTTTTTTTTTTTTTAAAATCACTTCATTTTCATAAATCACCCCCGAATTTTGAGGCGTGACAATGCCTTCCAATAACACATGAACCTGCATAAGACAAAACTCAACAAAACATCAAGTGCAATGATATAAACAAGGCATTAAGACTTTAAGAAACATCATTCTCCCTCTTTTTGGAGCAAATTGGCAAAGATAGCATTAAGACAGGGAGCAACAACAATTCAACACACTAGAATGATTATCCAAAGAGAATATCCAAAGCACGAAGTACTATATGATAAGCAGCTGAAAAGCAAAAGATAATCATTCATCAAAATTAACCACTAGCCAACATCATAGATATATCAAAACAAGGCTAGGGAAATAAACACAACAAATGTCTAAACATCCAAAACAACATCCACCAATATAGCTATGAAAAAAATTATCCATGGTAACGACCCACATAACCATTAAAGGTGGCCTAAAAATCAATATGCTCCTGCTGCATCTAAGACAAACAACAACACTCTCAACATGACATCGAACATGATACTCAAAGAATTCCAAGAGAGAACCAAAACCCAAGCCAAAGAGAGAAACCCCCCAAAATGAGCAATCGATGGCACGATTGGAAGAGAAAACCGAAACAAAGTCGATAGAAAGTAGAGAATCCTTACCTAGGGCATGAAGAATTGGAGATGAATCGATAATTGGATCTCCTAATCGAAGTTGAACCAAACCCTAGAACCAGTCACTACCCTACACTCTTGCAAAAATTAAATTTAGGGAAAAAAGAGCTTTCGGCCTTTTTTGAAAAATTTTGCCCAGATTTGCGTTTCGCTCCCTCGAGAGGAATTAGAGTCTATTGAAAAGAGTTCAATCCTTTTCGCTTAAGTGAAATCGATCTAAAATACCAGAAATGGCCAATTCAGAAAATTTTGGTAAAACAATTAACTTTTCAACCTTTGGAGTCCTAGATAGATATGATTAATTAAAGACGGGCAAATATAAACTCATGAATATCAAAATATGACTTAGCGTAAAAAGATCAACATTAAACATGCACAAAATCACACAAAAAAGTGAGCATAATTAGTCATAAGATGATTAAGAGCATATCAATGATAATGTAATGGTGTATACGTGAACTTCATAGAAACCAATAAAAATTTAGATCCTAGGAGTGATCTAGAATGGTGTTCCATAAAAAAATAGCTTGCAGATCAACACACCTAAAGATCAAACTTGTCTCATCCAATACTCTCAATTTTTTCAAGTACTCCCCCTTAATCTTTAATCTTATCTCTCCAAGAATAATAACATTGAAACATAAAGATATTGTGGCTTTCACACACATGAGTAGGTAGCATTTTTCTCTTGTCATATAGCAACAGTAGTTGTACTCACACTCACTGGTAGCCATTTCCATAGAACACATAAGAGTAATGAGTGAGAAAATTAACAAAAGGTCAATCTAGGCATGAGATAATTCGCAAATATTTAACAAAGGCATTAATAAGTTGAAAAGATCATAAAGGCGGATTTTAAATTCTAAAAAGTCTCAAGAAGTGTGCTTTTAAATGAACATGAGTCATCAATATGATAGAGATTACCATACAACTTACTTAACATTTATGCAAGTAATCATGCACGCAACCTTCAATCTTAAACAAACATGTACACCAATCTACTCAAGTGTGAATATTTGAACCAATGATTGAGTATGAACAACAACAAAAATATTTTTGTATTTTTCAAAAATTCTACTTTTTTAATAAATCAAAAAATAAATAAATAACAAAATAGATCATAGCACTAGGTCCAAAAGATAAGTAAGAAGCAAAAAAATCCTAGGCTATGTTACAAACAGCTTTTACTCAAGAAGGCTTACCCTTATAACTTTCTTATGAGTTTTCAAAGATTCCAAATCAGATTTTCTCATCCACATAGTAGTTATCGTATGTTTATCAATGAACTCATGAGGTGTAGATGTAATCTTAGGTCTTGCCATAACATTGTTGTGCCTCCTTTTGTCATAAACTTAGAAGAATGAACAATCTTAGGATGGTTGGACTTCACATGAGAAGTGATGACTTTAGAAGGCACATGATTAAGCTCAAAACTAGGGTAATGAAGCCGGATATGACCCTTAACATCACAATGGTAACAAGTATGAACCAACCTAGTAGACTTGGTCTCAGCATTAGGCATAACACGTGTATGTGTGGTGGGTGTTCTTCTGGAAGTTACAAACATGGTTAAACTTAAAAGACTAAATAATCTTAGGATGGTTGAACTTCACATGAGAAGTAATGACTTTAGAAGGCACATGATTAATCTCAAAACTAGGTTAATGAGGCTGGATATGACCCTTAACACCACAATGCTGATAAGTATGAACAAATCTAGTAGGCTTAGTCTCAGCATCAGGCATAACACGTGTATGTGTGTTGGCGTTCTTCTAGAAGTCACAACCTTGGTCTTCAAATAATGACTTATTTGTTACTTGAGAAGATGAATAAGCCTTCTCTTCCTATCCAATTCACCTTGACCCTCTAGAAATTAAAGAAAATTCAACTAAGAGAAGGATAAACAATAGCACGCATTCTCAAAATTCAACCTAACCCTCTGTCTCTCTCTCGTCATGTAATATACTGTAATATGCAAAAGACCAGTTTGGTGCTCAATTTCTTTGTGATGGTATCCACTTTGCTTGGTCCATGCTAAGGAGGGGTTGGTGAAAGAATATCCACACTGAACACATACACAAGCATAAAATAATTTAAGTCTTTGCTTGAATGGATAATCAAAGCAATCTTCTCTTCCAACTTCCCCAGATCTTTCTATCTAACTTTTGTTAGGTGGCTTAATTAGAAAATCGATAATATAGTTTTGTGACTTTGTCAAAGAAAAGATAATGTCTACCTAATCAACCTAAGAATTTGTATATGGAAGCCATGAATTGTTGAGACAGAAATTACATAATTTTACATTTTTCTCATTCATCACGCACAAAAAAAACAAAAATAAATAAAAATAAAAATAAAAAGAAAGCAGCAAGCCAGCAACAGTCTGTCCATAAGTCTGGAAATTTAAAAAGAGAACAAATTCTGAACTAAGAATTCATCTTAATTTATTTATCTCAACGAGTGGATGGAGCAAGTTTGTACCCAAGTCAATATCCATTTTACTATACTATTGTAATTTTATCTTGCAAAAAATTATAAAGCTACCCACGAGTCTATTGAACCAAGTTTGATCACAAGTGAATAATTTTAAGGAAGTTCAAAATATGATGAAGTATGAGTGATTTATGTTTGAAAACAATCTTTAACGAGCATTAAACCGAATCACTCCCAAACCAAACATAGTAAGCAAGGAACTTCAAAACGCCGTAAAGTTCAAAAAAATAATAAAATAATAAAAAAAATAAAAAAAAAACAAAGGAAAAAAGGGACTGGTGTGCACCGTATGATGGGAGGCCATGTGATTTCCTAACTCCCCGTTTGAAATTTAAATTTTCGGTAAAAACAAGAAAATGTCAAAGAAAATAGAATAAAATAAAAAAATATTTTTGTTCTCTTTTTTCTCACATTTTTTTTTCTTTACTTTTTCAACTAAAAATTCGAATTCCGAACAAACCATAAGTGCACTGAATAAATACTCCCAATCACATTTGCATAACCCCTCACAGAGCTGCCACGTGTGACCGGCCACCATGCCGGTCACATGAAGATCCAACGGTCAAGTGCAGTTTTCAACTAACACATCGACTGTCCCATCACTCGAGCCATTGAGCTCCCTTTATTTAAGCCACCAGAATTGGCTCAACAAAACTCAGGAAATTCAGCACAAATAAGCTTGTAATTTCCTTAAGCTTTAGCTTCATCAATGTCACTTCGCATGGATACGAACACCCCCTCCTCTCTTTCTCCCCTTTTCCATTCTTTCATTTCCTTTTCATAATACATACACTCATTTACATACATACATCTGTGTGTATTTCATGCACCAAAGTTGTAGGTCTCAAGTAAGTCTTTCAAGCCAGTATTTCTAACCCAATATTTCAGTTTTCCATCTGGGTATATATCACCAAATCCAAAATTCGTTAGTCATCTCTCCTCTTGAAGCTAGTCATTTTTAGCAAAATGGAGTTTACTAATGGTTACTCTAATGGTGACACCAGCTCCATTTGTGTCCAAGACCCCTTGAACTGGGGTATGGCTGCAGAGTCCTTAAAAGGTAGTCACTATGACGAAGTTAAGCGCATGGTGGCAGATTACCGGAAGCCGGTGGTCCAGCTAGGCGGCAAGACCTTAACCATATCACAAGTGGCTGCAATAGCCACCCGCGACACCGAGGTCAAGGTGGAGCTCTCGGAGGAGGCCAGGGCTGGCGTAAAAGCCAGCAATGACTGGATCATGGAGAGCATGAACAAGGGGACTGATAGCAATGGTGTCACAACTGGTTTTGGTGCAACTTCACATAGGAGAACCAACCAGGGTGGAGCTCTTCAGAAGGAGCTTATCAGGTAAACAAAACACTCAGCTCATTAATTTCATATTAATCATGATAATCTGTATACTAATCTTACAGGATTAATGTTATAGTCATAGACTGTTTCCAGAAGTTGGATGGTTTCTTAAAGACCTACCCAGTCAATAATTTGGTAGGGTGTAATAAAATATTTAAATTAAATGTTTAACCTTTTGTAGTAGGTCATTGACTTCACTGATCATTTGCCAAATAACAAACGGACTAGGATAGGTTGGAGGAATCCTATTGCTCTGTGCATGTGGTAACATTATTTTGATCATGTATTTATATATTTATTTTTATTTAAATATCATTTATAAATATATTAATTTCATAATTAATGTATTTTTTATCATGTATTTATATATTTATTTTTATTTAAATATCTTTTATAGATATAGTAATTCTATAATTGATGTCTAAAATTTAAAGAGAATACAAATATATTAATAATACAGTTTTAATATGTGGCAACACGCTAAGCTGCCACATACACAATGCAAGAGGGATTCCTCCAACTTAGGTTGGAGGAAACCCTTGTCCATAACAAAAAGGTTAGCCACTTATGGACTTTTTAGGAAAATGGTGGTGGGTTTCTTTTTTGTTGTGTATATACATCATCACCATTCTATATACGGTTAGAATAGATATCTCAATTCTATTAATTGAGCAGTTGACATGTTAATTAAAACAATAACGAAGGGATCTAATTATGTATACTCAACTAGGATTATGATTTCTCTATAAATAAACGATTTTGTTATTTACATAAAAACAAAAAAATAAAATGATAAAACGAAGAGATCCTAATCCATCAAAATGAGGAAAATTTGTGTATTGATTGACCATGAATTGGAATGTCTTCGTGTCTAGACATTTTCGAGGGTAGACAGTGGAACTGGAAGTGTGAGCATAGTTAGTCACTTGGCTACAAATAGAGACCCTGCTCTATCTCTCTCTCTCTCTCTCTCTCTCATTGTCCTTGTGTCCAAGTTGCTGGGTAGCTTTGGACGGGAAAAAGAAGTAATTGGGCAGCACAGCCCGACTCGACTCACTAAACAAACTACTAGCAGTAGAATTTCATTAGTTCAAATGACTGAATAAATCAATGTTTTAAGGGTCCTATATTTTGAAATTTTGTTGCATCAGATTCTTGAACATCGGAATCTTCGGAAATGGAACTGAATCTTGCCATACTCTGCCTCATTCGGCAACAAGGGCCTCAATGCTAGTGAGGATCAACACCCTCCTTCAAGGTTACTCAGGCATCCGATTCGAGATCTTAGAAGCCATTACTCGCTTGCTTAACCATAACATCACCCCATGCTTGCCTCTCCGTGGCACGATCTCCGATGGTGATCTTGCCCCACTATCCTACATTGCTGGGCTTTTGACAGGCCGACCCAACTCCAAGGCTGTTGGGCCCAATGGGGAATCGCTCGATGCGGTCGAGGCCTTCCGCCGGGCCGGCATCAACACCGGTTTCTTTGAATTGCAGCCCAAAGAAGGTCTTGCACTGGTGAACGGCACTGCAGTTGGGTCTGGCTTAGCCTCCATGGTTCTCTTTGAAGCCAACATCATAGCAATTCTCTCGGAAGTTTTATCAGCACTCTTCGCTGAAGTGGTGCAAGGAAAGCCCGAATTCACAGACCATTTGACCCATAAATTGAAGCATCACCCTGGCCAAATTGAGGCTGCAGCTATTATGGAACACATCTTAGATGGAAGCTCCTATGTCAAAGAAGCACAGAAGCTACACGAGATTGACTCCCTTCAAAAGCCTAAACAAGACCGATACGCCCTTCGAACATCACCGCAATGGCTAGGACCTCAGATTGAAGTCATTAGAGCAGCAACCAAGATGATAGAAAGGGAAATAAACTCCGTGAATGACAACCCGTTAATCGATGTATCGAGGAATAAGACCTTACACGGAGGAAATTTCCTGAGCGCGCCAATTGGAGTCTCGATGGACAATACCCGGCTAGCCATTGCCTCAATAGGAAAGCTCATGTTTGCACAATTTTCTGAGCTTGTCAATGACTTCTACAACAATGGGTTGCCTTCAAATCTGTCCGGGGGGCGAAACCCGAGCTTGGATTATGGGTTCAAAGGTGCTGAAATCGCAATGGCGGCCTATTGTTCTGAACTCCAATTTATGGCTGGTCCAGTGACCAACCATGTCCAAAGTGCTGAGCAACACAACCAAGATGTGAACTCCTTGGGCTTGATCTCTTCGAGAAAAACAGCCGAAGCTCTTGACATATTGAAGCTCATGTCTTCCACTTACTTGGTAGGGCTATGCCAAGCCATAGACTTGAGGCACTTGGAAGAGAACTTGAAGAACACAGTGAAAAATACAGTAAGCCAAGCAGCCAAGAGAGTTATGACAATGGGTCTCTCCGAAAAAGACTTGCTCAAAGTCGTGGAACGAGAACACGTCTTTGCATACATCGATGATCCTTGCAGCAGCACTTACCCATTGATGCAGAAGCTGAGGCAGGTCCTGGTCGAGCACGCCCTGAGGAACAGCGACGGAGAGAAGAATCAAAGCACTTCCATTTTCCTAAAGATTGGTGCCTTCGAGGATGAATTAAAGGCCCTTTTGCCCGAAGAAGTGGAGAGCGCTAGATGTGAAGTGGAGAGTGGAAGGCCGGCGATTCCGAACCAGATCAAGGAATGCAGGTCGTACCCATTGTACGAGTTCGTGAGACAAGAGTTGGGGACCAGTTTTCTGACCGGCGAGAAGGTCCGGTCGCCGGGAGAGGAGTTTGACAAGGTTTTCTTGGCCATCTGTGAGGGGAAGCTGATCGATCCTTTGATGAATTGTTTGAAGGAGTGGAATGGTGCTCCTCTTCCTATTTGGTAATTTGGATTTAATAGGACTAATACTCTATGTTCCTTGCTAGTTGTAACCTTTTATTTGTCATTTCTGTGCCTGAAAGATGTTATCTCAAGCTGTTTGTGATGCTTTGTATTTCGCCTCTGTAATCTTTCTTTCTCATCTGTTGAACTTCATTACAACAAATGTAATGTATATCATACAAATTTCATGTTTTTATTTTTATTTTGTAACCCATCCGTGAAATAAACTAGTTCATTTTACATGTTACAATTTTATTTTATAGGTTAAAATCCGTTTGGTCGTGGCTTCAATTTTTGTTTTTTGTTTTCGTTTTTTGAAATTTGACGGAATCGCGTTTGACAAATTATTTTCAAAAATTGTTTCCGTTTAAACCGCATCTAATTACAAAAATATCATCGTCACATTATTTTTCTGTTCAAAATTTTTAGAACAACAGTATTTCTCTCTCTTTTATGAGTGAGGATGCATGCTTGTGGTTACTTTCTCTTTCTTTTTTTTTTTTAATTTATAGGGATCCTCGTAGAGGCTTCGATGAGTACATTAACTACTAGAAAACCTTTTAGGAGTAGCATGTGGTATCTTTAATTAGCCTAATTATTTGATAAATCCTCTTAAACTGCTTGTATTGTTAATCAAAATTCAGTTTTTTTTTTTTTTTGTTTTCTTATGTTAATGTATTCCATTAGATATGAGCATTAGCTTGCCAATGTTGTTACCAATGGTTCGAAATCGTCTCAAGATATAAACAAAACTAATTTGAATATATTTTTAAAACTTATTAATTTTCTAAACTTAACTCGATAAGCTAATTAACAGTCCGCGAGTATATAAAAACTAAATTTATTTGAGCCGGGCTTATAATTGGCTAGGTTCATAAGCTAAATAAATCTCATAAAAAAAACCTGTGATTTCATACATCTTTAGGTTTATATCATTGTCTTCCAGACCCAGTTATGACTACAAAGCATTCGTACGGATGGAATAAGATTTCGTACGAAATGCTTTGGGAGTTGAACATAAGCATAGATCCCCAGAGATCTCTCTCTATCAATCCCTTTGCCCCTCATTCTTCGAGAATCATAAAGATCCATTTCAAGTTGAAATTGATCATTTGGCATCTGGGCTCGCACAACATCTCATGTTCATAGATCTGCAGCCGCCTCTCTTTCTACAAGTTCCAGATCTTCCATCGGAAGCTGTTCTACTATGTCATACCTTCTCATGAGGCCTTGGGAGCCAAACACTTAAGAATCCATAGAATTAAAATGGCCTAATTAACAATGAAAACGACGGTTGCCTTTCTGTATGTTGTTAACTTTTGTTATGTTGCCATAGTCATCCTAGATACAACAAGGACACAAGCTAAGGACTCCTCAAGGTGATGCAAGTATACATACATATATATATATATATGCAACCATAACTTTCAATTCCTATAAGTTCCTTTTTTCCCAATTTTTGTGCCTCCCAACTCGAACAGGATGAGGTTACAAGTTTCAGAAGCCATGTAGAAAACATTGGAATGCATTTCCACAGGGCATCAAAAAGATGCCCTAATATTGTCAATTATATCAAGCTACATTATCATGTATCCCACAACAGGAACCTTACCTTGATCTCGTGGTTTTGCACACTGCATGGCTGAGCACAATTCATGATCTTACAGCTTAAACTAAAATGATAGAATCAAACAGAGAATCAGTGTAGAACAATAGCAAAAGAGTAAAGTATATGACAATTTACACACAATATTACACAGTGGTACTCAATATCCTTCATATGGCCTACTCCAGTTTAATTTTCAGGGCGTAACACTCATGAAGGGGATGGACGGGGCAGTCGCTTAGCAATTTCCTGCCAAAAAAACAAAAGAGACGAGAAAAAAAGTATTTAGCTCCGACTATGAACTATGCATCCATTAGACACAAAGATAATACAATCTGACCATGATTAACAAAATACCCAGCTAATTCAAGAGCTCTACTAGTTGCCCAGCTGTTGCTAAAAATGTATATCATGTCAAATATAGTATTCATTCCAGAATCAGTATCTGTATCATTTATTTCTACAAGACTTTGATTATACAAAGAGAAATTGCAGAGAACTCTACACACACAGTCTGCTTACAGAAGTTCAATTTGAAAAATTAAAAAGATGCCACAAACAGAGCGTTAGTCTTAATTTGAAGCTTAGTGACGAAATTCTGCGAAACTGTACACATCTAACCGACCATCATATGACGACAGTCTAAATATAAAATTGTACTTCATGCAAAAAGTCAACATCCCAAGAGTAGTAATAACAAGAGCCACAATAAATAATGAGTGATGAATCAAAAATAAGTTTGCAGATGGATTGAAAAAAGTTGAAACATATAGCACTTCTCCAGGTAAAATTAACATCCTAACTGTTTAATGGAGACATATAGACAACAATTGGAGGGTGCACATCTACTCCAAACTTCTATGTACACTATAAACTGTCCCACAGGGTTTGCACGACACCAATACAGTAACCCAGTTAAATAGCTCACGATATATAAATGCTAGGTTGAAAGTTTGTTGCCAAGCCTTAAGAAACTACCTCAAATGTGTTCAACAATACTGATTGTTAGCATTCCCATCAGCCAGGACTAGGGTCCATCGTCGATATAACATGTATTTGATTCTTCCTTATTTAAGATTCCAAAATACCTTCCACTAACCAAGCTTTTCAAGAATGTTATTGTAGCTCATTATACCATAGGATCATTTCTAGTTGCAACAGATGCAATGTCTGAACTAGTCATCACTATTTCTGCTAATTGTTCTCAACTTGTAATCATTACAACTTATTTTGAAATTAGCATAATACTAAATGGATGAGAAAGGTGCAGCACCTAGAATGCTAAGTCCTGAATATAACGAACTCAAGAAAATTCCACAAACCCTCAACCAAACTGCTTGGGGAAGCGCCCGTACTAACACAACGTATCTTTTAACATAATTTTCCTAAATCATTAGCAATTTGTAATGCAAGAACACAAGAGCTAAGGTCCAACAATAAAAACCCGAGTGTATGAGGTTGTTTCTGTGTTTTGAACCCGTGATGCCCAAGTTGGTATGAAGCAACCTTAATGTTGTGCCAGCAAAGGTCCACCCTCAACTAAGGTCTAAAATGACGTTAGCTTTTGCTAGTATCAAGGAATATATGGCTGTTTTATATTGTTTCAACAATTGTAATGACCACTGTAAGGTCTTACTATTTTTCACGTTTCATAAAACATTTTAAACTCAATATTTTACATTTTTTCAAAACTATACTAATAAATGGTACACATAGTCAAATATAAAGGTAAACCATTTTGATATTTTACTTAATTATAAATATGACGGCCTTTCATAGAGGCAACATTTTTTTTTTTTTTTTGGTGAGGTGAAAACCAAATATTGTGCGTTATGAATATACCTCAAACAGCTGATTAATATTATCTGCTGTTTTTGCAGATGTCTCAATAAAAAACATCCCATTCTTCTCAGCATAGTCGATGCCATCCTTCAGGTTAAAACAAAAAAAAAAGAATATAAATAAACAAATGTGTTAAGTTAGGAAACTAAATCTTAATTTGTGAATGCAAAGGAAAAGCTGATGTATTGTCCAGTCTGTCACTCACTTGAACTGCTACTTCTCGTTTCTCTTGAAGATCAGCTTTGTTTCCAACTAAAGCCATGACAATATCAGGGCTTCCATGCTTTTGTAGTTCCTGTAGCAAGCCACAATAAATCAATCAGCATAAATAAACACAAGAGCATAGTCATCAATTTGTAGAGAAGTAATTAAGACAATGTTTGTGGTTCACACAATTTTGATTTTTGGGTAGGGTCCAATCTTTCTTGGCAGTCAATCCTTAATGATCATGGAAAAGCACATTGATGGATTGACGAATGTAACCTAGAATATAATTTCCACATTATTCCGAATGGGAATGGCTACATGGTATGCGATTATTCTGAAATCTTAATTTTTGATGCTCAAGGCACATTAAATCACAGAAGGGACAAGAATAGCAATGAGAAAAGATCAACAGAGCGAGGGTGTAAAGAGGAGAAGAAAAGAAGATTATCAAAGGGAGAGACTAAGGCAAGCTTATAAGCCTTCCATCACATCTCCTAGCTTCACTTTGACTGCCAAGATAAGTTTTCCATATGTGGGTGCATTGGTCAACCATGCTATGAAGTCGCACCATGTTTTCACATGTCATATCCATACTACCTTTTGAGTGCCATGTCAACCTCATAAGAAGACACATGGACCACCTACACATTCCCGCATGTCTAGTCTACTCCCGGCCAAGGCTGAGCCACACCGGTCAAGACCAAAATACACGGTGTCTTAAACTTGGAACCAAGGTGTTTTAGAATAATCTCTAAAGACGCTCCTATTGTATTAGCTACAATGTGCTTAGTTCCCCCTTGGCTCGGTCGAGCAAACCATCACTCGAACGCATCCCCCTCCACTACTAATAACATGCTCAATCCTCCCTCAACTCAATCAAGAGTCCTCCACCGGAGCATGTCACCTCTATGCCTCATAGTTCTTTCTCTCCAACGGCACCACAATGCTCTCAAAGGCATGTCAATTGGGCCGGCCTGACTTGGGCCGTGGCCAGCGGCCCATTAGGCTCGAATTGGGCTTTGCGGGCTCTCGCCAAATTTAGCACCGAGCCGAGCCAAAATTGGGAATGCTAGGCCCAAGCCCAGCCCATGGCCCTAAGGGCGGGGTCGGGCTCAAGCCTTAGGCTTCGGGCTTGGGCTTGGGTTTTTGAATGGGCTTGACGGGCTTTTGGGCGGGCTCAATCAATTTTTCTTTTAATTTTAGTTTTTTAAATTAGTAATTAATAATTAGTAATCACTAATGATTAAAACTAAATTAGAGAATTAGTCAACTTATGAAATCCATACAAAAAAATATAAATGATTAAACTTATAAAGTATTGATTAATGTAAACTTATATAAACTATTGAATATATAAAACTTATACTTTTAATTAGTAATTGATAATCAATAATAATTCAACTTAGTTAGAGACTGAGTCAAACTTATAAGGATTATACAAAAATATATAAATGATTAAACAATTAAACTTATAAAGTATTGATTAATGTAAATCTATATAAACTATTACTTATAAATTTATAATATGGATGAGTTTTAGACGGGCCTAAGGTCAGACTTTTTGGGCCGGTTGGGCTTTTTGGGCAGGCCGGGCTTGGTTCGGCTTCCAGCTATCAAGGGTAAGGCCTAGGCCCGCCCATAGGGGGGTCGAGCTTGGGCTGGACTAGACCCAGGTCTGACTTGGGCCAAACTTTGGCCCGGTGGACTTGGGCCGGCTCGAGCGGCCCATGGGCCTCGAGCCAAATTTACATCCCTACTCTCAATCCAACTCAGATCGGACTTGGACTTAAGAGCTCCCCAAAATTTGGTGCTGCAATCATAGGACACCCAAAAACTATCCTTTGAGCCATGAGTAGGACCCTGGAGACATATGACTCAGTGGCTAAAGTTGAGGGTCTGTCAAGGTGCTTGTCCTACTCTCCTTCTGATGTTAAAGATGAAAGATCTCCTAATAGAGACACCTCCAGATAAAGACAAAGCCAAATGGTATATTCTATTCTTCTCTATACCTAAGGAGAAAGCCCGATAACCTTTACAACCTCTAAGGCCTCTTGCTCCAATATCAATTCGGTGTGCTCCCCTAATAGTCATGCTTGTTAGATGAGGTCACCCGTCCCTTGTACTCACTTGTTAACCTGCCCTTGGCACAAGTGATGAGTTGGCTTCCATGGTCTCCTCTGTCCCCCTAACTTGTAAGTTTGCCTCAGCTTTTACCTAACCCGCCTTCAGTGGTATGGTACCTCCTACTTGTCTACCATACTTCCTAGGAGAACCATCTTATTCACCTCCAACTTTCCAAACCAAGGAATGCTCTTGTGGATCCCATGTCAAATAGGATATAATACTTCTACTATTTTGCCATGTTTGAGTCTTTCCCCTTCTATGTCCAAATCAATCCACTCTATATTGGCCTTGAACAAGGTAGATTTGCAGACATCCAATTAGTTTGGTTGTAAGCACAAAATATTATAGCAAAAAAGACCAATGTGATTGCTCTTCAAATGGAATCTCTTTCTAGATTTAGCAGGCTATCAATTTGTAAAGATAGGAGAAGAAGATCCTTATTTAAACTGAATTTTTGCACAAAAGGTTGGAGTAATCCTGGAAAACACTCTATATTCCTGGACAACTATTTTGGCTGCGGGTTGAGGACAAAGGAGGGGTGTCTTAAAATGACTACAAATATATCACTACTTTGGGATTCTAGCAACATTATTTCAAAAGGGAGCTCTATAAGCTGATCCAAGATCGAAATTCATCTTCAATGGACAGCCACTTAGGGGTTCATCCTAAAACTAGCTACCATTACTATAGTAACATTGAAGGTTTTCTGCAGTTTATCAATGGACAATGTTTCAACAAGATCTAGCCATACATTTTCAAATCCATTGTAAATTTCTCCACATTGACTTCATTTTCTAATTCAATCATTCTAAAGTAGCATGCCACTGTTATTTGGACCCTTGTATTTGGGTTGAAGAGATCCCAAACCAACTCAAGAAAAAAGAGACTAGAAAAATCCAAAATTCCAAACTTGTTCTATAAATGCATAACCTTAGCTTAGCCATAAGGTTGGGAAAGCATTCCAAAATCAATTCCCTGTAAGCTTTGGTGACAAGTCTAGTGGGGCAAACTATATGGGATCTAACTAATATTCTAGAACCCAAAACAACTCAATGCTATTTTGGTAGGATCAATCTTAGGATTTAAAGCTAGAAGATCATAACATAGTTTATTCTTGAAAAATTAACATCAAGTCAATAAGAAGAAAAAAATCCATGCTACTAATTTTTATTAAGCAGTCTGTGCTCTGTTTCTTTTTCCCTTTTTTTTCCTGCCCTACTGTTGTGTGAGTTTCATATTCCCAAAATCATATCAAGCCTCCCACAACCATAACTACTTCTAACTTCCTTTTCTTTTGATAAAACTCACATTTTATATGATGCCATTTGAGTTTTGAGTCACAGCCACAAAAAATGAGAGTCGGCAAAGTTGTCAACCCATAGTTACAAGATATCAAATTTCAACTAAGTTCGAATATCAACAAATTGATAAAGATTTCATGAATTAGAAATGCTAGCTAGCCATAAAACCATTTAAACCCATCCTTGTTTCTTTTTTCTTGGCCATTTTCTCCATTTAGATGCAACCAACAAAGACTTTAGGTGAAAATTTTCAGATCACATGCCCTAGGTCTAGATTTTCTTTTTCTATTTCAGACCAGTGCAGGATTTATTAGATTGAGTTCTAGAAAGCTTGAAGTGATCACACCAAATTTCCAGAGTGGATTAGACAAGGAAGTGGTGTCTGAACATCAAGCTGATTTTTTTTTAACCTTCACTGATTTTTGTCTATGGCCTGGGATTTATCAAAAGCATTACTGCTATAAAGCTTGGAAAAATTTGACATTGCGTCCTCTTAGAAATGTCCCAAAAATTGTTAACATCATTTTCCTTGTTCTTTTTTCTTTTTTTAATGTTTGTTATTGTACTTCAGCTTGCTGAACTCAAATGACAAGTACAGAGGTCAAACTGCCTTCTTCCATATGCATGCACACAGAGAGAGTAAACAAGCTAGACACCATAAAAGGTTAATTTCTAGACATTATTAGCGCATCATAATATTTTGGGTGTATCTAACTTTCTGTTTCTCTTCCATAATTGCAGTTATTATAACAAATAAACTAGTGAAAACTCAATGATGGCCCACTTTGTGCAGACCGTGACATGAATACAATCAGCATTGCATAATGTTAATGTCCAAAAGGAGCATAGGTTCAATAAACTCAACTAAAAACACCACGAAAAAAAAATAAAAGAAAAATAGAAAAGATAGGAAAGGAAAATAAATAAAAAGTACTCAGATTCATGGGAATAAAAAAATTGGATAAATCTTATCTCTTCTAGCTAGAAACGAAGACAAATGAATGTATCTCTATCCCATGACAACTTACAACCATCATTAAATCATCTATGGGTCCATCTAATACTGTAATGCCTTCATATAAAATTTTGCCATTAAAATTTTTCTTAAATAAATCAGATCTGTTTCAATGTAAAATGTGCATATGGAGAACATTGGAAGATTCCAAAATGTGCTGCAACATCATAGATATATAAAAGATAATTAAAAAAAAAAAAAAAGTCCTTTCAGTGGTCTCCACAAGGGTCGACGACACAAATTTTTGAAACAGAACTATCTGGGTGGAAAAACTGACATCACAGATACTTTTATTTTTATCACTCAACTAATCACAGATACTTTAATTTTTATCACTCAACTAACTTTTAACAGCCAAAATTTCAACCAGTTTTGCCTTCCAAATCCTATGTCTCAGAATCTTACATTGTAATCTTGACAAGACCAAATCTGCCGCTTAACCCTAACTAACACCAATATTGAGTTTCCACTTTAGTCTCACAAAAGGCCACCAGATATTAGGGTGCGTGCCTTCCTTTTAACACTATCCAATACCCAATATAGCAAAACCGAAATCTAGAAAAGTACTCTTCCAATATGCACAAATCATACCTTAACCCAATACTGTGCCTTATTGAATGATTCAGGACTTGTTATATCATACACAATGACAGCAACTGCAGCACCTCGATAATAAAGTGGTGCCAAGGCTGCATACCTGAACAAGACACGTCCAGAAGATGATATACTCTGTCAAATGAGTCTTCATGGAATAGCAAGGGGAAAAGAAGAGAAGGGGAAGGTGAAGGGGATGTGAAGAATGTAGCTAGTTGTCTCGACCCAAGACTCAAAAATAATACAAGTCTGGGAATGTGAAATTGCCAACAGAATTTAATATATATATATATTTGATTCTAGCCAACAATACCTCTCTTGGCCCGCAGTATCCCATATTTCAAACTTCACTGTTGTGGAATCTTGCAACGCAATTGTTTGAGACAAAAATGAAGCTCCAACTGTTACCTAAAGTTCACAACAACGAAAAAAAATAACAAATCTAAGTGCAGGTATCACATACTTATTGCTGGGTATACAAGACAGAATCTAGTACTCAAATTGCAAATGATAGGCCAAAACTTACACCAAATCACGAGATGTTACCCAATCATTATAGAACAACGATGCATCCTTATTTCTTACCTTCGATGTTGGATCAAACTGACCACGAACAAAGCGAAGAACAATGCAGCTTTTCCCTACACCAGAATCCCCTAACAGCACCAGCTGCAGCCAGTAGGGGAACAAAAATTCAGGCAATAAAAAGAAGGGCCCCAACCTTGAAATCTAGAAAATGATCATTTATGCCAAAGCCCGTATGATTATCTCTAACAAGGCACATAGTCGCCACTCCTCCCTACAGGCCCACATAGACTAAAAGTGAACTATGATTTTAAACAGCATTGGCTCAAAATAGCGCAGCCTACCAAATTAAAACGGACCTCGAAATTACGATTTTTTTAGTTTAGTCATTCACAGCCCCCGCAGAAGCTGTCATAACTTTGACTTTTGACTTTCAATTGATTACCACAAAACTCGCTAACTATTCGATGGAGAGTAGGCAATTTGGTTTTGAAGGTTTATTTTAGGCACCTAATCAGAACTTAAGTTGCTATTTGAAATTCCTAGTTTGAGGCACTGATAGTAGCTTCTTACACTATAATGTATTGTGATTCAGGTTCATTTTCATCTTTACATCATTCTTTGAGATTCTTTTGCAAGGAGTGGTCTTAATTTTCTATTAATGTTCTAGAAAGATAAACCATATATAAACTACGGTTTGATATGATTAGCCAATAAATGTTTTGGGAAAAGATGGTGTAACGCGAAATGAGATGATACTTCATTTTTATGAACTATGGAATGTTATATGGGGTTCTATTTATTCAGTCCGTAAGAGAAAATCCAGGGAATACACCTCCTTTGGAGCTGACTCTGGGAGCTAAGGAAAAGGTCCAGTTAAGACTGTTGTGATAGGACCATGGTGATTCTAGTTCTCAACGGTTGTAGAAAAAAGCCTAGTGTGTCCAAGTAACCTGAACCGGATTGTCCAGGAAAAAGTCTAGGCGCCACCTTGAGGTGACCCTAAGTACGATGTTAGATACAACGGGTTGACACTGCCCCGATTTAATGATTCGGCACTTGTTATTTATGTTATATGGCTTCCTTAAAAATTTATGATGGTCCTGGTTGCTATCACCATGGTGACATTGACAATTAGAAAATGAATCGTGTGATTGTTTCATCGTTGAACTTTGAGATCATGAGAAATTATGACTGCTTTCAGTTTGAGATTTTGACCTGAACTTGAGCAACTATTTCTTTCTTTCTTTCTTTCTTTATAGGTAAGAGGTGTTGCTAGTGTTTGAACCCCAGACTATAAGCCTGGCTATACAATGTCCCAACTATTGGAGCAAGCCACTTGCTCAATTTAAGCAACTACTTCTTACTTATCAAACTAGTGCCTTGTGAAATCTAGAATTACTGTATATTTATCTTCATAAGAAATGGCTATGCTGAACCGTTGCTTTCAAACTATATAGACATATTTTGCAATGTATTATCATTCACTGAGTTGTGAGATCACCACTCTTATTGTATCCTTTCAAGCAAGCATAAGGAGTGTTAGAGATGGACTTTTGAAGGCTGGGGGACTAATTTGGTCTCATGACCTCCATAGGTACTTGTCTTTTACCTTTGAGTCTGGATTTAGTTTTTATTTCCATGTTCAGTGGAGTTTTGAATGATGTTGTTGAATCTTCAGCACTATTTAACTATCGTTGTGACCTGTGGTTTGGGGATCCTTTATGGCTTATTACTTTGATTTAGATCACCGCTGTGACTTTGGGATTTAGGATACCTAGACCACTAATCTTATTGTTAAACTTACGATATCATGTGTTGAGATTGTTATCCCTACTGTTAGTTTGATCAAGGTGGTTTAGGTTTATGTGGTCCATGGGCTAAGGCAATGTGGTTCACGGCAGAGTCACAATTAACCACTCATAACACACACAGATGTAAAACATATTTTGTGTATATGGTTGCACGGTGACGGAAGGGAAGAGATGAGGTATCTGCCTAGTGATTTAGTTCTATACTAATAACTAGTGGAGGAAAAAGAAAGAAAGAACTTACCAAAAAAAAAAAAAAAAAAAAAAAAAAAGAAGAAAGAAAGAAAAGAAAAAGGAAAAAAGAGGAAGAAAAAGAATAACAAAAAAATAAGATGTGGGCAGGTAGGGTTTTGAGGATGAAAGAGTGAGTTCGATAGGTGGTAGTATTTTAGATGGGGATTTATACGGCCCAAGTATCCGCCACTTCATTAAATGGATCCCAATTATGAGCCACTTCATTCCAAGTTGTAACTACAGGAGATAACAAATCATACCTCACACATATAAATTATACTTTATGTATATGGTCCAGTCAGGTTCTGTCAATTGCCAAGGACCTTTGCCTAAACCTCAGCTAAACCAAGATTCAAGAAAGCTGCCCAAGCTCAACCAAGATTCATGTTGCCCTGGGTTGAGCCCTACCATTTCAGAGCACTAATCCAGATCATGTCTCAAAGTATAAACCAATGCCAAGTGGTACAGCAGATGCATGTCAATAATATGTATCAAACACTCAACACAAGGAAGAAGCTATATAGAATATCCAAAACAAACACTTTTGAGGTATATAAACCAGTTTTGAGTTTACATTTTTACATAAACTATACACCTCAAAAGGCACCACAGAGATAGAACCCATGAATGTCATTTCTTTCATTATTTACCATTTTATATGCACTACACTGCTGTTTTACTCATTTCATTGTTCAATTTGTTGTTCTAGCTTTTTTGCCTTTCTCAATCGTAGTAGGATTTTATGACTCATTATTGAACATGTGTGTCAGCAAATACTGTGTAACGGTACTAATATGCATCAACATCCAACAATATCAAGACCAACAAACTCAAAACCATGATCTAGATGTTTATCTGCATTATACAATCATACATCTTCTAAGCATTCATCATACTTTCTTTTCTTTTCTCGTTTTTTCCTCTTTTGGCATCCCTACTGTCTTTCAAGCTCCACTTGTCTTGTTGGTAGCTTAAACTTGGACAAAATACTCTCACGTAATCAATTTTGATGCATAATAGCCAAATCACCCAAGACAACTGTCCCTCAATATACTTTGATTGCTGCCACCTATCGTTTATATACATGCAATCATTTTTCATTCTTTTGTTTTTTTAGTCTAGCGACTTGTTCATCATTACTCTCCTAGTACACTCATCTTTTGAACTTGCAATCTCTTAGATCATTTTTTGGGGAAAAAAAAAAAAGAAAAAAAATAGATCGTCCATTCTAATACCACATATCCTATTTTGACACCAAGAAATGAAGTGCTTTCTATATATAGAAAAGAATTTTCTGAAATTATAATTCATTTGTCATAAGTCTTTCATTACTGAAATTTTCTTTTATGTGATAATTCATCCTTCATATACACACAAAGGCACACATGCATACAAGAAAAAGGAAGGAAAAAAACTTGTAGAATTGCCATAGCTGTTGCCACATTTAACTTTTGAAATGCATTCAATTCTTAGACCAAATATTTTTTTATTGTTACTCATCCATCTCAACTACACACATTTACAAAAAAAAATGTAATTACCTAACTACCAACATCATGTAATAAAGGTAGACAATCTTTTATTTTGGGGGGATAAGTAATATAAAGAGTAGACAAACTAATAATTTTCCGGCGATATTTCCATTCATTGATGACATAAGAACACATTCAGTAGTTCTATTGAATAAAAACTGAAGAGGTGAGGTTGGAATCACTTCCACAGTCTTCTGCGAAAGGAAGTTAGTAAGAAAACCTTACAAAAGGAAGATCCTTTTA
>CM065390.1:16842500-16967500 GCA_033060915.1 Euryodendron excelsum | reverse complement strand
AAATAAAAGAGTGAATCATGTTTCCACATTATATCAAATGCAGGTGATCAGTCTTTTAGTTTAGTTCGGCAAGCTACTGGTAAGTTATGATTCTTAATTTGCATGAGGTGGGTAAGGAGTCGTGACATTACCGCAATCCAGTGTTCCCTTCCTAGGCTCACCTGATGTCTACTAATTATGCTAATGACAAAACAGATGTCAAGTCTACTACAAAGCATAGCATACATGAGGCTTTCCACTACTGATGCATAGGGAACTGTCTTCATGTTCTCTACCTCAATCGGTGTCTTAGGATGCTGCTATTTGATTAGAGAGATTCCATGTCTAAAAGGAAGGAACTAACCTTTCTTTGAATCCTGCATGCTAAAACAGACAAAAATCGTATCGATATAAATAGCTTGTGATAAGTCCAGCATCCTATGCTTGCAATCTCTTAAAAGCTTGATATCAAGGATGTGACTAGCTTCTCCCAAGTCCTTCATATTGAACTGTTCGAATAACCATACCTTAACTGAAGATAATACCCCCACATCATTTTCGATAAGTAAGATATCATCCACGTACAGTACCAAAAATACTACCACGTTTCCATTATGTTTCTTATACACATGATTCATTAATGCATTGATCAAAATCATAAGATTTAATGGCTTGATAAAAATGAGTGTTCCAAGACCTAGATGCTTGTTTAAGTCCATAAATGGACTTCGTAAGCTTGCACACCATATGCTCTTGGCCTTTTACTACAAAACTATCTAGTTGCATCATATAGATTCACTCATCAAGACTTCTATTAAGGAAAGCTGTATTTACATCCATTTGTCAAATTTCATAATCGAAATGTGCCACAATGAATAAGAGCATCCGGATAAACTTTAGCATGGCTACAGGTGAAAAAGTTTTCTTATAGTTGATTAGAGTACATAGACTCCATCTCTAATTTCATAACCTTTGTCCAAAGTTATATGTCTTTATCTTAAAGTGCTTCATTGTAATTAACGGGTTCGGCATCCAGTTCATCAGGGATCCTGTCATAAGACTCTCCCAAGAATATATACCGATCAAGTTGGCGTACAACCCTCCCATTACGATGAGGCACGACCTATGTCTGTGTATTATAAGTGAATTGCTCTACTGATTCTAATCCTTATCCGCCATCATCATGCCCTGGTTGTGGAACCAACGTGTTGATGGTATCTGCATGTTGTGTTTCAGTATCAACCTGGGTCACAACATTCCTCCCACTACGACGAGGCAACAGGATGTCAATGACTCGGTCTTGTAGTGCTTCTTCTTGTACTAAAGATAATGAAGAAGTATGTGCTGGTCTATCTCCTTTTAGCTTTTCTAGAACAATCTTACTTCTGGATTTGTAGTTCATTGCATAGTCCTCTTCTAATAATTGAGCATTGGTGCTAACAATAACCTTTTGATCCTTAGGACAAGAAAATAAATCACCTTTCGTTTCTCTAGGGTACCCAACAAAGAAACAGGCATAAGTTCCCGATTTCAACTTATCTACTTTCCCTTTTAATACGTGTGCTGGACTCCCCCACATTTGAACATGTCGTGGACTGGGCTTGCACCCATTTGTTGCGCCCAAATTTTTCGCACTTGAGGAATACACACACAAGCGGGAAAAACACTGTACTCTCTCTCGTTAGAACTCACCTTCCTAGAAGAATGAGTGTCATTATGTTTGAATTGAAAATTGGTTTGAATAAAGGGCTTTTGGAAAACATTTGAAGTCGCCACCTAACTTGATTAAGATGAGTTAGATCACCTAAAAACTAAACACAATTCAAATACTACACTTAGGGTTTTTGAAAACGATTTTGAAAATATTACCTCAAGAGAGGGTTTTTAAGAAAACAGGTTGTTTGGCAACCCTTACAAAATAATTAAGCCATTTTTAAAAATAAACTCCATTATGGTCTTTGAAAACAGTGATTCTAGGTTCAGAGGTTGGTTACGTGTAAAAAAGACGCACTAAGCTATCACCCTACCCCGCCCTTGCGGTACCTACATGTCTATTTACTCTAGATTCACCTATGAGAGTCTTTAACTAATAAATGTTCAATCCTATCCAATTTATAAAAAGAATGTTTAAAAAGAATGATGCATGATATGCAAGTGTAAAAAGGAGAGTTGAAAAATAAATTTGGAAAAGAAGAATTAAAGTTTGAAATTAGAAAGAGATTTGAAAAGAGTTATGGAAATAGAAGCTTGAAAAAGGTTGTGAAAATAAAAACTTGAAAAAGGTTGTGACCGCACCCATAAGGGTTGCCTATGTATCATTTTTTTAGGAATTAGGTCAGTCGTAGTTCTATGTATCCTTTTTGAGGAATTAGGTTAGTCATAGTTCAGACAAGAGTCCGATAGAAAATAGAAGGTTTGATTGGAAAAAGAAATTGAATTGGAATTTGGATTTGATTTGAATTTAGAATAGAAAATTAGAATGTGAAATGGAAGAATAGAGACCCTAGACCTAGGACGATAGGTTTTAGAAAGGACTCGAGATTAAGAAAAACTTGACTCAAATGTTGGACTTGGAAGATCAAAGAAAGATTGGATTTAGGAATGGCTTGAATTAGGAAAGATCCAATTTAGGAAAGTTTCAAAATAGGAAAGTGTTATTTTTGGAAAGTTTTGTTTTAGGAAAGTTTCAATTTAGGAAAGTGTTGGATTAAGAAAGTTTCAATTTAGGAAAGTTTCCGTTTTAGGAAAGTTTTGAATTTGAAATTTAGAAAGTTTGGAAGTTTAGAAAGATTTGAAATTTAAGGAAGTTTAGAATTTTAGAAAGATTCAAAATTTGAGTTTTACAAGTTCCTAAAATTATGAAAGGTTTTGAGTTTAAGAAGGGTTTGAAAACTTAGATTTGGAAAGGAATGGAATTAAGAAAGGTTTGAAAGCTTAAAGTTTAAGGAAAGATTTAAAAGTTTAAGTTTAGGAAACTTAAGGTTTAAGAAAGTACTAGATTAGGAAGGAGTTGAATTAGGAAAGATTTGGGTTTAAAAGGATTGAGATTCTTATTTTCTAAAGCAAGGGATTGGACTTTGTTTCTAAAAAGAGATGTTTTGATTTTGTTTTAAAAAACAGAGGATTAGATCTAGTTTTCTAAAGGGAAGATTAGATTTGGCTTCCTAAAGGGGAGATTAGATTTGACATGGATTTAGTAGGATGAAGTTTTGGAAACCTTAGATTTGGAAGACTATAGTTTCGACGTGGAAAAGAGGGTTTTGGAAACCTAGATTTTAAAGTAAGATTGAAAATCATGTTTTTGGGAAGGAAAATAGGGTTTCCTAATTGTGGGTTCTAAGGTTTAACTTGGACTCTAAGAAAAGAGATTTTTGAAAAATGAGTTTTTGGAAAAGGAGATTTTTGAAAAAGGAGATTTTTGGAAGAGATCCTAGAGAGGAGTTTTTAGAAAGTGAATTTGAAAAGAGAGAGTTTTTGGAAGGAAATTTTTGAAAGGAGATTGTTAGAAAGAGTTTTTAGAAAAGAAATTTAGGGAGCTTTTTCTAAGAAGGAAACCTAGAGAGTGTTTTTAGGAAAGGAATTTTAAGGAGAGTGTTTTTTGGAAAGGACTTTAAAGAGAAGTTTTGAAAAATAGATTTTTTGAAGGAGTTTTTGAAAACACTTTTGGAAAGGAATTTAAAGAGAGTTTATGAAAAGCATGCTGAAAGAGAGATTTTTGGAATGAGAGATTTGAAAAGAGAGTTTTTAGAAAGTATATATAAAATAGCTCACTTTCCTAAAGCGATTCTAACCATAAGAATGTTAGAACCACTTTAAGATAGTGGTTTTGAAAACAATGTTTTGAAAATATGGACCATATTGGTCACTTTAAATGTAACACTTTTCTAAAGCAACCCTAGCCATAAAAAGACTAGAACCACCTTATGATTGTGGTTTTGAAAACAAGTTTTGAAAAAGAAGATTTTGATGCAATTTTGAAAACGATGTTAATGCAAGCTTTGAAAACGAGTTTTAGAAGAATACAAGATCATGATATGCAAAATGCAAAAAGGGTCGTGAACATACAAGGTTAAAGGCTTCACCAAATAATCAATGGGGCCGAACCCACGTGATCTCCAGTAAGACTAAAAGAAAGCCCCTGACATGGTGACTTTCTGTCGCGCCCAGATTTTTCGCGCCTGAGGAATACTCACCCAAGCGGGAAAAATGTTGTACTCTCTCGTTAGAACTTACCCTCCTAGAAGAATGAGTGCGACTAGGTTTGAATTGAAAAATGAATTTGAATAAAGGGCTTTTTGAAAAAGATTCGGAGTCGCCACCTAACTTGATTAAGGTGAGTTAGGTTATCTAAAAACTAAGAATAATCCGAAGACTACACTTAGGGTTTTTGAAAAATAATTTGAAAATATCTCCTCAAGAGAGGGTTTTTAAGGAAAACAGGTTGTTTGACAACCTTTAGAAAACATTTAGCCCTTTTTGAAAAATAATTCCTTTTTGTCTTTGAAATCAGTGATCTGGGTTCGGAGGTTGGTTACGTGTAGGGAAGACGCACTAAGCTATCACCATACCCCGCCCTTTCGGTACCTACATGTCAATCTACCCTAGATTCACCTATGAGAGTCTTTAACTAACTAATGGTTCAATCCTACCCACTTTGAGAAATAATGTTTGAAAAGGAACTATCATGATGCATGATATGCAAGTGCAAGTTAAGAGAATTGGAAAATAGAAATTGATTTGATTTGAAAATAGATTTGAAAAGATGAAATTGAAATTTGAAAGGTTTGAAAATTGAAAGTAGAAATTTGAAAATAGAAATTTTGAAATTGGAATTTTGAAAATTGATTAGAATTTGAAATTGGAAAAATGTGGAAACCACACCCATGAGGGTGGAATTGAAAGTTTGAAAAGTGTTGTGACCGCACCTATGAAGATTGCCTACGTATCCCTTTGGGGGAATCATGTCAGTCGTAATTCGGACCGGAGTCCGATTGAAAATAGAAGAGTTGATTTGAAAAAGAAATTGAATTGAAAATTGGATTTGACTTGAAATTAGAAGGGGAGATTGGAATTTGAAATTTTGGAAAAGATTGGACTTTGATTTGAAGAGATAGAACTTGGAAGAAAGATTTAAACTTGTTTTGGAAAGATGGAGGTTTAGGAAACTTAGACTTAGGAAAGAGAAGAGACTTAGGAAAGATTTGACTCGGCTTGGAGGATTTAGGAAATTAGGAAGAATTGGATTTAGGAAATGTCCAAATTAGGAAAGTTCCAAATTAGGAAATTTTTTGAAATAGGGAAGTTTTGAAAATTGGAAAGTTTCGAGTTTAGAAATGTTTTGAATTAGGAAAAGTTTAGTTTAAGAAAGGCTTAGAATTTGAAAAGTTTCAAGTTAAGAAAGTTTTGAATTTGGAAAGTTTTGAAAATAAGGAAGTTTTGAAAATAAGAAAGTTTCGTTTTGGGAAAGGTTTGAAAAATAAAAGTTTTTAGTTTAGGAAATGTTTGAATTAAGAAAAGTTTCAACTTAAGAAAGTTTTAAATTAAGAAAGTTTTGAGTTTAGAAAAGTTCTAGATTTGAAAAGGTTTTGAAGTTTTGGAAAGTTTAGAATTTGAAAAGGTTTAGGTTTAGAAAGATTTAACTTAAGAAAGTTTCAAATTTAGAAAGTTTTGAATTTGGAAAGATTTGAAATTTAGAAAGTTTTAGAATTTTAGAAAATCTTGAGATTGGGAAAGGTTTGAGTTTAGGAAGAGTTTGAAAACTTAGGTTTGAAAAGTTAAGACTTGAAAGGAAGGTAGAATTAGGAAAGGGTTGAATTAGGAAAGATTTTTATGTTCAAGTTTTTGAAAACTTAAGGTTTAGGAAAGTGGAGGATTAGGAAAGATTTGAATTAGGAAAGATTTGGATTTGGAAGGGGCTGGATTTGGTTCCTAAAAGAAAAGATTTGATTTTGTTTCCAAAAACGGAGGACGGGATCTAGTTTCCTAAACGGGGAGATTTGATTCGGTTTCCTAAAGGGAAGGTAGAATTTGGCAAGGATTTAGAAAAGGAGATTCTAGAAACCCTAGTTTTGAAAAATTATAGTTTTGACGTAGAAAAGAGGTTTTGGAACCACGTATAGTTTGGATGTGAAAACAAGAGATTTTGGAAACCTAGGTTTGGGGCAAAGTTTGAAAATCATGTTTTTGGAAAAAAAATTAGGGTTTCCTAATTGTGGGCTCTAAGGCTTGACTTGGGCTCTAAGAAAAGAGTTTTTGGAAAGTACGTTTTTTGAAACGAAGGTTTTCTAGAAAGGAATCCTAGGGAAGAATTTTGGAAAGCGAATTTGAAGAGGGAGTTTTTGGAAAAAGATTTTAAAGAGAAGGAGTTTTGGAAAGTGTGTTTTTAGAAACGTAGATTTTAGAAGAAAAATCCTAGAGAGGAAATTTCTAGAAGGAAGATTTTGGAAAGTGAGTTTTTCAAAAAGGTTTTTGGAGAGAGTTTTTAGGAAGGTGAATCTAGGGAGTGTTTTTTAGAAAGTGAATTTTGAGGAAAAGATTTTGGAGAAGAGTTGAAAAAGAGAGTTTGAAAAATAGATTTTGGAAGGGAGTTTTTGAAAACAATTTTGAAGAGGAGAGTTTTAAGAAAGTATGTTGAAAAAGAGATTTTTAGGAAGAGATTTTTGAAGAGAGAGTTTTTTGGAAAGTATGAAAACGTCTCACTTTCCTAAAGCGACTCTAACCATAAGAGGGCTAGAACCACTTTAAGAAAGTGGTTTTGAAAAACAATAAGATTTGAAAATATAGACCACAAAGGTCACTTTTAATGTAACACTTTCCTAAAGCAACCCTAGCCATGGAAAGGTAGAATCACCCTAGAATTGTGGTTTTGAAAACAAGTTTTTGAAAAAGATATTTTGATGCAATTTTGAAAACAAGTTTGAAAACGATTTGAAAAACAACTTTGAAAACGGTTTTTAGAAGATGCAAGACTGTGATATGCACAATGCAATTTGGGGTCGTGAACAGACAAGGTTAAGGCTTCACCACATAATCAAGGGGGCCGGACTCACGTGGTCTTTGGTTAGACTAGAAGAAAACCCCGACACGGTGACTCTCCAATAGCCCAATACTACACATGGACAGGGAATCCCCTTGTTTCAAGCATGCAAAGAAAGGGGGAAAAGAGATGGGGGATTAAAATAGAGAAAACCCAAGTGGGTTAGGAGAGAGAAGAGAGAGGGGGGAAGTGCGAAAATTTAAATAAAAAACCTACCGTATGTCTTCTTTATTTTGTGCGCCTTGCTTGTCTTCAATCTTCGGTCTTCGGTCTTCGGTCTTTGTCTTGATCTTCACATTCAGTCTTCAAGAGTTGTCTTCAAGCTTTGGATTGCAGTTTTTCAAGTCTTCAAAGGATGGTTGAAGGCTAGTGTATGAGTGTATGGGGGAGTGTATAAGTGTATAGGAGGCTAGGGTTTGTGTAGGGTGGCTAGGGTTTGGAGAACCTAAGGAAACTAGGGTTTTGGAGGTGCTCGAGCTCTGTATATCGAATTATATGATTTTTAGGTTAAGTTTGCAGACCCCTTAAACGCTGGCAGAGGCTCTGTATTTATAGAGGTTGGACAATACTGGTGCCTGTTGCAATGGCGCCAGGCTAAATTTTACACTGGCGCCACTAAGAGTGGCGCCAGGCCATTTTTTGGCTTGGCGCTACTAGTAGTGGCGCCAAGCCATTTAGGAAATGTTTAAGGTCGGCAAGCAACGTATCTTTGACTAGATTTGGGCGCCTGTACTAGTGACTACCATGCAATTTTCAGCCTGGCTTCACTAGGAGTGGCTCCGGAAAGTCCGGGAAGGATTTGAAGGAGCCGGGAATGACCCGGAAGGCTAGAAAGGAGCAGGAACACTTAAAATAGTGTTCTGGAGGTATTTGACTTGAAAAGTGAGGATAAGATGTGTCGGAAAGGTTGACCGGGCCTTTAGGGGGAAAACGGTCAATCGGACCGAGAAACTGCCGGGATAGACTAGGACTGTCTTGGAAGAAGAATTGGAATTTGGAAACATTATTTAGAATGTTCCCAAGGGTTTCCGGTTTGATACCCAGAGCCGGTATGGTCGGAAAAGGTGACCGGCCCACTAGGGGCAAAACGGTCATTTTGTACCGGGTTTGCCGGAACTGACTCGAAATGATCCGAAAAGATAAGGAAAGGTTAAGAGTACTATAAGAAGCATTCTCGGAAGGTTACCGGTTTGATACCCAGAGCCGATGTGGTCGAAAAAGGAGACCGGCCCACCAGGGGCAAAACGGTCATTTAGCTTCAAGTAGGCCCTGCGGGCCCAAAAAGCGACTGGTAGACTAAATTCAAGTTTAAAAGGCGGGTTTAGAGTCTAAATATGCATGTGGTGTGTGAACGTGAGCTTGGTCAGCTCGGAGATTGCTGAGCGGGCAAAAATGGGGTGCTTACACTCTCCAATAGCCGAATCCTACACATGGACCGGAAATTCCCTTGTTTCAAGCATGCAAGAAGGGGGGGAAGAAGATGGGGGATTAAAATAGAAGAAAACCCAAGTGGGTTAAAAGAGAGAAGAGAGGGGGAAAGATGCGTAAATGTAAATAAGAAGCCTACCTTGTGTCTTCTTTATTTTGCTTAGCTTTGCGCGCTTTGCTTTGCTTGTCTTGCTTCAGTCTTCACTTTAATCTTCAAGAGTTTGTCTTCAATTTTCAAAACTTCAGATTACAGCACTTCAAGTCTTCAAAGGAGGCTTTGGAGGCTAGTGTATGAGTGTATAAAAGAGTGTATGTGAGTGTATAGGAGGCTAGGGTTTGTGTATAGAGGCTAGAGTTTGAAAAACCTAAGGAGACTAGGGTTTAAAGAGGCTACGAGCTCTGTATATCGAAAAGTAGGGCATTTAGACTGAGTTTGCGAACCTCTTTCACGCTGGAGGATGCTCTGTATTTATAGACAAGGGAATGACCTGGCACCTGTTGTAGTGGCGCTAGGCCAAAAATGCTTCTGGTGCCACTAGGAGTGGCGTTAGGCCAAATATTAGCTTGGCGCCACTAGTGGCGCCAGCCACTTAGGAAAGTTTTAAGGTCAGCAAACAACGTATCTTGAAAAGATTTAGGCGCCTATACTAGTGACTACCATGCAATTTTTAGCTTAGCTTCACTAGGAGTGACTTCGGAAAGTTCGATAAGCATTTAAGGGAATGGGAATGGCCCGGAAGGCTGGAAAAGGGTAGAACCCATAGAATAGGGTCCCGAAGGTAATGAACTTGAAAAAGGATGACAAGATGTGTTAGAAGAGTTAATCGGGCTATTAGAGGCAAAACGGTCAACTGGATCGGAAAGCTGCCAGCACGGACTCAGAACATCCTGGAAGAAGAATTGAGATTTGAAAACATTATTTAGAATGTTCCAAGAGGTTACCGGTTTGATACCCAGAGTCGGTGTGGTCGGAAAAGGTGACCGGCCCACCAGAGGCAAAACGGTCATTTCGTACCGGGTTTGCCGGAATTGACTTGGAATGATCTAAAAAAATAAAGATAGGTCAAGACTACTATAAGAAGCATTCTCGGGAGGTTACCAGTTTGATATCCAGAGCCGGTGTGGTCCCCGGGGCGTTCGGATGCCTAGGGGCAAAATGGTCATCTTGACCAAAAGTCTTGGAATTGGCCCGAAATTGACTAAAAGGCACCTGATCATGCCGGATCGTCTTTAAGATGATCTTGGAAGGGTGGACTTACCGTTCTGAAGACTTAGGTATTATCTCAAGAAACATGTCGGAAAATGGCCCTAGGGGCAGTTTGGTTATTTTTCACCGAAGTGGACTAGCAGGCACTGGTGTTGACCTGGGCTTTGAGTGTTTCCGCCACTATGATGGCGGTCTCGTGACATAGGGGTTTGTTGGCAATTCCCTATATCGACCTACTTGTGATTATTTTCGCTACTCTGACGGTTGCGATGTTTACGAGTATTTTCGCTATTCTGACGGTTGCGATGTTTACGAGTATTTTCGCTACTCTGACGGTTCGCGATCATTCTCGAGACTGCCTAATCTCGGGAAATTGCTGAAGGGACTTAGAGTTTGAGAAGTCAACTTTCTTGGAAGGCGTGTCGAAACGGATATTTTTGCATTGGCGGGCTAGCAGGCGCCAAAGGTGGACCGTTCTACCATCTAGGGGATTTGGGGTCTGGTCCCAGTCAACAAGTTTAAAAGGACTTACCGTTATGAAGAAACTTTCTCTAGAAAACGTGCCAGATAGGATAGACTTACCGTTTCGAGGAATCAACTTTCTCGAGAGAGGGATTGGAAAAGAAATTTGAAAGAGGTCTTACCGTCTTCGGAAAGACGTGCTTGATTTGGAATTGGAAAGGGGACTTACCGTCTTCAAAAAGACGTGCCTGATGGAATTTGGACCGAACAATGCCCCCTAAGGGCATTTTGGTCATTATGCCTCTATTTGGGCCTGGTGGGCCCGCGAAGTGATGAATAGACGATATTAGACTTAGAAAGTTAATTTGACTCAAGATATGTCCACATTGACTTGAATACAAGTCTGAACGGACTGTAGACCACTGAATAGTCAAAAATGGGGTGCTTACATCATTCCACAATTCTGTAAGAGTAGTAGATACTGATTTAGATTGTACCAAGTTCAGAATGCATACTACTATTTCAAATGCATGACCCCAGAATAAATTAGGCAAATCTGAATAACTCATCATAGATCTGATCATATCCATAAGAGTTCTGTTCCTTCTTTCTATTACACCATTCTGTTATGGCATACCTGATGCAGACAACTGGGACTTAATTCCTTCATCTGATAAGGAATCCACAAATTCTCCTAAGAGATACTCGCCACCACAATCAGATTGCAGTGTCTTGATACATTTACCATGACATTTTTTCTTTTCTGCCTTAAACACTCTGAATTTCTCAAAGCATTCAAACTTACGGTGCATTAAATAAATATACTCATAGCTTGAGTAATCATAAATAAAAGTAATAAAATACTCAAAGCCACCTTTAGCTTGAATATTCATGGGGCCACACTAATTAGAGTGAACCAATTCTAATACCTCGTTTGACTTATTGCCTTTGGCCGCAAAGGACCGCTTGGTCATCTTACCTTCCAAGCAAGCTTTACAGACTGACAGTGCCTCCACTTCCAATGAACCTAATGACCCATCTTTAACCAATTTAAAAATTCGTCTCAGATTAATATAACCTAGGCGTATGTGTCAAAGATAGGTTTGGGTAAATTCAGAAGGTTACTTTCTCTTACATTGTAGTGTATTAGTGTTATTCAGTTCATTTAGTTGCAGTGTAGGAGAGATATGATTAATAATATAAAGAACATCCACCAATGTAGCAGAACAAATAAAACGTTTATTTATCTTAATAACAACAAAGTTACTAAAATAAATGGAATATCCATTATCAACCAATCTAAAAACTGAAATAAAATTCTTTCTAATGAAAGGTACATAAAGAGAGTCTTTTTAATACTAAAATCTTATCTCTACCAAAAGAAATACTAATATCTTCTACTATAACTGATGACACTCTTGTGCTGTCTCTCATAAATATGTAAATCTCTCAATCACTAAGCTGACGAGTTTGGTGGAACCCCTGCAAAGAATTACATATATGATTAGTAGCTCTCATATTTACACACCATATACCAGTAGATAACACCGCTAAATATATTTCAACTACTAGTGAATGAGATTTACCTTTGTTGTTCTGTTTGGCTAGATAAACTGGACATTGCAACTTCCAGTGCCCTGATTGCTTGCAGACGAAACACTTGCTCTTCGGCTTTTTCATTCCTCCTTGAAGCCCATGAGATGCCTGAGGAATTGCCTTTATTCTCTGAACCTTTTTTCGCTTCCTTTTTCCTTTCGGTTTAGAAGTAGAACCTTTCTTGGCAACTAAAGCAACAAGTGGCTTCTTGATGAGGCCTTCAGTAGCTTGAAGCTCTTTAAGAAGCAATACTATTGAATAAGAGAACTTATGCATGTTGTAGTTTAGGGAGAGCTGCTTAAAGGAATTATGCAACGACTAGAGAATGATATCAACTTGGGTTTTTCCATCAATTTTAGCTCCAAGGATCTCTAGCTCATTCAGAAGATTCATTATCTTCAGAACATAATCTTTTACTAGGGTCCCTTTAACTATAGTCGTGTTCATTATGTCTCTCATGACAACTAGCCTAGCAGCACAATTTTGATCCCCAAACATGTCTTTGAGGCTCTTCATCATGTCATAAGCACTGGGCATAGCCTGATGCTGATGTTGTAGAACATTTGACATAAATGCCAAAATATAACACCGCGACATCTCATCAGCTTTTATCCACTTCTAGTAAGCCCGGGTTTCCTTATCGGTTGCCCCTTCACTAAGTTTCGGTGGACAGACCTCAATGAGCACAAACTAGTACTTTTCAGCAATCAGCACAATATCTAAATTCCTTTTTCAGTCAATATAATTTGGTCCAATCAGTTTGTTTTCTTTGAGTTTAACAGCAAGTGGATTGCGAACCATTTTAATCCTGAGAATCACATATTATAACAAAATACAATAAACAATAATAAATTTAGAATTCAATTATTAAAATATGGTTCCCTCTACTAATATTTTAAAAAAATCTGCCAGCAGCCTAGTATACCGTAAATAACATGCCTCGATGGGAGGTCATCTACTATTCAACATTTATCTAGACAGGTCAATACTTATTAACTTTACTATCTAGGCAAATGGTTATGCGAAGTAAAATTAAATAGGTGACTTCGCTTTGGTCCTATAAATAATAGCAGTGACTCAGATGGTGAGGATACTATTATTTATAACTAAATGTATATCATCACTAAATTCTAGACTTATTGTTCTGTAATGAGTTACTCAGATGGAGAGTTAACCTAATACTAATAACTACTAGAATTTATACTTAGTGAGTTCGTAACTTATTCCATTTGATAGGGAGGTTGGTACTAAAACCAATATATAGAATAAATCACTTCACTTATAAATTAGTGATGGAGACCATGAGATTTATATATAATAAATTTCCTTACCCACTTAGATATTTAATACATGAGGGATGCCATGCGTTTAATTATCTAATAAATATAATATTTCAATGTTGATGACTCATATATGTGCAACAAATATAATTTTAAATTTCCTTAATTTTAAATAAATATTTAAATTAAAATATGAGAATTAATTTTACTCTCTAGTTGAACATTTATAAACTAAAATTAAAATTTTAAATTCATATAATTAAAACACAACTTAAAAGTTATTTATCTATTATCCATGTTCTCCCATGCTAATAACATAAGAAAAAAAACATAAAAGATAATAATCATAGACAAACAAGATAAAAAAAAATTTCATATAGATCCTGACTATTATGGTCAAGAAGTCACTTCAAAATGATAAAGAGTCCAACTGCATCATGACATCACCAAGAATCCTTATTTGCCACTTCATTGAAGCATGGGAGTTTGGGGGCAGTTCCCCTGATGACGGGTATCGACCTTCCTAGTCAAGTCGTGGGGATCGCATCACGTTCTTAGGAATTTTCCTCACATCTTTAGGGTTTTTTTTAGTTTTCTACCTCAATTCTTGCGCCGCTATATTCCTCCATCTTCTCCGATTACAGCAGATCATATTCTCCATAACAGTGGAGTTACAAAATATAAAAATTCAAAATCTTCAAAACAATGAAGTTTCCATGCTTCTTAAAAATTAATTGTTACATCTGATTCTATGCTTCCTTAAATTGGAGTTCACAATACAAGAACCATGTAAACACACAATCACATAACATATATTCATGTAACCATAATAACAAGGCAGAACACTGCAAAATAGAGGTTAACACAAACCCCTGTTCTACTCTAAGCATGCATGGAACTGATTTTTAGAGAACATGATAGGTATTATACATATACAGTATCAACCGAGGCTTTGATACCAATTGTTGGGGACTGTGGAATTTTTCACGACTTGGCTATAATACATATGAAAAATATCAAAAATTCTAATATGATTAATAGAAACTAACCTAAGTAATTCGAATCATACCTTCGAGATCTCTCTAGTTTGATCCTGAATAGCAACAAGTATGAATTTCGAAATACTTCTACTTTAATCTCGAACAGTAAGCAACAGTAACAAGAAAGATTCAACTGCTCGAACTCAACCTTCAAATTTTTGTTGTATCCCTCGAACACACCTTACTCTCGAGAGAGTGGGCTCGCAGCTGCTAGGGTTTCTTTCTCTCATAAAAATGTGTATCTCTCAATTTTGAGTAAGTGTAACCCTAACTGTTTTTAAAGTGCGTATATATAGAGGTTACAGCAGGGATCACAAAACTAGTATGACTATGGCTTCCTACGTAAATAAGGATTCCTAATCCAACTAAGATTAATCTCTATTTATATAAATTATAATTTATACCACTAATGAATTATAATTGCACTCCCCGTCATACTAGGAATTATATTTTGAGCTCCATATTATTAATGCTTATTTATCTCCTCACGTTAAGATTAAAGATACCCTTCTATTAAATTAAATTACTAGCAATTAAATTTAATAGACTTATTTAATTCCTTGAGACCTTCCACTAACTTATTTAATATGTCGGATTCATAATCCACCTGCAGAGTTTGACATAATCAAAACTTATAAACTTTCTCAAGGGGGTATCATCAATTCCTATACCGGAACGTAAATTCCATCAATAATTGATATTCACATACACGTAATGTTATTGTCTAACTCACTGAGTTTATTGACCCATAAATAATCACGCTCTTTTGTGAATCAAACAATAAACATTAAATGCACGTGTCTATTTGTTATATTAGGATTAAAAGAAAAAACACTCATAACAATCATGAGGTATTAATTTTTTTATATAATCAGTATAAAAATAATTATCTTAACATGGTCCTGTTAATACACACAAAGTGTACTAGTGTAAAGAGTTGGAACTATACCGTTTTCTATAGTTAAGACAGGCCTATTAAAACCTTGTGCTACAGTTTTATTGATAGTGTGTCTAGTTCTATCTAAGATTATGAACGATGAGCTTATATTCCATAAGAATCGATGATCTGATCTTCTGTATGTAAGTCGTACTCTACACACCAAATCATCTACTATATAGAATCAGAGACACACATACATAATCATTAAATAAATAATGCAAGACAAACATTGCTCACACAAATTCTTATTAAAATAGAATAACTAATTTATTTATAAATAATAAAGCCATTACACAAAGCATGTCTTTTAGTATAAATCTCTAACAGCTTCCCCATTGGCCACACCATCAACACCATCAAAGCACTCAACCCATCTATGTTAACCCCAAATTCACTTTTCGTATATATACATATATAAGTTCATATATATACATCACAACTGCACTAACAAACCAGAAAACACCAAATAAAATTGGGGCTACTGGTGGTTTTGCAATGAAGGGTTTGCACTTTACGCACTGTTGAAGGAGCATGAGAAGGTAATGTAACAAAATTAATTGTCACAAAAGGTATTGAAAAATTAGGGTTTTCATTTTGATTTGCTTCGGGTTGAGATTGATGCCACTAATGTTAAGAGCTCTACAACTCCCTCCATGGTGTTCAATGGCTTTTCCTTATAGTACGTTAGGGTAGCTACACAAAGCAGTTTGGTTAAAGGTGAGGGTATGGTGGTTGTAAGATTGGAGGGATGGCAATGGTAGTTTGGTAAGGGTTAGGGGTGGCTAGGGTGGTGCAGTGGTTCACTGGGAGTTGTTGTTATGTCTGGTAATGTTGTGTTAGGTTTGATTAGTATAGTGTCGCGCCCAGATTTTTCATACTCGAGGAATACACACACAAGCAGGAAAAATACTGTACTCTCTCGTTAGAACTCACCCTCCTAGAAGAGCGAGTGCAACTAGGTTTGAATTGAAAATATATTTGAATAAAGGGCTTTTGAAAAACATTTGGAGTGGCCACCTAACTTGATTAAGGTGAGTTAGGTCACCTAAAAACTAAGCACAATCTGAAGACTACACTTAGAGTTTTTGAAAACGATTTTGAAAATACTACCTCAAGAGAAGGTTTTTAAGAAAATAGGTTGTTTGGTAACCTTTGAAAAATATGTAAGCCCTTTTTGAAAATAAACTCCATTTTGGTCTTTGAAAATAGTGATCCTAGGTTCGGAGGTTGGTTACGTGTAGGGAAGATGCACTAAGCCATCACCCTACCCCGCCCTTGCGGTACCTACATGTCTATTTATCCTAGATTCACCTATAAGAGTCTTCAACTAACAAATGTCCGATCCTATCCACTTTAGAAAAAGAATATTTTAAAAGACATGATGCACAATATGTAAGTGCAAGAAAGAGAGTTGGAAAATAGATTCGGAAAGAAGAATTGAAGAAAAATTAATTTGATTTTAGAAAAGAGATTCGAAAAGATAGATTTGAAATTGGAAAGCTTAGAAATTGGAAATAGAGATTTGAAAATAGAAATTTAGAATTGGAAGTTGGAAAAAAGTTGTGGAAATAGAAATTTAAAAAATGTTGTGACAGTACCCATGTGAGTTGCCTACGTATCCTTTTAGAGTAATCAGGTCAATCGTAGTTCGGACAAGAGTCCGATAGAAATAGAAGGTTTGATTGGAAAAAGAAATTGAATTGGAATTTGGATTTGATTTGAATTTAGAATAGAATATTAGAATTTTGAAATAGGAGAATAGAGACCCTAGATCTAGGAAGATAGGATTTAGAAAGGACTCTAGATTAAGAAAGACTTGACTCAAATGTTGGACTTGGAAGATCAGGAAAGATTGGATTTAGAAAATATTCGAATTAGAAAAAGTTCAAATTTTGAAAAGTTTCGTTTTAGGAAAGTTCCGTTTTAGGAAAGTTTTGAATTAGGAAGAGTTCGAATTAGGAAAATGTCATTTTAGGAAAGTTCCGTTTTAAGAAAGTTTTCAAATTAGGAAAGTATTGGATTAAGAAAGTTTAGAAATAGGAAACATTTCGTTTTAAGAAAGTTTCGAAATTGGAAAGTTTTGAATTTGGATTGTTTTGAAATAGAGAAGTTTTGAAAGCAAGAAAGTTTTGAGTTTAGAAAAGTTTTAGATTTGGAAAGATTTGAAGTTTAGGGAAGTTTAGAATTTTAGAAGGATTCAAAACTTGAGTTTTAGAAATTCTTGAATTAGGAAATGTTTGAGTTTAAGAAGGGTTTGAAAACTTAGATTTGGAAAGGGATGGAATTAAGAAAGGTTTGAAAGCTTAAAGTTTAAGGAAAGATCCAAAAGTTTAAGTTTAGGAAACTTAAGGTTTAGGAAAGTACTAGATTAGGAAGGAGTTGAATTAGGAAAGATTTGGGTTTGGAAGGATTGAGATTCCTATTTCCTAAAACAACCGATTGAATTTTGTTTCTAAAAAGAGATGTTTTGATTTTGTTTCCAAAAACGGAGGATAGGATCTAGTTTCCTAAAAGGGAGATTGGATTTGATTTCCTAAAGGGGAGATTAGATTTGGTATGGATTTGGAAATGGAAGTTTTAGAAACCCTAGATTTGGAAGACTATAGTTTTGATGTAGAAAGTAGGTTTTGAAAATATATATAGTTTTGATGTAAAAAATAAGAGGTTTTGAAAACCTAGGTTTTGAGGCCAAAATAAGGAATCGGAAACTATGTTTTTGGGGAGGAAAATTAGGGTTTCCTAATTGTTGGCTCTAGGGCTTAACTTAGGCTCTAAAGAAAGAGTTTTTGGAAAGTGAGTTTTTTGGAAAGAGGGATTTTTGGAAAAAAATCCTAGAGAGGAGTTTTGGAAAGCAAATTTTTAAAAAGAGAGTTTTTGGAAAGGGATTTTTGGAAAGAGTTTTTCTAGAAAGGAGACCTAGGGAGAGTTTTTAGAAAGTGAATTTCAAAGATAGTGTTTTGGAAAGGAGTTTTTAGGAAAGTGAGTTTTGTGAAGGGAAGTTTAAGAAAGCAACTTTAGAAAGGAATTTGAAAAGTAGATTGAAGAGAATATTTAGAAAAGTGAATTTTTTGAAAGAGAGATTTGAAAAAAGATTGTTTAGAAAGTATATAAAATATCTCATTTTTCTAAAGCGATTCTGACCATAAGAAGGTTAGAAACACTTTAAGATAGTGGTTTTGAAAACAACAATGTTTTGAAAATATGAACCATATTGGTCACTTTAAATGTAACACTTTCTTAAAGCAACCCTAACCGTGAAAAGGCTAAAATCACCCTAGGATTGTGATTTTGAAAACAAGGTTTGAAAAAGAAGATTTTGATACAAGTTTCGAAAACGAATTTTGAAAGTATGCAAGATTATGATATGCACAATGCAAATTGGGGTCGTGAACATACAAGGTTAAATGCTTCAACACATAATCAAGGGGGCTGAACCCACGTGGTCTCCAGTTAGATTAAAAGAAAGCCCTCGACACAGTGACTCTCCAATAACCTAATCCTACGCATGGACCGGGAATTCCCTTATTTCAAGCATGCAAAGAAAGGGGGAAAGAAGATGGGAGATTAAAATAGAAGAAAACCCAAGTGGGTTCAGAGAGAGAAAAGAGAGGGGGAAGATGCATAAACGTAAATAAGAAGTCTACATTGTGTCTTCTTTATTTTGCTTAGCTTTGCGCGCTTTGCTTTGCTTATCTTGTTTCGGTCTTCACTTCAGTCTTCAAGAGTTTGTCTTCGATCTTCAAAGCTTTGTAGTTGCAGCAATCCAAGTCTTCAACGGAGAGTTGGAGCCTAGTGTATGAGTATATGAGAGTGTATGAGTGTATAGTAAGCTAGGGTTTGTGTATGGAGGCTAGAGTTTGGAAAAACCTAAGGAGACTAGGGTTTAGAGAGGCTACGAGCTCTGTATGTCGAATAATAAGGTTTTTAGACTGAATTGGCGGACCTCTTTCACGCTGGAGGAGGCTCTGTATTTATAGAGAACAGAATCACCTGGCGTTTGTTGCAGTGGCGCTAGGGCAAATTTCCTGTTGGCGCCACTACTAGTGGTGCAAGTAACTTAGGAAATTTCATTAAGCCAGAAAGCAACATATCTTGAGAAGATTTGGGCGCCTGTACTAGTGACTACCATACAATTTTTAGCCTGGCTTCACTAGAAGTGACTTCGGAAGGTCCGGGAATAATTTAAGGGATCGGGAATGGCCCAGAAGGCCAGAAAAGGACAGGAACACTTAAAACAGTGTCCCAGAGGTAGTAGACTTGAAAAAAATGACAAGATTTGTCAGAAGGGTAGACCGAGCCATTAGGGGCAAAACGGTCAATCGGGCTGGAAAGCTGCCAGGACAGACTCAAAATGTCTCGGAAGGAGACTTGAGATTTAGAAATATTATTTAGAATGTTTCCAAAGGCTACCGGTTTGATATTTAGAGCCGGTGTGGCTAGAAAAAGGCGACCGACCCACCAGGGGCAAAACGGTCATTTTGCACTGGGTTTACCGGAATTGACTCAGAATGATTTGAAAAGATAAAGGAAGGTTGGGAATACTATATGAAGCATTCTCGGGAGATTATTGGTCTGATACCCAGAGCCGGTGTGGTCCTCGGGGCGTTCGGATGCCTAGGGGCAAAATGGTCATCTTGACCGAAAAGTCTCGGAACTGGCCCGAAACTGACTAGAAGGCACCCAATCATATCGGATCGTCTCTAAGACGATCTTGAAAAGGGTGGACTTACCATTCTGAGGACTTAGGTGTATTCTTGAGAAACGTGCTAAAAAACGGCCCTAGGGGTAGTTTGGTCATTTTTCACTGAAGTGGACTAGTAAGCACTGGTGTTGACCTCGGTTTTGAGTGTTTTCGCCACTCTGACGGCTGTCTCGTGATACCGGGGTTTGTTGGCAATTCCCTATATCGACCTGCTTATAAGTATTTTTGCTACTCTGACGATTGCGATGTTTACAAGTACTTCCGCTATTCTGACTGTTTGTGATCATTCCTGAGACTGCCTGATCTCGGGAAGCTACTAAAGGGACTTAGTGCCTAAGAAGTCAACTTTCTCGGAAGGTGTGCCGAAACAAACATTTTCGCATTGGCTAGCTAGTAGGCGCCAAAGGTGGACCGTTCTACCATCTAGGGGACTTGGGGTCTCGTCTCAGTCGACAGGTTTAAAGGGACTTACCGTTCCGAAGAGACTTTCTTCAAAAAACGTGCCAAATTGGATAGACTTACCTTCTTGAGGAATCAGCTTTCTCAAGAGAGGGATTGGAATTGGAATTGGAAAAAGAATTAGAAATGGGACTTACCGTCTTCGAAAAGACGTGCCTATTAGAATTGGAAAGGGGATTTACCGTCTTTGGAAAGACGCACCTAATTTGAAATTGGAAAGGGGACTTACCGTCTTCAGAAAGACGAGTCTATTAGAATTGGAAAGGAGACATACTGTCTTCGGAAAGACGGGCCTAATTTGGAATTTAAAAGGGGACTTACCATCTTCGAAAAGACGTGCTTGTTGGAATTAGAAAGGGGACTTACCGTCTTTAGGAAGATGTGCCTGATTTGGAATTTGATCGAACAATGCCCCTAAGGGCATTTTGGTCATTTTGCCTCTATTTGGGCCTGGTGAGCCCGCAAAGTGATGAATAGATGGGATTAGACTTGGAAAGTTGATTTGACTCATAATATGTCCATATTGACTTGAATACAAGTCTGGACGGACTGTAGACTGCCGAGCGATCAAAAATGGGGTGCTTACATACAGTGGTGATGGGGTTGGCTATGGGTAATTAGGTGAGGGGTGGTGGGTTGCCAGTGGATGGAGGAAGAGATGAAACTAGTGATGGCGTTTGGACATTGAGGTGGGGAGAGAGAGAGAGAGAGAGAGAGAGATTAGATTAGATGAGATGAGATGATGAGCTAAGGGATGGGAGTGGCTATGGTGGCCAGGTGTGGGGTGGTGGTTGGCTACTAGAAAGTGGGGTGTATTGACTCTATGCCTTGATTTTGAAGATTTAAAAACATGATTTAGTGATCTAACAACTCTACTTAGTGTGCAGATTATGGTATATCTTAATTTCAATTAGACTATGACTTGAAACTTAACACTTTGAATATATTAAAGAACTTGTGTGTTGAGAAGCTTGTCAGAAAGGATTGAAGGTTGGTAAGCATGATGGGTTGACATATTTAACAAGCTCATGTTTACAATCTTATCTCGAAGAGATTGAAGATGCTCAAAGGTAATGAAGACCAGTTGAAAGGAAATCATAAGACTTAGAAGCTCCATTAAAGATTATACTGAAGTCTTGAGTGGATGGAAGAAGCTATATTGATTGAAGAGCCTTAAAAGCAATCAAATTGAAATGATTCCATCTCGAAGAGATTAAAAGTGTTCAAGAAGTTAAAGATCAGTTGAAGAGGAGATCACAAGATTAGGAAGCTTCTTTAGAATTTTTAAAGAAGTCTTAGCTCAATGGAGAGAGTGATATTAATTGTAGAACCCTACAAGTAATTAAAGTGAATTGATGTCATCTCGAAGAGATTGAAGGTGTTCTTGAAGATCAACATGTATTGGAGAAGTTTTTTTAAGCCCTAGAAGCATTAGTTGGATGATATTTGATGTGCTTGAAGACATTGAAGAAGATTGAAGAAGTCTTGCAAAAGTTAAGGACTAGAGCTAAAATAGTTGACTCATGGTTCCCAGAAGTCAACGCATTCAAATAGTGGCATTGGACAAAAGGACTTTACTAAAAAGAGTCGATCTCTCGCGTTTAGGAGTCGACACATTAGTCGAGAATGTGATGTTGATTAGAGAGCCTTAAAAGTAAACAAAGTGGATTGATGTCATCTCGAAGAGATTGAAGGTATTCTTGAAGATCAACATGTATTGCAGAAGTCTTTTCAAGCCCTAGAAGCATTAGTTGGATGATATTTGATGTGCTTGAAGACATTGAAGAAAATTAAAAAAGTCTTGCAAAAGTTAAGGACCTGAGCTAAAAAGAGTCGACTTATAGTTCCTAAGAGTCGACACATTCAGACAATGGCATTAGGGAAAAGGGCTCTGCTAAAAAGAGTTGACCCCTCAAGTTTAGGAGTCGACACATTGGTCCAGAATGCAAGGTCTTGACAAAGGTCTAAAAAGAGTCGACACATTTGGACAGAGGGTTGAGAAAGATGACTACAAAACTAAAAGAGTCGACCCCTTCAGCTAAAAAGTAGACTCCCTGACTGTAACCGCTATAAATTTGAATGTTTTGTCCAATCAATCTAGCATTAAATGCACTCCCAACCACCACCAATGGCTAGTATCAATGCAAGACTATAAAAACAAGATTCCTACAACATTTATACACAAAAATCCAAGGATCTAAGTACAATACTACTGATTGAAAGCTGAAATTCCTGATTTGAGTAGAAAAACATTCTTTTTGAGAGTTGTTGGGGCATAACTGAGCTTGAACTTGCTTATCTACTCTTATTGAGAGTTACTCATTGTATAAACTTCATCTATATCACTTGGGTGGGTTTGTAAATATATGAGTTTGAGTGTTCTTGTCAAAAATACTTGTAAGTTTGAGTGAAGTTTTGACAAAATCACTTGGTGGATTTAAGAGTTCAGGAATAACTCTTGTATAAAATGAGCTGAGCACTTGGGTAACTAGCACCTGCTGTGTAAAGGAGTTTTTTGCATAGTGAAATGCTTTCAAAGGGATTTTGGGGGTGAGGATTTAGGTCACACAGTGTCTGAAGCTCAATAAATTTGGTATTCATCTATTGCTCTATTTTTCTTACTTGCACTATATTGCTTGCTTGCTTGATACATCTTTAATTTACTGTTTTATTGATTAATTAGCTTTTAATTGCTTTTGTGTGTGATTAAGTTTGAAAAATTCAATTCACCCCCTTTTAGGTTGTATCTTTGGGCTAACAATTGGTATTAGAGCTAGTGCTCTATTTTAAAGAATTAACATCCTTAAAGTTGATCCATGGCAACCATGTTTGGAAGCTCTTTAGGTGAGGGTTAATCCACCAATAGAGCTCCCATGTTCAATGGGATAAACTATAATTATTAGAAGAATAGAATAAGGATATATATCCAACCTGTCAACTATGACTTATGAAGAATCAGTGTTAATGGTTCTAAGATTCCCACCAAAACTATTGAGAGGGTAGTTATGCCCAAACCTGAAAGTGAATAGGATGAGGATGACTTGAAGCTTTTGCAATAAGCCATGAACATTTTATATTGTGCCTTAGACCCCAATGAATTCAATAGAATATCCACTTGTGAATCTGCCAAAGAGATTTGGGATAGACTTGAAGTGACTCGTGAAGGGACCAATCAGTTCAAGGAGTCCAAAATTAATATTCTTGTGCACAATTATGAATTATTTAGAATGAAATCGGATGAGTCTATTACTAAAATATTTACTAGATTCACTGACATTGTTAATAGCTTAAAGTTTCTTGAAAAAGTGTTTCCTAATAGTGAACATGTGAGAAAGATCCTTAGATCTTTGCCAAAGACATGGGAAGTCAAGGTGATAGCTATACAAGAAGTGAAAGACCTTAACACCTTGCCACTTGAGGAGTTTCTTGGATCTCTTATAACCTATCAGCTGACCCAAAAGCAAACTGCTTAAGAAGAGGAGGTCAAGAAGAACAAATCTGTTGCATTCAAGTCCACTACACCAGAAAATGAATCTGAAAGTGAAGATGAAGATGAGGAAGATCTTACCCTTGTTACAAGAAAATTCAAGAGATACATGAAAAGGTGGAAAAGAGAAAAGAAGCCTGAAGCAAAAGGTGAACTTAATAACAAGGATTCAACCATTATCTACTTTGAGTGCAAGAAGCCAGGACATATAAAAGCTAAATGTCCTATGCTAAAGAAGAAATAAAAGAAAGGCAAAGGACGACGGGCTCTAGCTGCCACCACATGGAGTGACCATGAGGGATTAAGCTTAGATGAAGAAATTGAGCCTCAAGAGGTTGCAAACCTCTGTCTCATGGCACAAGAAGAAACAACTGAGGTATCATCATTTAAACCATCTGATTTTTCATTTCATGAGTTACAAGATACTTTTGATGACTTACTTGCTGAATTTAAAAAGATGGGCATAAAAAACACTCTTATCAAAAAAATGGTTTCCACTCTCACAAAGGAAAGTGAGGATTTACAAAAGGACAATGAGACTTTAAAAAATAAGAACTATCTTGAAAGAAAAAGTAAAGGACTTGGAAAAATCTCTTGCAAAATGTGTTAATGGGAAAGAAAAGCTTAATGCCATGTTTGGTAACAAAAGTGCTCTCTTGACAATGCTGGAATAGGTTAAAATCCTTTTAAAGATAAAAAGTTTTTTTAAAAAAAATTACATGTTTTTATTATCAAAAGAGAGGCCATCTTATCATGCAAAAATCACATGTAGCCAAAAAAGGCTTGGGTCCTGAGAGGACCATTGAAGATTAACCCCCTTGGACCCAAGATGGTTTGGGTACCAAAGGTCAAAAGTTGAATTTTTTATCTTATAGGTATATTTTCAAGCTAAAGCCAAGATGAATCATTGGTACTTGGATAGTGGATGCTCGAGACACATGACTGGTGATGAAGCTCAATTCACATCTCTTACACTAAAGGATAGAGAGTTGGTCACTTTTAGAGATAACAACAAAGGTAAGATCGTTAATATAGGTAGTATTGGTAAAGATTCTTCAACCTCTATTAAAAATGTTTTACTTGTTAAAGGCCTTAAGCATAATCTTTTGAGCATTAATCAATTATGGGTTGTAAAGTTGTCTTTGAATCTTTAAAATGTGATGTAATGAACATCAATGATAATAAGATCATATTGACTAGTCATAGGCAATGTAATATTTATATTTTTGACTTAAATGATCTCTCTTCTTGCAAAACAAAATGTCTTGCAGCTATAAACAGTGATGATGTTTGGTTGTGGCATAGAAGGCTTGGTCATATAAGCATGAGTATTCTTTTAAAGATTTTCAAAAATGATTTGGGAAATGGACTTCCCAAACTTAAATTTGAAAAGACAAAGTTTGTGATGCTTGTCAAATGGGGAAGCAAACAAGAGTTTCTTTCAAAACCAAAAATATGATTTCTACAATAAGGCCACTTTAAATATTGCATATGGATTTGTTTAGACCAACTAGGACTTTAAGTCTATGTGGTAAAAAATATGCTCTAATTATTATTGATTGATAATTAATTAAGTTTTAATTGGACATTCTCTCTTGCTCATAAGAATGAAACAATTGTCTTCTTCACAAAGTTTTGTAAAAAAGTTCAAAATGAAAAATGCTTTACTATCTCTACAATTAGAATTGACCATGGTGGTGAGTTTGATTGCAAACCTTTTGAAATATATTGTGATGAAAATGGTTTTAAACACAATTTTTCTGCACCTAGAACCCCTCAACAGAATAAGGTTGTTGAGAGAAAAAATAGGACTTTGGAAGAAATGGGAAGAACCATGCTTTGTGAAAACAAGTAATATTTTTGGGTAAAAGCTATTAACACAGCCTGCTATGTTTTGAACAAAGTTTTATTTAGAAAATTTTTGAACAAAACCCTATATGAGCTTTGGAAAGACAAGAAGTCAAATATTTCATATTTTAGAGCTTTTGGATGCAAGTGCTTGCGTTGAATAACAATAAAGATAACCTTGGTAAGTTTGATGCAAAATCTGATGAGAGTATCTTTCTTAGTTATTTCACATATAGCAATGCCTATAAAGTTTTTAATAAAAAAACTTTAGTTGTTGAGGAATCAGTGCATGTTAGCTTTGATGAACTAAACTCTTTGCCTTGAAAAGTTGTGAATGATGATATAGATGATGTAGAGCAAAGCATGGACAATCTCAACATCAATCAAAATTCAAAGGAAGCTATACTAAAGGAGAAAGATAAGAAGACATTCCTTCAAGCCAACAAGATATGAATGAAGCGCTGCCAAAGGAATAGAAGTTTGTTCACAATCACCCATCAGATCAAATACTAGGTGATCTATCATAAAGGGTAAGAACAATATTACCTCTTAGAAGTATATGTAATCATCTTGCATTCTTATCACATATTAAACCAAAATCTTTTCAATAAGCTGAACATGATGAATATTGAATTTTGGGTATGCAAGAAGAATTGAACCAATTTGAGAGAAATGAGGTTTGGAACTTTGTTCCTAGACCTAAAGATCATCTAGTTATTGGAATCAAATAGCTTTTCAGAAACAAAATGGATGAATTTGGAATTGTAGTAAGAAACAAGGCTCGACTTGTAGCCAAAGGCTATAATCAAGAAGAAGAAATTAATTTCAATGAAACCTATGCACCTGTAGCTAGATTAGAAGTTATTAGAATATTGCTTGCATTTTCATATTTCAAAAATTTCAAACTTTCTCAAATAAATGTAAAAAGTGCATTTTTGAGTGTGTTTATTTCTGAAGAGGTTTATGTGGAGCAACCTACTAGTTTTGAAAATCCAAAATTTTCAAATCATATTTTCAAACTTATAAAAACACTTTATGGTTTAAAATAGTGGCCAAGGGCTTGGAATAAAAGGTTGAGCAAATTTTTAATTGAAAATGATTTTAAAAGAGGAAATGTTTATACCACACTTTTTATAAAGATTAGAGATCATGATATGTTTGTTGTGCAAATCTATATTGATGACATTATATTTGACTCTACTAATGAGAAACTTTGCAATGAATTTACTAAATTTATGTAGGGTGAGTTTGAGATAAACATGATAGGAGAACTTAATTACTTCTTTAGACTTCAAATCAAACAATCAAATGAAGGAATCTTCATTAACCAAGCTAAGTACATAAAATATCTACTTAAGAAGTTTGGAATAGAAGATGCAAAACCATTGTGCACTACAATGAATACTTCAACTAAGCTTGACGGTGATGAAAAAGGTATTTCTGTAGATGCTAAGCATTATAAAAGTATGATTGGCTCTTTACTCTACTTAACTGCTAGTAGGTCTGATATCATATTTAGTGTATATCTATGTGCTAGATTTCAATTTAATTCTAAGGAATCACATGTCATTGCTGTTAAAAGGATATTTAGATATTTCAAGCACACACCTAACTTGGGGTTGTAGTACCCTAAGGGCACTTCATTCAGTCTTATTAGTTACTCTGATGCTAATTATGCTGAGAGTAAAGTTGATGGAAAGTGTACTAGTGGTTCTTGTTAATTTCTAGATAATGTGCTTGTTTTATGGTTTAACAAGAAGCAAAACTTAGTTGCACTCTCCACAACTGAGGCTGAGTAAATTGCAGTTGGAAGCTATTGTGCTCAAGTTCTTTGGATCAAACATCAAATAGAGGACTTTGAACTCACTTTTGAACACATTCCTATTAGATATGATAACATAAATGTCATCAATCTGACCAAAATTCCTATTCAACATTCTCGCACAAAACACATTGAGATTAGACATCATTTTATTCATGATTATGTGCAAAAAGGTGATATAAAACTTGATTTTGTGAGCACTGACCATTAATTAGCTGATATTTTTACAAAACCACTAAGTGAGGATAGATTTTGTATGATTAGGAGAGAATTGGGGATGATGAATCTATTATTTTGAGTGCTTATTTTGTTATATATGTTTGATTAATCATATGAATCATTTGAAATCAATTATATATCTATTTGCTGCATTTCATGCTATTTAAAAGTCATTTTTGCATTTCATGAGAATATGAGTCGACCCATGCCTTTAAGGAGTCGGCCTATGTATTTTGGAAGTGGCTCCAAGTGACTTTTGTTGAAAAAAGTTGACCCCTCCTGCTTAAAGAGTCGATCCATTTTAACAGAAAGCTCAGATAACACTTTAGGCAGAAAATGAGTTGACCCCTCAAAGATAGGAGTCGACCCATTTGCATGTATTGCTCAACACCTATAAATAGCCCATGTTTTGCCCCAAATCAAACAAACCCTCTTTCCCTCGATGAACCGTCACCATAACTGCCAAATCCACCTAAAATCCCTCCTCTAACCTCTATATATTCCAATTTTGAACCATTAAGACTATTCCCCAACTGCTCATAACCTTCATTTCAACCTCTAATGGCTCTAAAAATTGCATTGCCGAAGAAAGGGAAGAAAACCCTAATAGAGTCTACTCCCAAATCCAAAGGTCTAAGAAGAGAAAAGACAAAGGGAAACCTTCCAAGGCATCTAAGAAGAGAAAAGGGAAGCAGATTTCTGAGAAAGAAGGAGATTATCTAGAGGATGACATCTACTTTAAGAAGGAATCCATCAAGAAACGGTATTTTTAGGGCTTTTCTTTAAATGTTATTCTTAATGGAAGATGGATTGACTACCCCTTCTTTGCCAAAGAAAAATTTACTTTTGAACCTAATCTGGAGGCCTTTGATTGGAAGTCCATAACCTTGTCGAGGGATGATGTGTACCCTGAACTGGTAGGACAATTTTATGCTCATGTTGAAGAAGAAAAGGGGGATGTTAATGTACTGAGTTATGTTAAAGGAATATCCATTACACTCATTAAGGGAGTTATTTTCCAAATTTTAGGCGTTAGAAGTGGTGAACAAGTAGAAAGAAAGATGTTAGTAGATGCACTGTATTATCTGTTTTATTGGGTAGGGAGATTACTGATGGAAACCTCCAACCCACAACTAATGAACTGTCTTTAGAATTGAGGCTTGTACACCATTGTATCTGTCATATTCTGATTCCCAAAGGTGAAAATTTTGAGTATATTATTGAAAAGAAGTTGTTTTTCTTACGGGCTTACTTGATAGACACTAAAGTTATTTGTCTGAATTTATTTTAGACCACATTGTCAAGGCATCCAAAACCAAAGTTAGTTTACCTTTTGGGATCTTCTTGACAAAAGTGTTTAAACATCTTAAAGTAGATTTGAAGGGTGAGAAGAAGAAAACCCCTTACCCAAATTCTGATGAGTATAATAAAAAACCTCTATCAAGGATGGGTTATCAATTCAACCAACAAAGCAAGAAATGGACCCCTAGTAAGGAAAAGAATATTGGTAGTGCCACTCTTGGAAACAGAACCACTGAAAGTGGTGAACTTTCAAGTGATGTACCATCTAATGCTCCAAGGGAACTCTTCCCTACGAGCACTATGCCAAGTGGTACTTCTGTGGACATGACAATAATGATGAGCATGATAAAGGAAATGAAGAAGTACCAAAAAGAAATGTTAACCAAGCTTGACAAGAAAATAGACAATGATGCAACTAGATTGTTCTTTGTTGAGAACAAGGTAAGGAAAATGAGCAAGACCTTTGTAACAGAGGGAGACAAGCTAAAAGAGGAAATCTCCTATGATATTGCTATCTTAACTGATCACATTGGGAAATAAATCAAGAAAATGATGGGAGAAAACTACAAACCCCTCTTTCTTGAAGCAGCAAAGTTTGCAGAAAAGGACTTTAGCATTGATGAGATGGATGAATTTACTAAAAGAACCAACACCTCTCCTTATCTATCTCAGTCATCACCTGCAAAACCATCTAATCCTTCTGGCCAAACCACTCTAAAGCCATCAAAAAGCACTCACAAGTATGGTTTGAAGAAAAGAAACCTAGCTAAGGTTACCAACACTGTTGATGACCCTGTTGATCTCTCCCAAACCCCATCTCCCAAAGACAATATTTGTAATATTTTTGTGGATGTTTCTGAATAGTTTTGCCAAGTATTAATGACTAATTTATATATATATATATATATATATATATATGTATGTAGTGTGTGTGTGTGTGTGTTTTTTTTTTAAAATTTGATGAGTTGATTGATAATTGGTAAAGTAATTTATGCTCATTGGCTTGGTTGACTGCCTAATTATAACTTTATTCTTATCTTTCTATTTTTTGTTGTTGTAATTGTCTTTGAATTCAATTTATAACTCTTTTTGATGAGTTGACAAAAAGGGAGAGAAAGAATTGAGATATGAATGATGCTCTTGAGAAGAGAGAGAAGTAGTTATATGAATAATTACCTTATTGGGATGCTTGGTTGGCATCATTTGTATTTAAGTAAATCTGATAACAATGCTACATTGTATAAGAAAGGGGGAGCAAAAGCATTTATACTCTAAACCTCTGAATTTGTTGATTGTTTCGCTCTGAACTTGAAAAATGCTTTGAGGCATAAAGCACAAAAGAAAGAAAGAGAAAATTTTTGGTATGAAGCTTTCATTTTCTGAAATTTCTGTTATTGCACACTGTGTAGTCCATTAGATTTTGAGCATATTGTCCATATTAATTGAGATTTTGTTATTAGCAAAAAAGGGGAGATTATTGACTCCATGCCTCGATTTTAATGGTGATCTAATGACTCTATTTACTGTACAGATTATGTCATGCATTAATTTCAATTCGATTATAACTTAAAGCTTGACACTTTGAATATATTGAAGAACTTGTGTGTTGAGAAGCTTGTCAAGAAGGATTGAAGGTTGGTAAGCATGATGGGTTGACATATTCAACAAGCTCATGTTTACAATCTCATCTTGAAGAGATTGAAGATGCTCAAAGGTGTTGAAGACTAATTGGAAGTAAATCACAAGACTTGAAAGCCCCATTGAAGATTGTGTTGAAGTCTTGAGTGAATGGAAGAAGTTATATTTATTGAAGAGCCCTAGAAACAATCAAATTAGAATAATTCCATCTCAAAGAGATTGAAGGTGTTCAAAGAAGTTAAAGATCAGTTGAAAAGGAGATTACAAGAATAGGAAGCACCTTTGGAATTTTTGAGGAAGTCTTGGATCAATGGAGAAAGTAATGTTGATTGGAGAACCCTATAAGTAATCAAAGTGGATTGATGTCATCTTGAAGAGATTGAAGGTGTTCTTGAAAATCAACATATATTGGAAAAGTCTTTTCAAGCCCTAGAAGTTTTAGTAGGATGATATTTGATGTGCTTGCAGATATTGAAGAAATGTTGTTAAAGTTAAAGACTTGAGCTAAAAAGAGTCGACTCATGATTCCTAGGAATCGACACATTCAGAGAGTGGCACTAGACAAACAGATTTTGCTAAAAAGAGTTGACCCCTCAGCTTTAGGAGTCGACACGTTGGTCTAGAATGCAAGGTCTTGACAAAGGTCCAAAAAGAGTCGACTCCTTGTTATTCAGGAGTTAACTCATTCGCACAGTGCCTTGGTAAAGTTTACTAGTACATAAGAAGAGTAAACTCCTTCAAGTAAAAGAGTCGACACTTTTGAACAGAGGGTTGAGGAAGATGACTACAAAACTAAAAGAGTTGACCCCTTCAGCTAAAGAGTCGACTCCATGACTGCAATGACTATAAATTTGAACGTTCTGTCTGATCGATCTCATATTAAATGCCCTCCCAACCATCACCAACGTCTAAAATCAATGCAAGACTATAAATATAAGATCTCCATAGCATTTTTACACAAGAATCCAAGGATTTAAGTGTAATACTACTAATTGAAACCTAAAATTCCTGATCTGAGCAGAAAAACATTCTTTTTGAGAGTTGCTAGGGCATTAACAGAGCTTGAACCTGCTTATCTACTCTTGTTAAGAGTTACCCATTGTGTAAACTTCATTTATATCACTTGAGTGGGTTTATAAACTTGTGAGTTTGAGTGTTCTTATAAAAAACACTTGTAAGTTTGAGTGAAATTTTAACAAAATCACTTGGAGGGTTTAAGAGCTAAGGAATAACTCTTGTACAAAGTGAGTTGGGTACTTGAGCAACTAGTATCTGCTGTGTAAAGGAGTTTTTGCATAGTGGAATGCTTTCAAGGAGATCTTGGGGGTAAGGACGTAAGTCACATGATATGGCTGAGCCACGGTAAATCTGGTGTTCATCTCTTACTCTGTTTTATTTATTTGCACTATATTGCTTGCTTGCTTGGTTAATACATCTTTGATTTACTGTTACATTGATTAATTAACTTTTAATTGCTTTTGTGTGTGATTAATTTTGAAAAACTCAATTTACCCCACCTCTTGAGTTGCAACTTTAGGTCAACAGGGTGGTGATTTGCAGTGGCTGTAGAGATTGGGCTAGGGTTTTAATAGGGCAAACACACTGAATGTGAAAAAGGGGAAGGAAAAAATTTGTAAATTCAATAGACACATGTCTAGACAAGGATCATGGGTAGTAATTTAATTCAAATATTGAAAGCTACTTAGTCTGTTCATATATTCAAGGGCATTTTGGTCAGCATATATAATATTTAGCTAATCTCAATATTTATCATTAAGCTTATTAACAGCTGACTAACGTGAAAGGGAAATTTGTTACAAGGCTTTAAAAGCAAGGGAGGTCAATGTAATTTCTAAGATGTGGAGGGAGTTGTCTTACATTTCAATAAACCTGAAGGGAGGTTAGTGTACTTTGCCTTTTTTTGTTGGTAAATTATACTTACCACCCCATATCTTTAATGAAAGCCAAGACATGAGGAATGCCATTAGCCCATTGGTAATGGTGCATCATCCACTCATGACATAAGGTCATAGGTTCGACTTGCTCTCTCACTGCCCCAAAGCTTTGGCCCTCCCATGTAAAAAGAAAACCAAGATAGTAATTGATAATTACACTGCCCTCCCCTGTCGGAGTTTATCGAAAACAACTATAATTGAAATTATTAAATTATATTTTTACCATTGATTATTTAAATCTTATTTTAATAAAAATTCAACTTTTTGGTTAAAAACACCAAAACCCTCTTTCTTTCACATTTTATCAAAACTAGCTCCCTTACCCTCCTTTATCTATAGCCACGACCTCCATTGCTAGCCACTCTATCATCCCTTTTCTCTTTCAGCTGCCATCCAAATTACCTCCTCCCTCCACCTCCACTGCCCTGCCACCCCCATCACCCCTTCCCTCGCACGCTCACCATTGCCCAGTCTTGCCACCAACACCACCAACATCAACACGCACCATAACCAAAGTTTCAAACCCACAAATCATACTCCTTTTTATCAAACTCACCACCATGCACAGCACAACCCACTACACTACCAATCATCATTTCCCTCTCTCTCTCTCTCTATATATATATATATATTATTATGTATATACATGTCACTGAAACAAAAGCTAGTAATTTCACAAACCCACCACTTGTATCTATTTTTTTTTAACTCCATCAAAGCCCCCAATTCATGTTGCGCAAAACCATTGATAATCTATAATTTCTCTCTTTTCCTTCATATATATATATATATATATGTATATATATCTATGTTTCAGCTCAGTGTCAATACTCAAATTCGGCTTAATACTTGTGCTTTTCAATATGGTCAATGAAAATGGGGTGTTCAGTCTACGATGAGAGGCGTTGGTGGCAGTAGTTATGTGTTTGCAACAATTGTGGATTTAGTTGTGGTGGTGGTGGTCGTGGTGTTGCTGCTGCCACAAAGAGAGTGGTTCACAATCCCATAACTGGCTATTAACACTCACAATTTCAAAACCCACAATGGCATAATTTTCTTTCTCAATCAATTTGAAATTTGACAAGAGAAAACTAGCAATTTTTACCCTTTTTCTATTTATGCATATATATGTAAAATCCTTTCTCTTTATGTATGCATATATATGAAACACATAGCCATGTGACAGTGATAGTGGTGTTGGGTGGGTCATACGATAGTGTTGGTGGTGCTAAATGAGCTGTGTAATAGTGGTGGTGATTTTGGTGGCGATGATGCAAGTGGGTAGGGTGTGAATTGGTAGTGGGTTGAGAATGAATGCATGTCGGGTGAGAAAGGGAAGAGGTGAGTTACGCGTACCTAGTTTTGGGGAGAGAAAGAAGGGTCATGATGCAATAAGGTGGGAGGAAAGAGGACAACACTAAGCTATGATGACACCATGGTCAATTCAAAGAGGAAGGGTGGTGGCAACATAAATGAGTGGAAGGGTAAAGCCTTAAGTGGGGATGAGAGAAAAAGAGGAAGAAGATCTGAATTTGTGGTTTACTATTTACTTAGTTAATCTATTTTTTATTAGTTATATTACAAAGGGTGGATTAGGAAATTATAAAATTTATAGGTTTGACCTAGTCAACTTCAGTTTGTTGATTAATGTTGATTTAACGAGGAGGGGGACTCTGTTAGCAAAACTAGAAAAAGGAGGGAAGGTAGTATAATTGCTAGAAAGTGAGGGGTATTATCTTGATTTTATTAAACCTCAAGGGTAGTTAATGTAATTTACCCTTTCATTTATATTTTTGCCTTTTATTGCATATCTTTGCGTTTTTGGTGATGTATATTTCTTAAAAGAACATAAAAGGTAAATAACAATATTATAAAATTTTATTTATGAGGGCACCAAAATATTAAACGTGTCAATGTGTTTTGTTTTTTCATGTTGTACTGAAAGACATGTGCCACATTTTGAGTAATATTGTTTAAAATGATAGAAAAGGGGAATGAAATAAAAAAAAAATAAACATGAACATTTGTTTTTTTCCTTTCTTGCTAGTCGGGCCTTGATGCACTCTATTGTGATCTAGACGTCATAGATTTAAAACATGAAAAGAGCCTATCTGCATCGAAAGGTAAAGGTTATCTACACCTGACTAGGGATGACAATGAACTGGGGCGAGGCGAGGTGGGGCGAGATCTCCATCCCCGCTTCCACCTCAAATATCCACCTCCATCTCTGTATGGGAATTAATTTGGACCTCCATCCTTGCCTCCACAAGTATAAGCCTATCCCCATTCCAGTTTCCACTCCCACCCTTGCCTCCTCTTCTGCCTCCACCCCAGTCCAAGCCCAAATCCAAGTCTTTTTTTTCTTTTCTTTTTGGTATAAACGAAACAAACAACACAAAGTAAGAAAATAAAACAGAAAAAAAACTAAGATATCAAAAATATTAATAGCCTTATAATCTCCATTTAGCAGTAAAATATAATTAATCTCTAAACATTTTGGGTTGCATATACAAAAAAATGGTATTATTGTATTGTCAAAAGAATCTAAAGCTTAAAATAATAAATTAAAAGCTCATCCAATAAACAATATTAAAAAACTATTGAACATAAGTTAGACACCAATCAACACAAATCTTAATGATGGTATCACTAACACTAGAATATACTTCAAACAACCTATATAAAAATAATAAACAAATGCTAAAAGTGGGGAAAGCGGGTTGGGGAGGGGTGGGACGGGAGAAGAACTTAGTCCATTCCTGCCTCCATCCCCACATGGATTTTCATTTTAACTTCCATCCTTGCCTCTATTCTCACCCCAAACAGGGCGGATCCTGTCAGACCTTCACTTTTTCTCGGTTCATTGTCATCCCTATATCTAACCCCTTATTCCTTATAATGGTGGGAGTCTCGTATACTGGAGTACCCTTTTGTTAGTATAAGATATGCTAATTTCAGCTTGTTTAGAACTTGAGAAAAGAAAGAGAAAGGAAAAAAATAAAAATAATTTTTTTTACCTTCCTCTGTTTGATTTTTAGTTTGGGAAGGAAGAGAAAGAAAGTGCAATAAAAAACAACTCGTTTGGTTATGGTCTCAGGTCTCGGTTTCATTGTTTTGGCTCCTGAGACCATATTTGGCAACAACTTTCGGGAGGGTGGCTTGGAAAAAATGAGATAAAATGGTAGAAACACAGGTACCCTCAAAAAGATGTTTTCATTGGTTTACAAACCAGTTTCGTGAGAAATTTGAAAACACGGAGACCGCATTAAAAGTTACTGTGCACTTAATGTCTTGTATCTATTTTACATTTATATTGACCAACGTTCTCTGACATGCCACATCTACCACTCGTTCTCTTCGTCCACAAATCCCTACAACAGAGCTCCTAATCTGCAGTTGTCTTTAAGCTCACTGTGAAAATCTCCCAAGTCGTAATGACAGCAACATTACTAAGAAAGAGGAAACGGCAGGAGGTGTTCTTTGACTCCTCTTCGTGTGACTCATGTTAGTTCTCCTTAAAGGTTTCAAAGCAGTTGAGGTATGACAATCTATTCCTGACATCAGTTTACAAGTATGGGCATATTTTCATGCTTGTGGGCTAGGATTTTTGCATATTTGTTTGATCTGAGTTTTGAAATCTGAGTTTCAGTTATTTTGGATTTTGGAGCTGCTGATATGCAAGATTACTACAACATTTTGAGGGTATCAAGTTGGGGCCTTGATACTCAATATTATTTTTTGTTTCTAAGGTGGTATTTTTTATTTATTTTTTGTGTGATTTATGGTGTATCTTCTGCAACCGAAATATACACTGGAACAACAAATATTTCACATGGTTACTGCCATTATATTATATTGTCAATTCTCTTGTGGCTTTCTGCAACGTGGTTTTATTTTCTTGTAAATCTTACTGACATTACAAAAATCAATTACATACGATTTTGAGAAAAAAATTTTGACTATTTTTTTTTTTTTGGTACTCAAAAGTTTAGGGTGAGAAAGACTACCCCAATTCAAGGCCAATGCAAGCCATATGTCTCTATGAAGACTTACATTAGATTTATATATCGCCTACCAAAAGGGATTGCTAACAGCGAAAATCAAATCTAGACGTTTTTAAGTGAATTGATCCTTATTATTTTTAAATATTAGTTAGTCTTAGGTGGTAATGCTACTACTGAGTTTGTTTTGTTATTTATGTGATATATTCTCTTCATGGTTGTGCGGTAACTGCGGTTTGGTTTTATTCTTTTGAATAAAATGACATGGGATTGTTTTTTTACTTGTCATTATGGTGGCAGTTAAATGACCAAAAAAAAAAAAAAAAAAAGGCTATCATCATTCATCAAGGCGCAATGTGCTACATTTTGAACAGATTATTATGGTTTCTAATATTTAAACCTATAATGTTAAGCACTATTAAATATGTTTTGTAATTGCTTGAAGGTCATATTTATGAAAGACCAAATTACAAGTCAGACATTGTAGTATGGTTTTTTTTTTTTTTTTTGGACCAAACGTGCTTTCGCTGGTTCCTGATTCCAAAACCAATTTCCAAATCCACATACCAAACGCATTTTCTATTTTTGAAACCATATTGGGCAAACAGTTTTTGAAAACTTGTTTTTCAGATCCATTTAGTCCCGCTTTTCTTCTCATTTTTCTTTTATTTTCTTTCCTCTTTTCATTGTAGTAGTTACTCTATTATTTTTTTCCACGTCTTCTTTAATTTCAACCAATAGAAAGTTATTTTTCTTTCACTTTAATTTATTTTCTTCACAAAACCAAATAAAAAAAAAATCATTTTCCATATATTTTCTCTTTCGCTTCCCTAATGTTTTACTTCTCCTTCCCCTTCTCCTTCCACAAGTTACAAACAGACCCTAAAGTTCCTAACTTTATCTAAGGCATGTCACTGATTCTAACTGCTCCCAAAACTTATTCCATTGAGTCAAGTTTTGTACTTCTTTACTTGGTAGTAGCAATTGTCATGAAATTGATGAAGCGGATTCAAATTCTGTAATTTATATAATAAAAAAAAGACAAATAAACAAAAATTCATTTTTTGCATGCCCTAACTCGATCTACATCAACTTAAAGAATTTCCCCAACCAATTGTTTTGACAAAAACATGCGATTGATTAATGCTTAACTTTCATTCCCTTGACTAAGCTAAGCCAAGCCTTATTCAAGTTTTTATTGTGAAGGATCTGAGTTATGCACATGGCTGAATAATCTAGAGGCTATTTAGTGAGTTATGCACATGTTTCTATAATTCCTTGTTTGTACAATTTTTTTTTTTTGGTTCAGTAATATGTAATTGTGCTCCATTAAGATTTGGTTATACTTATCTGATTATGCCTAATACAGCCGCTCACTTTGAGAAGTCCATAGAAATTTCGAGGCATTCTTGACATCAACGCTTGCAAGACCCTGGTTTTTGTTCAAACCCTTTACCAGAGTTGTCAATACTCAGGAGTGTTTGGATATAATTTTTATAGCAGTTTATGACTTAAGTTTATGACTTTTATAAACTGCATTTTGCTTCTGCTGAAAAAAAGTAATTTTTTAGAACAAGTTTAATAAGCTTGAAAATTTTATTTAAATAAGTGACTTTTTAAAACTAATTTAAACTTATGACTTGTGACTTTTTTAAACAACAAGCCAAACATCCCTTTAATTAGTTACCAAATTAGCACCCTTTGAAATGTAACAATGTGGCTACGTGCATAACCTACCGTTCAAGAATCACTCAATAATGGCCTTCTATGTAATTTGCGCAAGTCATTCCATGACACAGGCTAAACCAGTCCTCGTAGCAACTAGCAAGAACACCATCACCGGCCTTGATAGTCCCAATGATTTGAGCTCCTCTTCCTCTTCCTCTCCCTCTCTCCAAATGATGTCAGGAGCTCTTACAGGGTAATTCATATAGGAGTTGTGCTACCTTTAGTTACGATTGATGGTAGTCAGTTTAGGATAGGCTCACTAGCAACTAGTAGGTCGAGCTAGCTTTTGTTAGTTGCAACGGACGACTGACCATACAATTTTGAATAATAATATATAAATAAAAAAATTCATACAAAATTTATTATTAGAATAATATGGTTGAATAAGAGTCATTCGCTTTCAAACAAAAACACCTATTATGATGATTCTTAATTACAATAATACGACTATCACATCATTTTAATAATTTTTTTATACAAATTTTTTTGGAAGAATAATTGTTAGAAGATTGCATGCCAGGTAATGATGCATTGTGCAAGTCACTTCAAGTTCCATGCCTTGATAATCCTTGGAATGTCAATCCATCAGGTAACTTAGGACGCATTCAAAGTTTGGGTGGCTTAATTTCATTTATAAAATTCTATTTTTACGGAAATTTTTATACAAAATAAAATTGTGGTATTTTAATTGGTTTGAAATGATTTAAATTAGGAGCACAAACGAACCGAATAACCCGAGAATTGAACCAATTCGACCTCTATGGGTCGGTTTAGTTTAGATCTGTTAAAGATTGGTTCGGTTTTGGGTCTAAAAAATACCAACCCGATCAATTCGGTTTAGTTCTCGATTCTACAATTTTTGGACTCCAACTGAAACGAGAATCGACTCAAAAATCGAACCGAGACTCGATCTTTATTTTCTTTAAAGTCTATGAGACTCGATCTTTATTTCTCTTTAAAGTCTATGTATATTTTACATATGTTATTACATCATTATTATTTGTACTTAATTTTCGTTGATTTGTGTTTCTATGTTATTTTTAATTTTTTTGAAAAATTAAGGATGCAAAATCAATCCTTTTATTTTATTTTTTTAAATAAAGAAATTAAACTAATAAAATAATTGTGAAATTGGCCCGGCCCGACCTAGACCCGAATCAATTCGAGATATAAAATCAAACAGAACCAACCCGAACCAAGTTTCATTGAATGGTCAGTTTGATTTTGGGTCTAAAAATTGAAACCGATTAAGATTGAGTTGGTTTTGAGTCTAGCACGGATCCGACCCAACCCAACCTATACACACTCCTAATTTAAATAACCACACCATTTTGTATGAGACTATTGGTTATAGTTGCGTCGCACGGAAATGTACCCAAAATATTGAAAAATTAATCGCTATTACTTTCTTGCAGCACCTTCAAATCTACGAATAACATGACACAACCTCTCACCTTCGTAGATGCATATATCAACCTGGGCATTATTACCAAAATTTAAAATTTCAACTCGATAAATTAATAACCCTTAATGCCTTTCCTTTTGTTTAACTTTTCTTCAAGTTAAAAACTAAGATATTTAGTCTATCATATCAAGCCAGTTACCCTCCTTACCAAAGTTGAATTTTCTACTCACTAGAAGACCCTTTCATTTGCTCTTTCTACATCTTAACAAAGACTAATATACACACACACACACAATAAAGCAGATCAAATGTTGTTTCCATTTTTACTTCTGGGGTTCAGTCGAGTTGCTTGACATATATACTTCTTGCCTCTAACCCTCTTCTATCTCATGGTGCAGCTTGTATGCCCTGCAGAGTCCAAATTTACTAAACTCGCAGCATGGGTATTGATTTTAGGAGGACGATAATTAGGCTTGGCCCAAAGTTATTGATAGCCCATATGCTGTATTGAAAGGTTCATGTAGTGCACAAAGTGTGAGTTCTTATGGCATAAAATAACGTAGCAAAAAAACTTCAATTATGTGACCCGGAGGGCTGTATGTGGGTTGGACGAGATACCTGAAAGGCTACAGCAATGACAGATTGATTTATAGGCTATGCGTTGTGATCTCATATCATCTGAAATGGCGAGAGAAAGTGTGATATGTAAGCACTTGTATTTACTTAGTGCGATGCATTTTTAAAACCATATGGACCAATGCCTAACATCAATGGTAGATTAGTTATGGTTTCTAATTTCATTGCTCATACATTGGCTAGGTGGCACTCAACAGTCGAAAGGAAAATAGGACATATATTTGAGGAGAAGAAATTCAATTGCTAGGTAGTACTGAGTTTTTAGTAGTCATTCTTATTAAATTGTGACATGTAATTTTTAATTACATCATCAACATGATTTCTTTCACCATCTAATCATTCAAAATGGGGACAGTTTGATGCTTGAAACCATCACATATGTACATGATATGTAAGCCAAGAGTCCAGAACGTACCTACATAATTTTAACCTAATCACAAACCGTACAAATTAGTTTTCATTTTTGAAAAGACAAATTAGATCATGTAGGAAGAGGAAGTTTAAACTGCCTTTATACTATAGATCACAGTCTCTTTTGAGTACAATCTAATTGAATATATCTAGCTGCTGCTATCTCAAGGTAAGGCAAGAGGCGGCTTAGTTGTGAACTGGTTTTTATATTGAGCATGACATCTCAAGTTCATTTTCTCTATACATCTCTTAGGACTAATTATCGTTTATATATTGCATAAACTTTACATGTTTCATGTCGACGATAGCTCTGTACAAACTAAAGGAAGTAGTCCATCAAGCGACAAGACACCTAGTAGGAACAAAAACTAGGTCATTATGTAAATGAAAAAACTAGGTAATGATGTAAATAATGTAACCTTGCAAAGTCCAGACCACCTTATTTTTAACATATCACGATTATTCAAATTAGTCTAAACTATATTTATACATATAGTTATATACGTATATGTGCCATATATAATATATAATGACAGTCATGTGACTCATGTCCTACATTTCTCAAGTAACGTTCAGGGATAATTGCACTTTATTTACTTGTAGTTTGAGCTAAAATTAGAGGACCCTCTTATAATTTAAAAGTGAATACATGATTCCTTATAGTTCGGATTTATCTGAAAAATACATGAAAATCATTAGATTTAACAAAAATTTTATCATAGAGTATTGAAAAATTTTGGTTATTTTATATCTCCAAATTAGAGTATTGAAAAGATGATTTGGTGAAAAAATTTTAAAAAAACTCTCAAAAGGCAATCCTTTATTTTTAACAAAAAAGGCCTAAATCGTTTTTTTTTTCTTATATTCTAATTTAGAGAGATAAAATGACAAAAATACTCTTATAACAAAATTTTTCTTAAATTTAATGATTTCTATTTATTTTGTAGATAAGTCCAAATCATATTAGAGTCATGTATTCATTTTTAAACCATATAAGAATTATTTAATTTTATCTTAAAATAAAAGGGAGTAAAGTGTAATTATTATTCCTAATATTTAATAGGAAATTTTTTGCAAAGAGCTCAAAAAGGGCAAACATAGAGGAAGGTTTAGAGTCAAGAGATTGTGACCCATGCTCCAATTGGGTTAGTAGCTCAGATGTGAGGTGGATAATTGTTTACATGTTTGGGTGATATCTGCTGTAATATTGATTGGACTAACCAACTTCTGACCTCTGGGGGGAGACAACCCCACCTGAAGCCTATATGTAAATGGGTCCTTATTTGGCAGTACCACTCAATCTGTGTACACAATTTTAGACTCATTTCTTCAGTCTTTGGAAAGCTTGATTATATGCCCATCTTTTCAATATCCAATCTTTAAACTGTAGTTGCTGACATCCACCCAACAAGCTTCAAAGAAAAGAAAATATCAAAGAATAGGGGTTGGTTTTTGAGGGAGAGTAGTGACTTTTATCATGTGACCTCAGATTCATGTATTAGACTTAGTTTCTGCACCATGGTACCCAACTTTAGTGGGTAGGTTAGATTCTTCTGGGATCTTTGTTAGGAAGCCAATCTTTTCATATGGCTAAACATGAATTATTGCTTAAGGCATATCCATCACCCCTTTAATCCTATGCAATTTGGCCATTTTTTTCTTAATTGTTTTTCAACCATGCCATATTTGAGGGACCATTTCTCAAATTATTTGATGAAGACAGATTGAACACTTGATGATAAGTTTAAATCTTGAATTTATAAAGAGAAAAGAAAAGAAAAGAAAAAGGAGAAAATGAGAAAAGAAAAAGAAATAAAATAAGCTAAATTTCTTTCTTTTTTGTTGCGGTAGTACAATGTGAAGAAAATGAATAGATATTTGTCAAAAAAATTATTTTTTTGCTTGAAAACTCATAAAAAATTAAAGTAATTTCATTTTTTTTTCTTTTAAGAAATCCAAAATCTAAAATAGCATGAATGAATTTTTTCTATGACACTAACATTTTGAAAGAACTAAATACAATGAAGAAAGCAAAATGTTTGTTTTTTTTTTCTTTTCTTCTGGTGTTTTGATATCTTTAAGAACATCTTAACTTTTTCTTTTGTTAAAGAATCTCCGACCCTAACTACTCAACAACTCAAATTTTTATTGAAAATTATGTTCTATTGAAGATGTGTCTCAGTTCAGAAGCATTGTTGGGAGTTTAGTGTATATAACCATCACAACATTGGTTTTACTTTACTCATCGTGAGTCGTTTTTTTTTCCAGCTTCTGTTTTCTTACTACCATATGTCTTGAAATTATCTTCGAGGTTCCGAAACGTTCTAAAGCAGGGTCCGTAGGAACGTGACTTGGAAGAAATTCATAGTCCGAAGTCTCCGAAGAGGGATAAGAGGAGATTTCAGCATTTTCGGAGAGTCCAGAAGGTTCAGTGCTCGGAGATGACAAGGAAGGGTTCTCAGTGTTGAGGGCGGGAGGCCCAGGTAGAGGGGCAGTTTCCGGAGAGCTGGGAGTTGGTGAGGGAATATAGTCAAGTAAGTAGTTACCAAATTAATCTAGTTGTTCAGAAAGTGAGAAGTTTACCACAAAGCATACTAGTATATAATCCCATGATGAATTATCTAAAACAAGTTCAATGCATCTATTGGAGCAAACACATCTTGAAAGCCTATTTATGTTTTCTGGGCAGAAGGAAGAACTTAGATCATGTCATTCTTTCAAAATAGTGCAAAAGAATTATAACATAAACGTATAAAGAAAGAAGGCATACCCCAAGAAAAATATTATAACAACTAGAAAACATAATAGAAATAGGAAATATTAAGCATACAAGTTAAATTTAAAAAAGAAAGAAAAGCTGCAAAAAATATTGAAAAATAAATATTGTGATATATCTTAAAAAAAATCCCAGTTTCCATTGATTTAGGTTGCCCAAACCAAGTTAGATTGAAATATCAATGATGTTGCTCTCTTCTTCTTCTTCTTCTTCTTCTTCTTCTTTTTTTTTCTGAAACTTTTAGCAGTAAATGATGGATTAGTTATTAAATTTGGGTTACGTTATTTAGGTAGATATTTTTGAATAGTGTCATTAATCGATGATTAATTCTACCTAATCTTCTCCATTTTATATTTTCATTAAACTACTTTTGCTTTGGGATGCAAACAAAGATCGAGTGTCTCCTGTCCACGTGGGTTTGAAGCTCAGCCATGAGGTGGGTGGGTGCCATTGTCTCGGAGATATTTGGAGTTAGTGATTAGACTAACCCTCCCTTCCAGGAGACAATCCTAACAAAAGATTGGAGATAAATGGGACCTCTTCCCAAAATGTGCCATTATTCAGAGTCACACATTAGGATTCTGATTTGTGGGCTAGCTTTTGTTAGCAACCTCATCAATCTGATGGCACCTTCAGATCAATTCTCATATTTTATTTTATATCGTAATAGTCTAATTATATCTCATACTATAGATTGAGTCTACTATGACTATAATATGCCACCACACTTCTATAGCAGTTGTTAACGTCACTTTGGCGACATGTAGTCCTTTTTATTAGCCATTTTTCTCTTAAAAATATACCTCACATTCTGCTCTAAGTAGCTCTTTTCGTGACTGAGCTTAGAATATAGAGGCTCTGATACTGATTATTAAGAACTTGACCGATACTCTAAAAACTCAAGTATGATAAAACGCTTGATATTAATTCCCCTATTTCTACTAGCGGAGGGAAGGGATCAAGAGGCAGCACTTGCCCCTCGAATTTTTTGAAAATATTACTAGTAGTTATCTGAAAAAGAGATCTATTCCATTATGTAGCCTTTTGCCCCTCCTAATTTTTTAAAGATTTATCTATGTTATGCATAAAAAGAGACCTATTATATTATGAAAGTAGAAGAGTCATATGCTGTATTGATGGTATTTTGAATAAGAATACAATATTTATTTTTATAATGACATAGATAAGATTGGTTGGAAGTGAAACTTCCAAAAACTAAAAATCCTTAAATTTAAACAAAACTATAATATATATATATATATATATCATGGTACATATCATTCTCCCCGCAAAATTATAGTTAATAGATAAATGGAATTAAGAAAAAGATGTTTAAAAGGAAAAAAAACGTGTATTGATTGAAAAAACATATTGAAAACTACAAGCAATAAAGAGAAAAACTAGAAGTAATAGAATGGTTTTAAGGGGAACAATTTTTAGGTGTACTTTTATTCCAAGCAAAAACAACAACAAATAACCACGCTATACTTTCTTAAATTGTTACATAATAACATTATGCTTTTATTTAGTCTAACATATAATGCATAATTTGTTACTCATTGGCATTTGATTATCCCCTCAACTAAAATTTTGACTCTGCCACTGTGTATTTCGTTTTATACTAAAATAGTCGAACTCATATCTCATAGCATAAGTTGGGCACACTAGCACTAGTATAGCACTTTCTTAGCTTTGAAAGCAACTTTCTCTCAATGTGGACTCTGTGAGTGCTAACTCATATTCCATCCTATTCCTAATGAAAGAAAAAGGCTAACTATTAATTCTTTCTGCTCTATTTTTTGAAGTTCAAAGTGGCCGTCCAACTGCACAAGATATTACATGGAGTAAACTTTACCTTCTGGGCAAAATAATAATACACACTAATAATAACAACAGCTAATAAAAAACATAGTAGTACCAATGACCTCGTTAGCTTGAGCCAATTTTTAAGGGCTTACTTGCTATCATAATTGAAATTAATTTTTGTTATTTTGAACAATATAAACTTTTATTAAAAAAAAAACTAGTAAAAGTGCACCCTGGTTACTACCCTTTCACGTGAACTAATTTCTTAAAATAAGCTACTTTTTAGGAGGCCTTCCACAATAAATTTTAGACAAAAAAATCACTTTAAATTTCTGTGTTCATAATTTGAAATTTTCTTACATTCATGAGAGTATATGGAATCAACAACATGAAAGAAGAGCTTGAGGATCCACATACAATTACTATATATTGAGCTAACTTCTTATAATTTTATAATTTTTAGATTTCTAAAAATTAATTTGTTATGCATTTATCTTATTAAGACCTACAATTGTTAAAAGTTTTGACTTCAGCCAAATAATATATGTACAAAGATTAGTACTTCAGTTCAATAAGTGATTAATTGAATTATAAGTTGCTTTTGAAAAAATAGAGTTGTATAACATGTTGGGAGAAAAGTAGGAAATATCTTCCCTCTTAAAATTGGAAAAACACATGATGTCGATTACCTTTTTTTACTAGCATTTAGTTGTATTTTTTGTAAAAAAAAATATTAAAAAAATTAGAAATCTTAATTTCAATTGAAAAAGTTAGTAAAAATGAAAAAAAAAAATCGGTAAAACAGAGAAAGATGCAAGAGAGAAAGGTCATGTTACACAGTGTTGCACCGAGGTCATTGATGTGATACCGTGCCATTCATCGTGCACGAGAAATTATTTAATGTTTTTAGAGCACCACATTCTTTACTCCTTTTATGTGATAGTGGATCCCTCATCTTATAAAAAGTATTTGATCCTACTTAGTAAGGGACCTCACCTCTACGTGAGAGGTAAGTAAGAATGATATGGTACTTAGGAGCACCGAATAATTTTTTTCAATCTCCACGTGATTTCCTCTATTGAAAAGTATTAGAAGAGAAAAACTTTAGGATAAAGTGTAATAAATCCTATTTTTCACTCACCTTTGAGAAAGAAAAAGAAAGGGTTAAGTAGTTAGATAATGCGGAGTTTTTAAATACTCATTTTACCATATGGCATTTATTTTATTAAAAATCTCATCACTTATAATAAATTAATATTATTGATATAATAAAGTACTAAGTGTCACAATTTAATAGGGATGCGTACTGAAAAGTGAGTACTTTTTTCCATTGTCATACTCTTGACTACTTTATTTATGCAATTATGATTTTTGTAAAAAAAAAAAAATTATTATGCTCATAGTTTTTTTTTATTCCATCTGGAGCCCTTCAATAAAGTTGTAAATTCAGTAATTTTTAAAAATGATTATTTTAGGATTTTTAATTGTAAATTAGGGCTAAAAACAAGGCATGGTTAGTTTTGTCTTTGTAATAAAGAACTTTGAGTATTAACTAAGTGAGTGTATGCCTTAAATTGAGTTGTTTAGTGAATAAGCCTGTTTGCTTCACCAAAATCTATTTTGAATAATTTCATGTACAGTTAGATTGTTAGAATAAATAAAAGAAACGAAAGCATGTTAATTGAGCTTTTATTAGTGTTTGACCTTGACATTGTTTAACTGTCCTTGTCTTATTTGCATCTCAAATAAAAACTAGACCAGATCTAGCATAATGGCAATTGGCAAGCACTCATTTGCCCTCAATCACGGGAAGTTGTTTCTCTTAGTAGATAGACAGGCTAAGAGCACATGTTGGCAGGAGTCAAGACCCAAGCGGGTGTGCCTTAAGCATGCATGAACAGAGCTTCGGTTCACGACGAGTAAGGCCAAACCATACCCTACCTTTAATGAGAAAACCTCATTCTACATCTCGCCCATAACATCTCAAATTCACGATGAGTTTAATCTCGCCACTTAAACTAATAGAGTACGGGTTATTATGGGTTAAATTAGGAGTGGATATTGGTTAGGCCAGGCCTACACTAATTTTTTTTTTTCGGACCTACAATCAAATTTCAAACATGTTGAAAATAAAAACTATACTCCTAAGCCCATCTATTTAACCTAAAAAAAAATTTAATAAATATTTTTCTTGAAAATTATGTTAAATAATATAAAATCTAAATTCATAGATATATTAAAATATAAAAAAGATATTATCTTATATCTATTTTGGGCTAAGTTGGGCTTCCTACACAATTCACAAGCCCTCCCCATTAATATAATCAGGAAGAAATCCCAAGCTCTATAAATAAGGGACGGATTTGGGTGGGTTGTTGGGCCCGTTGCTACCCCTAGGTTAAACGAACGTTAAGTTTTAAAATAAAACTAATTCTTTAAAGATAAAATAATACAAAGTATACAAACATAACACAATACAAAAGTTGAGAAAGAAAGACACTAAATCTAAAAAAATAAAAAGTACTATTAGAATCCTAACTTTTGTTTATGTATAAAAAATAAATGCTTTGTATTATTAAAAAATAATAAGTGTATTTAGAGTATTTTATAATGTAATCGAGCGAGGTGATTTAAATTCTACGTCTATCCCAAACCTAAGTTATAAACCCTTCGTAATGACTTGCATTCCTTAAACTTTTACTACTAGCTAAATCATACCGCTGCCTCATAATTTTATTTAATATTAAAAAAATTAATAAAATATGATGTAATGGGGTAAAAAAATTAATACATAACATAATGAGATTAAAAATTTAAAAAATTTTAAATATTAAAATTTAAAGATACCGATGTTCGACTTAAATGCAAATTTTTAGATTGGTGCGAAGTCAATGAGTGGGTCCTGTACCACTAAAGCAGGGGCTTGTGACAGAAAAGGGCCGCACGAGGGGACAATCAAAGCTGTGAAATTCATTAAAAAAAAAATAATAATAATAGTTGAAGGGCAATCAAAGTTGTGAACTCAGTGCGTACGATGTTTCGCTTTTATAGGGATTCTGACCTTCGGTTGACGTTAGCCCACACCATCCTCTGCAACCGTATACCTACCTTCGATTAAGTCTACCATGATAGCCACCTCATGGTTCTTATCACGAACACTTATTTTGAGTGGTATACCTTCATATAAAATGTTTGAACGTGCAATGCCAACATTTTCCTCTTGTTAAGACGGTTTTATTAGTAAAAACTAAAAATAAAAAAATTAACGACTTAAAGGGGATAATGTTGACCTTTGATTTGGGCCCCGGATGCATGAGAGTTTCTGGTTTGGTTGGCATCGAGACGTTCGGATGTGTGAATATTAGTTAAAAATCTCTTCCAATACTTTTCGTTTTTAACTAATGGTGTTAGTTTGGATTTTATTAAAAAGAGAAGAAAAAAAGATTAGGGCCTTTTGATCAAATTTTGATGTAATAATTTAATAATAAATCATCATACAATGCTTAAGAATATGGTGGTGCAAGTTCTTTAGCTTAGACAGTAGGAGCGACCTCCTACTTTGATGAAATTCGGTTTAGGACTCATAAATATGGAGTATTTATCATATATATATATATATGAGCCTCTAAAATGCATTCAACTTAAGGCTGTTTTGGATTAAAAATTTGGTGATGGGAAAAAAAAAGTAAGAGACAAGAGAACAAAAATTCTCTTATATTATTTTTTTTGTTCCTTCACTATTTTTTTCTTTTATTTTTTCTTTGATAAATCTGAATTTTAAACACAACATAAAAGTAATTGGTTGATCAATAGTTATATGAGGACGACCTCATTATAGGTTTTCCCATGTATACATTAGAGTAATTCTACAATTTTTGTCTTAGAAACTCTCCATCTGATGAGTACAAACTCTCCTTTTGTGGTGAGAAATAAAATTATGTGTAGGGTTACTCATTTTTATGTAAAAAAATACTACAAGCATCAATTTTTTTTTTTTTTAAATTTTCATTACAGATGAACACAAGTAAATAATTTTAACATATATTGAATAATGTAAACCCATTACCTTGTACTTATTTGTGATAAAAATTTGATAAAAAAACTGGTGATTCTAACATCACTTTTTAATGTATTATGATTTTTCGAATACACGAGTAGATCTCAACAGTGTAACCTCAAATTTACCAGTTTGTCCCCCTAAACTCAGTCTATTTCCTTACTCAACTCATTGCCCCTGATTCCAGATGTAACGAAGATGACCATGTGAGGGCATAACTTTTCCGACCGAGAGAGAGAGAGACAGAGCTGATAGTCAAAGCAACATTAACTGCTTAGGGAGCAAGTATTATTCCACAGAAGTTAATAACAGTTCAGGAGTTAATTTACAAATATCATGACTCAATTGAGTTAGCTCACAAGTAAATAAGCGGCTAGTTTGGTTTTTTTTTTTTGTCTTACTTTTTTATTTTATAAAGCCAAAAAACTAGAGGGTGTTTGGTGAGATTGCTTTTTGACTTTTTGTCTATTTTTAAGCCGAAAAATTCAAAAACAAAAAGTAAGATTTTTTTTTTTTTAGCTTTTTCGCTATATTTATTTTTAAATAGTTTTTTGGTCAAAAAAAAATTTTTTGTACCAGCTGGGGATAGAATTTTCCATGTCAAGGATGCAAAAAACACAAGCCCTGTTTTTGAAGCTAGCCCAATAGGGCAAAATAATTTTATAATCCCTACCATTTGGCTGAGTTTTTTAGCCGACTCATTGTCTTAAAGTGTGACTCTCAAGAGTTAGCTCAAGCTGTCTGATGTTGCTCATCCCCTATATTAGCTTTCATTTTCCTTGGATGGGAACATTGAAGAAAAACTAATCATATATCACCCCCAGCCAAAAATTAAACTCACTTGCAAGAAATTTACATCTGATATGCACTTTATTTCTCACTACAAATTCCTATCTGTTACAATGAGTTTCCTAGTAGTACTCCCCCTTTCAAACAAAAAAAAAAATCCTATTTGTTACCAATTATTGTAGCTAGTGAAGAAAAATAGATAATCCCTAAAAATATGAATTTATTAAGAAAAAAACAAAAAAAAAAATGAGAAAAAAAAAACAAAATCAAAATTTTTTTTTTCTATTTTCCCATATATTTTCCTTTTCTTTTCTACCACTAATTCTTCAATTCAAACACACCCTAAGACAAGAGAGAGAGAGAGAGAGAGAGAGAGAGAGAGAGAGAGAGAGAGAGAGAGAGAGAGAGAGAGAGAGAGATAGTAATAATGAAACAAAACCCATGTCAAATTACTTATGATTCATGAATAACAAGATATATGTACATATATAGACTGTCTCAGAACTCAGAAGTGCTACATATTATGATCAAAATTGTTTCTAAATGCTCACTAAGGGGTGTATACCATATGTATGTACAGTGGCATATGTGACAGACAGGAAGAAATGAAAATTCTAAGAGTCTCCACGGTCATTCCAGCACACTAACATAACGACACACCGGCGAAGTATGTAGAACCTTGCCCTCTGCTTCTTCACCAGCCTACTGCATCTCTGGCCGAAGGATCTGCTGGGGTCCCGCACGTGCCGGTTGCAGAAGCTCGTGCTATCTTCTTCCTTCATGACCGTGTGTCTGGTTTACAGTTGATCACTTACTGACACAAGTGGGAGCGAGAGAGAGAGAGAGAGAGAGAGTTCATCAGTGGAAGTGGACAGGGTTTGTTGCGGTTATATAGTAGGGTGATTAGGTAGTCTTTGATTTAGTACTGGACCCATGTTACTTTCTAACGCGAATTGTTCATGTATCTGAAATTAGAACGGAAACGATGCCGTATGCTTTAAAATATGGTAAATTAAGGATAGAATTGTAAAATTATACTATTAGAATTAAAGTACTTTTAAAATAATTTTATTTAACAATTAATCATTTAATAAAATATAATTTATATTTTTTTAAATTAATCATCTAAAAACACATTCGAAGAGTATTATAACTTATTTTTTTGCATATTGTTATGCTAAAACTCTATTCTTCTTATATTTTGGTTCAATTATATTTGATTGTTTTTCTCATTACCACCTTTAAAGGAATAAATAGGAAAAAAGTTTAGAATTGCATTAGTCGCTAAATTCACTATTTTAGAATGTTAGCATACTATGTTTTGGAGCAACGTTCCAAATACATAAATTACAAGGGTAGTGAAATATTATGATAACACAGAGCTGAATTTTTCAATGGAAGAGGCAAAGTTGCAGTGAAGGTTAAGAACTTGTACTTTTGGAGAATTATTTTTTTTTCTTTTCTTGACCGTGCCCACACATTAGATTAGCTATTTTTTCGAGCTCATATAAAGTTATTGCAACCATATAATTTTTACCTATTATATGAATGATTGATTTTGACAAATAGGCATGTGAAAAGACCGAATTTAAGATCCCATACTTATAATATGAGAATTAGTTGAGCACTGAAATCTGGGTTACTCTTGTAGTTGGTAATTTTGAAGAATCTATTTAAATAGGACTGTGCCCCTCTCTCTCTCTCTCTCTCATGTGAGAAATTATTCGATCTATTTGTAGCACCAAATCACTCTCTTCACAAGGTAGTACGTTCCCACTACACTCTGATATAGTGCTCTTAGACAACCGAATAAAGTTTACTCTCATATTTGACTTTTATTGGTAAATTGATGAGCCTTATCTAAGTGAGGTTGTTAGACAATACTGAGTTTTGAAAATTTGTTTTCACATGGTTTGCCTACCAAAATCATATGAGTTTTATATATAACTCAAAGCCATCCTAGATGAACTTTTTGTTTGAAAATACAGTACGATATGAGACTTCATAGAGTTTGTGTCCTGGCTCGATGAAAAGTGCTCATTTACCCTAATGCTGTGGACATGGTGGTTTCGAGTCATAGGAATGAACCTCTACATAAAAATAAGAGAAAAGTTGCTGGTCTATTTCCTATCACAAAGCTTTGCATAAAACGAGAGTCTAGTGTACTTAATAAAAACTTTAGGATACGAATTTCGTACCTAACTCCATGAAATAACCAAAGTCCAAAAGACTAAACCATATGATTGAAGCTATGGCTCCAGATACTCAAGGTAGACTCCTCTTTGCTTCAGCAGTTCCATGCTTTGATGCTACTTCTGCTAATGTGCTTAAAGCTATGGCTTTTCGACTTGCTGTATCGATTTCTAGCTCCTGAAATATGGGAAAAGTTACCATAGATGCGTAGCAAATTGTGAAGATGATCAACAAACAAACACCCAGAAGATGTCAAGCAGATGTTATAATTCAGGATATATTTAGACTGGTTTTAGCAAGTTTTAAGTTTCAGTATGTCTCTCGTCAATGTAACTGGGTGGCTTATACAGCAGCCAAAAAAACTCGAGAGTTTTGAAGTCGATTTATCTTGGTCTGAGAGCTTTCCGCATTGGATGATAAGGAAATCTCTCCTTGATTGTAGGTCTGCTGACCTTTGATTTTTAAGAATTAATCTCTTTTCTATTGAATAAAAAAATTTATTTTCTGAAGTAGAATCATAGGTTGTCTTCAGTATTGCACAAAGTAGTAATTAATTTCAATATTACATCAAATTCAGTCTTTGGCTATGATTTTCACATGTTCGAGCTTGTCTCATCAATTTACTATCTAGATTGCTAGAATGTCTTCAATAATTCCCTGGAATATATATATATATATATATATATATGTAGAGAGATATTTATCATGCACCTTTTAAAGCCACTAAATAGCTCATGAACACTATCTTAACCAAATCCAATGCATTTCACTAATATTAGAAGTAATTAGTCAAATCAATCTCTTTAATTAGCTTGTAGTGACTCATCAAAAATCACTAGACAAAGGTATTAGTCCTCCGTCGATAACATTGAAATAATGGGAATTAATTTTTGTTTTTTTGCGAATTTCCACAATATTGATGAGTATGAGACACCGTCTTGACAAGATAATAAAGCAAAACAAACATAAATTGGAAAATTTTAATAAACTATAAAATGAGTACAATATAGAAAAAAATTTAGGCTAGTTGAATCCAGATATTTATGCCAAATTGGGTCAAGTAATCTGTATGGCAGTTCAAAAAACTTTTTTTTTTTTTTAACCAAAGTTGAGTCCTTTGGATACTTAATTTTTAATTTATTCACCAAACTCGTGTAATTCCTTAAAGCATAGCCATGTGTTGTTCTTTGTGACTCCAAAACATGACTTTCGAATCTGAAAAACAATGTTTCCAAAACTATGTGTTTGATGAGAAAAAACAAAAAAAAACTCTATAATCTCTTTGAATTTAAAGTCGTGTTTTCTCCTAAAATAAAAACTATATTTTATCATTGTCAGAAAAGTTATAACGGGTGAAAAAAAAAAAAAAAGCCTTAGCTATATAACTTTTTTAGTTGAACATCCTGAGATGACACCTTGAATTGGGAAATGAGCTTTTGACAAGAAGAGGTATGACTAAACACCGAAAATCCTATTATCCGAGTATATGGCGATCTTTGAACTATTTAGGTATAAAGAGTCATTAAAAATAACAAAACATCCATTTTTAAGTTAGCATTGACAAATATACAAAGTAGTTGAAGAACTAAATCAGATACAATTGTGATATTTTGAACATGTGGTCACTTGATATGTAGTGGCCTACTTGGGGCAGGAGGAACTCTTATAATCTATACTGCAGAAAATCCTAAATCACTTTGAGAAACCATGTGGTTGAATAGATCTAATAAGGGTCTTTGGACCTTACTCTAGCTTAATGTGTGTGTGCATGTGTCTATGTATATGTCTGTGATTCCTGTGAATACCCTACATATGCAGCCAGGATTTGTTCTGCCGAGCAGGATATCAACGTAGGAAATTGTCTAAGACTATTTTTTTAAGATAGTCTTTTTTTTTTGGTTTTGGGTTAAATGAAGTTTGGATCTGTTGAATGATGGGTCAAATCCGGATTGAAATTGGACATTGGATTTAGAATGGTCTCAAAAATCTAAATATTCCAGCCACATCACACCCTTTTCAAGCTTTCTTTTTAATTTCCAGTGTCTAATGTCAATGTTATAAGTCATGATCATCATGCTATTGATCGTTAGGATTTAATGGCGTCTTCTCAATAAATATTTAATTTAATTTTTTTAAAAAAAGTTCTAAATCGAGGATGTTAATTATTGTATCCACAATCTTGATTATGTCATAATCTAGTTTAATTTTTCTTATCGTTAGACTATACCAGGCCTGCTCAAAAATTCCACTGGGCAGGGCCTAGATTTTGGCGAGGGCAATTGTCAGTGTTAAGTTAGGTGTAGTGGGCCGAGAGTTGGGCTGAGCTGTACAATAGAGGCTCGGTGAGTTTTTTTTATTATTTCATGGCAAGCCTCGGGAATATATTCACTGGATGAGGCACTGCCATCCGATATGTCCAGCAATTGGATGTGAAACCAATTTGGTGCCTTGAGTTTGACTATCATCGGGAAGTCGAGCTGAGCCTAAGTAAGTAGTGGGGCGTTCAAGTCTGTTTTAAAAATTTCATTAAGCTTGAAAATGTGTTTAAATGTGCTTTAATCGAACTGATCACAAATTAAATTGGAGTAGTTTGAATTTTTTAATGTATATAAGTTTATTGAGATTAACTAAAAAAGGTAATGTGTTTTAAAATATGTTCAATCTCTAGTCGTTTACGTAGTAAGCCAATTTCAAACTAATTTTTAATGAACCAAATGCGAGACAAACTCAAATAGCTTGGTTCTTTTTAAAAAATGGATGAAATTATGATTCATATGATTGTTGGGCCTTGTTATGGTCGTATGACTTATACCTTATTTGTACTTATTTCTCACGATATTAATGAATTATCTCCTACAAGATGATAAAAAAAAAAAAGTCAATTAAAGTATATCGTAACAATTTGTTAGATAGTTGTTAAGAAAATATGGGCGTTGTATCTCTAAATAACTACCACCTGAGAACAGAGGTTGTCCCGAGGGATTATTGGCTCCTCACATGTATCCTAAGTCACAGGTTCAACTCACCTCGCTAAAAGAAATAATTACGACCTAAAAAACAACAATTTATAGAATTTAGATTATTTCTACTTCATGATTGAAATAGAGATTTTTTATTCCATCTATTGAAAATTTGACACGTCAAACAAAATAAAAATGAAGAGATCAGACAAGGTCATTTACTTGAGACTTTCTTAAAAATAAATAAATTTTTTGTTATATATAAGAAAATAAATTTTAATTTCAAATGTTGTAGTTTTGATAATACATTTAGTATAGTTGCATCCGGTTCATTAATTGATAGAATAGAGATATTCATTCAATAGAAAGGATCTAAATTCAAGAAGTTTCATAGCATCGAAGCCTACGAAAATCATAACTAATTTGAGAACCCATTTAAATTTAAATTGCATTCGTTATATGTTGGTTGATTTGGCTTGAATTATACAGATAAGAGATCTGTGATTACACATTTTTTTTTTTTGGATTCAACGGTTAGGAGTGGTCTGACCAACTTCTGAATATTTTTTCTCTGCACCTAAAAGTCCTCCACGGTCTTTTTTGCCTCTCTGCAAGTTGGTTTTCTTTGGATAATTAATCTAACATAGCCCTTAGTTTAGGCTCTCCACCACATAGGATTTGTAGGGTAGCCTCTCCCACAACATGCCTAACCTAGCTAGCCGGGGCAGTTGATGAAATGAAGTGTGGTCATGCGGCGGGAGTCCCCCAAGGGAGGGCATTTGATGAAAAGGCAACAACAACCCCTTGTCTAGACTTTGTCCATTTTCTTGGGTTTAGTGGGTTAGGAACCTATTGCTCAATCTCTAGCATTTCATTCCCCCACTATACATGTTAGTTAGATCTAAGTTTTAAAAGTAGGGGTAATTACACTTTATTTTATTGTGGTTTATAAGTGAATACATGATTCTTCTGTGGTTTTGAACTAATCTGTAAATTGATGGAAACCGTTAGATTTAATGAAAATTCTATTATAGGGGTATTTTTGTCTTTTTATATCTCTAAATTAGACCATTAAAAAGATAATTTGACCATTTTATGCCAAAAAGATTATGAAAACCAAAGATTATGACTCTTTTATGCCAAAATAAAGTGTTGTCTATCGAGTTTTTTGTTTTGTTATTTCATAAAATTGTCTTTTTGATATTCTAATTTGAAGATGTAAAATGACCAAATTATTTTTTTGAAGGCATAATCTTTGATTTTCATAATTTTTTTGACATAAAAGGGTCAAATAATCTTTTTAATGGTCTAATTTAGAAATATAAAATGACAAAAATACCCCTATGATAGAATTTCCGTTAAATCTAATAGTTTCCATCCATTTGCAGATTAGTCCAAAACCACAGGGGTGTCATGTGTTCACTTTTAAATCACAGGAGGTCATCTGATTTTGGCCCAAATCATAGGGGTATAGTGTAATTACCCCTAAAAAAAATGTTATTCCTTCGTAAAATTTGGAATATACTTTCTATACCCGTACACTTCACATTAATTATACTTCATTACCTTTATTTAATATTTTTTTGTAACGATTAAGTACTTATACATTGAATTTATTGCAATATTAATCTTATGTGAACTTTTTATTAGAAAATGAAATGAAAAATTCAAACGTAACAAGCACATGACTTTTTTCAATAAACAAAGATGTAAAATTTAATATTTTTATTTTTTTATTCAAAGGCTTATGCCAATCAAACATGAGTCGAATTTGAGCTTTTACATGACACATATTACATACATCACAGAATTGATATATTACACTCCTAATTTAGGAAGGATTTATGATAGAATATTAGGGCAAGAGGCTAGATTTTACATCTTTACCATTTGAAAAAGTCATATGTTTGTTACATGCGAATTTCAATTTATTTTCTTATCGGAAGTTTGTAGAAGGTTTAACCTAAAAATTATATATAGAAAATTCCTCTAGAATGATGTGACGATGATATTTTTGTAATTAAGTGCATCATGATAAGTGCTTTATTTTAAAGTGAAAGACATTCATTCTATCACATCATTTTGTATATAAATTATGTATGAATTTTCTGGTTGTATATTATTACTTAGTTTTAATTAGTGGATAATAAGGAAGTGGAACGTTTCTACCCAAAATACAAAGAGAGCAAGACAGTATGGTATAAACCACTAAACCACATATATGGTACTTAGTACATACACAACCAAGCATCATAAACATAATCCAGGTTAATGATCCTCTAAATAGGTTACCGGGAAAGCACAGTTTCAAGCTAAGTAGTTATGAAGCTAGCCCTCAAAGCACACACAAGGGCAGAAGCTGCACGTGCTTGCTTGATATCTCTTGCGTTTGCTTTGTGATCCCAAAGAGAAAACTGGTTGAATCAATAGCCATGATTTTCATATGGACTACATACTTATTTACAGTATGAGCAACCACCATTTGAGTTTGAAAATTTGATCATTTGAGTTTGTGAATTCAACAGAAATTGACTCTCAATTCAGTAATTTGAAAGAGTAGAGCACATGCTATTCATCTAGTTAAAAGGATTATAAGGATTATGTGACTTAGATCCTACCACTAAACTTTGAGGCCTTGTGATTTATAGTTGCCTCCCTCCCTTGGGGAGGTTTCAATTTTCTCAGCCTCTTAGCAGGATAAGAGGTAGGTGTGACCATATCCAACCGGCTAAGTTTTGTAGTGCTTAGGTCCAATCTATAATCTAGTTGAAACCGTTCTTTCATATTTTCTCCCATCATAATTACATTTTTTAGTCATAGGGATAACAATTTGACTTCAAGATCCATGCCCAACTGCTAATAGTATAGGTTTGGGGCCCTAAATAATGGGCGTACGGATGGGTTACGAGGAGAAAAATATACCCCGAAATGGATTGGAATGGCATAGGTTTTAGATCATCCAACCTTATAATATTGTGAAATTCATAAATACACCTCTTGTACATTGCAATAATACAAATATGTATGTAATAAACATAAAAAAGAAATAGGATTCTGATTTGAGTTTTAGTTACGTACATAAATGCAGTTCAACCTGCCTAACCCTGTTAACTCAAACCCATTTAGCTTAGGCGGGACAGAATAAGAACAGGTGAGGGGGTATTTTTGGCGTGAATATATAAGGATGGTGATTGATCCTAACTTATTAAGGGTTGAGTAAAAATCGCCCTAAACCTGCTCCATTACTATCCCTAGTTAATTGACATATTACTAATATTTGAGCATGCAATATAAACAAACATACTCGCACCGCGTAACGTAGCAGAGACCATAGTTAGTATAATTTTGTTTTCTGTACCAATACCTGCATGTACAGCTAATTTTATCATGGGCGGACCTGTATAAGTGGGGTGGCATGCTATGGCACCCCCGGCTTTTGGCTAACCCCTTATATACATTATATTTTTCTAATTTTTCAACACAAATTTATGCTATTGGTACCTCCATTAATTTAGAACCCTTCTTAATGCCCTAATTCAATAGAGAAAAACACTGTTCTTGTAGAAAATTTGTACAAAAATCTAATCAGAATGATCTGCCAATGATTTTTATAACTAAGATCATGATATGTATTTTATTTGAAATAAAAGATTATGATTCAATCACATCATTCTGCACCTAAATTTTTATATAAAATTTTACTTGCATAGCAATGCCCTCTAATAAAATATCAAATTTTATGTATAGTGGACTATGGGTCCTTCTCAATTTTTCTTGTAAGTTTTACCCCAATAAAATTAACTGTTAGTAGGATTATTATTGTTCACTAATCCAACAGCAAATGACTTGTCTATAGACTGATCATGCTTGCCTTTTGACATTTTAAATAATCTCTAGTTTCACTTTAACAGATTATTAAGTTGAAATCTACTGTTTCGTTGGATTTTTTTTTTCTTCTTCTAGTTTTTGCTTTTACATAAGCTTAATGACAAATTTTTTTTTTTTCGTTGGAACTTGTACATAAAAAGATGAAAGATTATATCTTTCTCCATAATGCTAAGTTGGAACTTGTACATAAAAAGATGAAAGATTATATCTTTCAAGTATCTTATTACATAGTATCCTTGTTTGTCGGACAGACATATGTATATATATATATATATATCACTCAAAAAACAAAAAATGAAAAAAAAAAGAAAGAAAGAAAGAAGGAAGACTTAGGTCTTCATTAACACATACAACAAAGCTCTAAACTGACCCTCAAGAAAAATCTTCATGGTCTAGTACTAGTGCTGCTGTGATTGGCTGAGGAACACAAGGTTGAGCCAGAAGTGTGATAGTTTATGTATCGGCTAGGCGCAGAAGAGCGTCGAAATCCTTTAGGCAAGCAATTCTTGACATCTCCACTTCGAAAGCCAGGTTGTCCATGGTTTCTTTCGGGCTTAAAAGCGGCGTAGTCTCGAAACTTCGGTTTCAGTGGCCTCGCGGCAGCTGCAACCCTAGACATGGTGTTTGGCGGACTTGTGAAAACCGCCACCGGCGGAGATAAAAGGAGGAGAAGGTGGAGCATGACCATGAAGAGGAGACTAGTAGCCATTTTAAAGGTTCTTCCAATGCTTTTGTTGTGGAGGATGATATATATATATGGTTTTATAAGGGTTTGTGTGTACAAGTTAAGAGCCTATAGAAGGCCTTAAATAGGCTCGTGAGGCAGAGAAGACCAGCTCATTTTAGAGTGTAGTTGTAGTACACTGGCTAATAGTTGTGTAGTGAGTTGGTTCCAGCTTAAACTTTTGACTATGCAAGGGTGATCAGGATGCCCGTGCTCTTCATTACTACTTGCTAAGTTCCTTTTGTGTCCAAGTTAAATTTTTCTGTAGTTGCTTGATTGTCATTTCATAAAATTTATATATATATGTTAGTACATAGTTTTGATATTAAGTCTTAATCCTATTAGGTTATTATTATTTTTTTAGTACAAGGTATGTAAGCCTTAAACCGAATATTTTCTCGAGCTCGTGTAGGATCATTGTCCACACGAACCATGTAAAATTCATGCATTGCATGAATGATGGTTGACTATAAAGGGACATGAGAAAATATCGAACTTAAAATTTTATATTTTACATGTATGATTAGTTCAACCGACCATTAAGCCACCCCTAATGGTTTAATCGTATTGGGTTACCAATCTATCGATTATATTGACAAAGGTAAGCTCAAATTCGGATTCAATAAATATCGTTCATCAAATTCTTATTTAATATTAACCACGGGTGGCCCAGATTAAAGGTGAATCCTAAACTGTAATGGTCTAGGGTTTGACTTTGAAGGAGTCCCATCCAAACTTATGTGTGAATTACAGGTAAATGTGTGTATCCGTAGTTTAGACTTGTACTCAATGAAAGTTGTCCTTTATTAGGTTATTTATTTAGTTTTACCTCAAAAGTTCATATTGTACTTAAAAACAAATTTTCATTAGAATTTCGTATTGGCATTGCACATTTTTCTACATTTTGTTATGGGATTTGTTGAGTTGAGTTTTGTTATTTGCATTTTACGATCTTTGAAAAAGTAATACTATACAAACAAAAAAATTATACATAAGTTTTGCAATTATATGGATAAACTAAGGACTTTTCACTTTAGAACAAAATAACTATCAAGATAGTTTTAAATTACAAATTAACATTTCATTGTCATATTATTCTCACAGAGTTTTCATTATAGTTTTCCAGTGAGTTAAAATTTTTCTTCTTAGAAAACAAAATTCTATGAAGGACAAAACTTGTGGGTATTTTTGTATGGAACCAGAATTAAAGCCCTAAGCTAGTCAATAAAGTGATCAGACATATTTCATTAGCTAGTTACAAGCCAATTCACTGATATCCTCTGTTTACAAGATAATGTCCAAAACACTTTCCAACCGGTTGAAAAAGGCTATGGGTGAGATCTTCAGTGACAAGCAGTCTGCTTTTGTTAAAGATAAGCAAATTTTGGATGGGGTATTAATAGCCAATGAGGTGATTGATGAATGGAGATCCCAGGGGAAGAAGGGCATTGTCATTAAGCTTGATTTTGAGAAAACTTTTGACACTGTCAATTGGAATTTTCTATTACAGATGATGTCTAAAATGGGATTGGGGGATAAGTGGTGTAAATGGATCAAAGAATGCATCTCCACAACTTGGGTCTCTGTCCTTGTCAATGGAGCACCCACTAAAGAGTTCAAAATACACAAAAGCCTCAGGCAAGGAGATTCTTTATCTTATTTTCTATTCAATATAGTGGTAGAGGGTCTTAATGTTCTACTCTCAAGAGCAAGAGCAAGAGCCTTGGGCTTCATCAAAGGTTGTGCTATAGGGTCAAAAGGTATGGTCATTTCACATCTTCAATTTACAGATGACACTTTAATTTTCTCCTCATCTGATTTGTTTGAAGTCAGAAATTTAAAAAGGATTTTGTGATGTTCAAATTGTTGGTAGGCCTAAAGATCAACTTTCTTAAGTCTCTAGTCTGTGGGATAGTCGTGGATGAGAGACATCTCAACAAGATTAAGGAGATTCTTAATTACAAAGTGCAGGCTTTACCTATGAAGTATCTTGGCCTATCAATTGGTGCCAATCCCAGAAGTATTGCTTGTTGGAAAGGGGTTCTCGATAACATTAAGACAAAACTTTCTTAATGGAATAGGAGGCATTTGTCAATGGGGGTAGGCTCACTTTAATTAGATCAACTTTGGAAAATTTGCCTATTTACTACCTTTCTCTTTTTAGAGCCCTAATCAATGTCTACAATGAAATTGATAAGGCTCAAAGGAAATTTCTATGGGGAGGGAAAGGAGGCAAGAAAGGGAATCATAGTGTTAAATGGAATAAAGTCTCAAGGTGCAAGGTTAATGGTGGGCTTGGTTTGACCCTGATCACTCCAAAATAGTGCGATGGATATCCACTAGTGTGCGGTTGTGAAGTAGTATAAACTCAGAAGTCCGAGATCGATCCACAGGGAAACAGGTTACACAAAACCATGCGAACTAAGACAATCCTCTCACTCGCTCACAAAACTCTAACGACTTGCTCCTAAAAAGAAAATAAGAATTTGATTATTTTGAAAAGGTTTGTTTATCTAAACTAATTTGAAAACAAAACTGACTAGCTTGAAAAGATTTGGTGTTTGAAATAATAAAGAAAAGTCTCGGGACCAACTAATCCAATCAATTGCTTCTCTTGGAATTCCGAAGGATATACTTTAATAACTCAAATTCTTCAACTACGTCGCGAGTCTCGGATATAAACAAGGGTTCTTCAAGACTTCAACGTCTAGATAAATCGGGTAGTTAGAATTAAGAACGAGTACCATCGATTCGTGTAGCGCATGTACTGAATATAGATTCACGCATAAACGTTACCGAACATAATCAAACGTTCAGGTTTTCGAAGGTTTTTAGACCAAAGAAGAAGAAAAGATAATAAAAAAAATTTAACTTTGAAATTAAGAACATACCTCCTTCGTTCTTCTAAGATGATTAATTGATCTTCACTCTTGGTCCCGAGATGAAGGGATTTAGCTACTTATCCCCATGTATGAAAAAACTTGAAGTAATAGGCACAATATTGAAAATCTAGAGCTAATATGAAAAATGAACAAGAACTTGAATTGAGATTGATTTTTATTGAATTCTGATTATACTTTAAAAATGTAATCACAATCCCTTTATTAGTGGATTGTTAGTCTCATTTTAGGCTTTATTTTAGCTTTTTAGTATAAATTATTTTGATTGGCCTTTGTCTCTTTAGAATTGCAGGAATTGGGCAGAAAAGGGGCAAAAAGTGAGCAAAATCCGAGATGAGCGTTCGAACGAGCTTCTGACGGCAACCAACGTTCGAACGCTACGGAGTACCGTTCGAACGGTGTGACGATCCAAGTTCACATTTTGGAGATTCAGAGAGGTGTATTTTTCGTTCAAAGTAGGTTTGATAGATTTAAAGAGCTTCATTGCCCGTTCAGAGACCGTTCGAGGCAAGGTTCGAATATTCGGACAGTGTTCGAACGATCATATAGGGCATTTGAACGACCTTTGGCGTTCGAATGGTAGAATTTGACGTTCGAAAGCTCCAACTGCCTGTACCTATATATATCAGATTTGGTCGAAAATATAGATATTCTTCGAGTTTCTGACGTCTTTTTTATAAATCTTAGATAGATATAGAGAGAGAAAGTGTATTTAGAGATTTTCCTTTGCTTTCCCTCACCTTCCTTGTAGCCAAACAATAGTTTATTTTCCAATTAATGAGAGATTTACTATTGCTAGTGCATTTGCGTATGGATTCAAGTAGCTAAACTCATCCTTGGATGCAATTGTGAAGATTTACCAAGGATCTTCAATGGAGGTATACAAACTTTAATGAATTATCTTATGATTTTTTCATATTCATCTTAATTGTGTTGTAAATCTATAGAAAACCTAGATTCATAATCACTATTGGTAATCTCTATGCACAATTCTTAAATTGGTATGGATATTGCACAATTGATGATTTGTTTCTATGATTCTTAACATTGAACATAAATTTACATCCAATTGAGTATGAACTCTCATTTCTATAGTCTCAATCTTTCAAATCAAGGATCCGCAGAGTGATTCCTTAATTTGAGTTATCAAGTCCTCTATTGAGGCATTTGTAGAGAATTGATAGATCAGATCAATTGCATTCAAGCTTTTTCAATTGCATTTAAGCCTTTCATTAATTTTTTTCAAATCTAGTTAGAATTGCTCTTAGTACGTAGTTTAATTAGTTTAATTTGATAGTCAAAATACTCTTACCATCAACATATTTTTGGTCTTCCTTTTAAATAATTACAATTTACCTAAGTAATTTCTAATATGAATCAATTTGTTAATTGTATGCCTATGTGACGCCTATATTTGGCTTGGTTCTTTGGGAGAACGATACAAGACATCACCAAATTATACTTCAATCGCACACCTGCTCTCTTACAGGGAAGCTCAAGTTCATATCATTTTTTAGAGTGATTCAAATTCTAGTTACAATGATTGCAAAAAAAAAATTGAATCTATGTTAATCTAGACTAAAACCTCTGAAAAACTCTTAACAATACTCTCAAAGTCGAACCCCTTCTCTTGGGGATAAGAACAAATACATATACTCAAGTTAGAGTCCTAATCCTAATAGGAAACAACAAATTTCAAAGCAGGTCTAAGGTCGTCGTCCGGATGTTACTTTTAGTTCAATTCTTGTCGTCCAAACGGTGAGATTTTCAACCCTAGAATTTCTTCGCGAGACATCCAAATGGCATCCGAACGACCATTTTTCAACGTCCGAATGGCGTCCGAACGCCCATGACAGGTCTACAATCATCTCTCTGTATCTCAACCCATTGTCCGAACGCTGACCCATCGTCTGAACCGCGTTCGAACAGTGGGTTTAGGTGCACTTATCCAGTCTTTGAATCTCACTACTGCAATGGACGTCCAAATGACATCCGGACGATGGGCTCAGTCATCTATTGCTTCCAGCAGTGCTTTAAACTCCATTTTTTGTAGAAATAAGACTAAAGTGAATTAGTACTAAAATATAGCTAAAATGACCTTTACAATTTTAAACTAAGGATAACTAAGCACACGTTAGACTGTTATGATTGCACTTTATGATTGCAATCAGACTCCAATAAGGGTAATGAACATGGCCTTGTTATCAAAATGGTGGTGGAAATTCTCTAAATATAGAGATGCACTCTGGAGAAAGGTTCTTTGTCGTAAACATAAATGGAGGGAAAACAGTTTGACTTTTCCAAGGAATAGCTTAGCCTCTCTTTCAACTGTGACCAAAGATACTCTTATGTCATGTGAGGACCAAATTATCATAAACAGCTGCTGATGTCAAACCTTAGAATTCAGGTAGGAAGGGTGATTCAATTTCTTTTTGGAATGATTCATGGGTGGATAACTCAACACTTAACTTAAAGTTCTCAAGGTTATTCTTATTATCCACTCAAAACGAGGCTAGCATCTCTGATTTTAGGATTGATGGAGGTTGGAAATTTTCTTTCAGAAGGCCTTTTCTCTCCTGAGGAACTCTACAACTCTATCAACAAGGTTATCCTCAATGATAACAGGATGGATTCTCTGGTATGACAAGCAGATAAAGAGGGGTGTTTCTCTGTTAAATCTGTTTGTGTCTTATCAGACGGGTTGATTCAATCTAGATGCTCTAACTTGTCATGGCTATGGAATAATTGGGCTCGCTTAAAGATTAAAAGTTTTTACTGGCTAGCTTTACAGAAGAGAAACAAAACCAAATCCTTTCTGTTGTCCAGGAAAATCCTTAAACCTGGAGATAACTGCCTTTGTGTGTTTTGTCATGATTACATTGAAGACTCAGATCATCTACTCATCATTTGTAAATTTTAATGGTTAATATGGAGCTCAATCTTAAAGTGGTGGGAGGTGAAAATGGGTCTCTCCTCAAAACTTGCTTCAATTTAGCAGCTGCTGGTTTGGCTCCAAACAGAGGATGTTGGGGAAGCTGATTTGGGAAGCCTTGTTTTTTGCAACATCGTGGAACATCTGGTTAGAAAAGAATGAGGTGATTTTCAATAACAAGATAATCAGCTGGAAGGTTGTAGTGGAAAATTCAATCTTGGAAGTATTGTTCTGGGCTCAGGCTTTGACAAGGGGAGGTTGCTTCAATAGTTATAGGCTTTTTCATTGTATTGATAGCATCAAATCTATTGATCCTTCTCTTCTGTAATAGCTTTGATTTCATCTTTTGGGTTGAGTTCTCTTCAACTTAGAAGAGCTATATCTCTGCTAGCTAGATGCTCTGTAAAGGCTTGTAGGCCCTTGCCGCCTCTATTCCTTATTAATAATATTTGGCTTTTCAAATAAAAAAATAGAAGTGATCAGACGTATATATTACATATACAACAAGTAGTTAAAGGAAAAACTGTAAAATGGAAATGTGAGTCAATTAACTGATCAAACGAAGAGGCCATCACCCTGATCCTATGACGAATGGAGGGACACGATTGGGCCACATGGGCCTAGTCGCTTACCTGTTTGGCCTCCCTATATATGATGAGCTATAGTTTACACGTCATTTTATTTACATATTCACGTCAGATTGTACCACGTGTTATTGGTGATCACGTAAATGTAACACTTTCAGGTTACTAACACCCTGCAAGATCTCAACCACCATAGCAAATCCCATATTCAAGCTTCATGTGCTGGGATCTATTTATATATGTCATTATATACGTATATTTGGTATATATATATATATATATTTTATTTAGTAAATGAATATGCAGATATATACTAGTTTGGGAGCATTGCCCTGCAATACCTGCATCACCTACAGTAATATGTGGAAATGCCCAACCCCAATGCAACTAAAACTGCTAAGGTTAGGTGACCGCACGCTGAAGAATCTGTAGAGTAGGTTTAGTCCCACTGACTATGAAGACTCAAACTCAAGTGCTAGCATTTGAGGAAGATGAGTTTAAGTTGAAAACAACTTTGTTCTTGAAAACAGCTTTTGTTGGGACCAACAACTACAGGCAAAGCCATGTCGTATGCTGGTACAATGCAGCTTGTTAAGTGTGTTCTGTTTTCTATGCAATTCTACTGAGCCTCCTTATTTGTGTTGCCTGGGGAACTATGGACAAGGTTGAGCAAACTTTATAATATTTTTTGTGGAGTGGAACTGACCTTTAATCTTCCAAGGCGAAAATTGCGTGGGATACTATATGCTTACCTAAGGGGAAAGGTGGTTTGGGCATTAAAAGTCTGCGTGATTGGAATTAGGCAGCTACTATTAAGCATATCTGGTTCTTATTGGCTCAGAAGGAGACTTCAATTTATTTGGAGAAACTTGGTGCAAAAGTGTTATGGGGAAATGTTTTGGGAAGTCAAATTTCCCAGAGCTGCTCCAAGGTGTGGAGGAAGATGCTGAGATACAATGAGGCCTTTAATTAAGTATAAGATTGGTGATGGAACTTCTACTTTTCTATGATATGATAATTGGCACCCATGGGGCCTATTACTAAGGCTAAGGTTTTGGTTTGGTAGAGGAGCCCAGATGCTCTCTATGTGAAGCCAGTGAAGAAAGCCATGATCACTTGTTTTTTCAATGCCTTTGTGCAAAGAAAACGCTCTGTGAATTGGCTAGTTCGGGGATGGCTTCATTTGGTTCATATGTTGTCAGACCTACACAAAGGTAAGACCTTTAAAACCCTTATTTGCAAACTTGTTTTCTCTGCTGCCATCTATGCTATTTGGACAGAGAGGAATTGAAGGAAATTTCAAAATGAAAAGAGAGAAGCTAACTCTGTCCTAATGGAGATTATTCAGAATGTTAGAGGGCGCTTGGAGGGTCTCACAAATGTTGTCATGGATCAAGTTCTTACAACAAGAATGGAACCTGCCACTCAGTATTTGGTTCTGGTATGTAAATATAGTAGGGTCATTTCGTGTCTTTATATAGTGTGCTTTTACGTAACTTTAATGCGTTATGTCACTGGGTTTTTTTGCTTACTGTAGGTGGTTTCTATACGTTTTGCTTGTTATTTTTGCTTGCTTGTAGGTCTTTTGAGGAGTGGGTCCCATCTGAGTCCTCTTAGATGGTCTCCATCCGTGATGTATTGGCCTGGCTTGTATTCTGTTTTTTTTTTTTTTTTTTTTTTTTTTTGTCTTTTTCCTTTTTATATACAAGCTCGCTTACCCCTCCCAAAAAAACAATTACAGGCCAGCCCAACCTTTTGTTCCAGCCCAATTCAACAATAACAGAATGTTGGGCTGACCTTAAGATTGTTGGGCCAAACTCGAAATGGAGCAATTGAGTAGCGGGTTTAGCCAGTGATAGTGGGGCTCCCCACCCATGCCTATGGTCATCGGAAAATTTTGGCAGCGAGTTCTATTTAGTTGGACCAAAAAAGATTATAAAAAAAAAAAAACTTAATCATGAAAGAGAAGTCAAACCTACCAAATCATTTAATGTTATAACCAACTTTTGAAACTCTATTTGGCTAAAATTTTGAAAGCAGTCAACCTCATTTGGATCATCTTTTTTACCGGCTTTTTTTTAAACTAGTTTTTTCTTTTTTTTTAATACCTTAAAAACAAGTTTAAAAAATAAGAGAAAAACCTATTTAAAAAACGTATTAAAAGAGATGATCCAACCCATTGACGGAATGTTCCTCAAGGGCCCAGGCCCAAAGCTAAAACATGGAGGTGAAGAGAATTTAGAATGAAAATTCATGCACAATTATTAAGGTCATGGGCAAAGAGGAAATTGGGCCGAGGGGCCCAACAACTCTAAGATTTGAAACGCTAAGATAATTTAAAAAAGGTGTCAAAAACTCTTTAATAATATTATAGAGCCTCATTAGAAAAGTGCTTCTTATAATTTTTACTATTTTTTATGATATGATATTATTTTTCAACAATGATATATTATTGCTCTAAAAGGTTATGTAAATAGTATGTAGCATTGGTATTTTATTTGATTATGAAATTATTCTAATATTTATATTGTTACTTTTAACGTTTTTAACAAAATTTTTTATAAACATCCTATTCAATTTTATATCATCTAGTGCCCAAAACATTTTTCACCACATTTCCATTTCTCATTTCTGTTTCCCCATATTGGAAACTATGGTCAAAACTACAACTTTTGTTAGGGTCAGGAATAAGAATTGAAGAATGGGCATCTCATAATTGGGTATGTGACGTCTAGAAGTGTTAGGAAATCAAATATTTCCATTTTAGTATTTGGATGTGCATGTGAATGTGTATTGAAAAGCGATTTTACTAGCATTTTAATAGTTGGTGTAATCATAAATAAGAAGATAATAAAAAGAGTAGTTTAGCACTAAATTGTCAAAAATGTCCTTAAATAGAATTATTAACTTTGGATAGCAAGTCAAAATATTAGTTATGTGTTTCATCATTTTAAATTACAAACTAATATTCTATTTTTCAAATTATTTTCCTACTCATTTTGTATGTAATTTTATTGTTTTTAAATAATTTAATACATCGATTTGCTATCCTAAATCGTAATATTACAACATTAATACAAGTAACAAATTTTGGAGTTACAACTTTAACTTGAAGTTATTCACTATTGTAGCAAAATACAATATAACAAAATATAATTCATTTTATTTCTTATCAAACTATATATTGTAAATTTTTACTATTAAAATATAATAGACATTCTTGGATGATTTCATACTTTGTACTTATTAATCAGTTCTCATCTTCTTCTTTTTTTTGCCAATCAATAGAAGATAATTATATCAAGAGGAATACATTACACTGAACACTCATATCTTTGAAAAAGTCCAACAAATAAAATAATCACAACAAGCCCAACAATCACAAATAAGTTAACCACTATATAATTCACCACTAGGAGGTAGACTTCAACAACCGAGATATTAGAGTAACTAACCGGATACTACTAAACTAATTGAGTATCTGCGTCAAACTTCTTTCTTCTACATGAGTTTTCTTGTCATGGGAATGAGAATACATTCACTCCAATGAGTTCTTCTCGTGCAAATTGAGTGTGATAATGACAAAAAAAAATAAATTAATAATGAATGTTCATGAAAATGTTTTAGCAGGTTGGGGAACAAAGTCACCTCTCTCACAAACAAGAAAAGAGGCTTATATTAGTTTTCATTTTCAAGCACAATAGTTTTTACTTTGTCAAATATGGTTGAGGGTCAAAACTAGTTAACAGTAATAAACATACGAGTTTATTTCTATGAAAAAATTGCAGCAGACAGCATTTAACACACCATTCAATTTTTCCTTCTCTCTATCGCAACTCCAATGTGAAACCCACACGCTGCTCTCACAGTAATTGTTGGCAAACATTTTGTTTGTATATATATATATATATCTATATATATGTAACAATAAAACTAGTGGTTAATTAGTACAAATTAAAATTAATTAAGTTGTAAACAGCCCATGGTTTTGAAACAAAACAATCTTAACATAAACAAACAGCTCTTAACAAGAGAGATGTAGTTGGTCTTCCACTTAGAAAAAGAGTTAGCATACTAAAATTAGTTATTAAGTACAAATTAATTGTAAATGAGAGAACAATTAGGCTACACCTTTTTTGGGGATAAAAGCTGGTTGATATTTCACTAGGTAATGCTTGAACTAAATAAATCCTATCGGATAATTTTTTTTTAATTTCTTAGCCAATGTTCCATTTCTATTAGACTAAACTTTTGAAAATGGTGGTGTTGTCTAAACATAACTCACACATCAGTACATTGGGATGCCACCCCATTGAAAGATCAATATTTAAGGGCCTAAAGCTGAAAAATGGAGCAGAGAAGAGGATTTAGAATGAATATTAGGGATCAATTATTGAAGTCATGGGCATGGAGGGAAATTGGGCTGAGGGGCCTGAAACTTGACAACTCCAACATGAACTAGTTGTTGGGCTACATACTGTGATGATCCCTCAAAAAAAAAAAAAAAAATACAATTTTAAGTCTTGGCAGATGTTAGGGCTTATCCTTGTAAGCTTGTACCTAATGCATATGTAATCTCTCTCTCTCTCTCTCTCTCTCTCTCCAAGGAGCCAGGGTGGCAATAGTACATTTTGATAATCCATCTAGTTGACCTGCACATGAAAGTTAATGATCAGTGTTAAGTACAGCTTAAGTGTAATAATTAATGTTAAACAGCCCATGGTTTCCAAGCAAAACAACTCTAACCCAAAACCACTACTCCAACAAGGATATGGAACTTCGTATTAGACCTCAATTTCGAAAAGCTTTAGATTAATTAACCTAATGAAAAGTACTTAATTGCATAAATTAGTTTACACTAGAGATGCTTTAATGAATTTTCCTAAGATTAGGTTAGATAATTGATCCCTAATTTAATCGCATCCAGAGAGATAATAAACGACCCTCAAATCAACCACCACCATATTCTCAAATCACGGCTGACAAACTAACGAATAACCGTCTTTGGATTAGATCACAAGCGACCAAAAATCAACGATCACGTGAACTAATCATAGCCATCCACATGGGCATGTTCATTGATGATTTAGCTCGCGATTTTCCTCTAACCAGCCTTGCTCTTGTCCAATATTCATTATGTGTTGCTAAGTGGGGCTAAAAGATCGGGGGGAGAAAGTGATAAACACAAAATTTGTTCATTACTATTTTTGTGGAATTATCGAAGAAAGTTAATCACTCATCTAACTAGTTCCAAGTTCAGCATGGAAGTGCTTCTAAGTTTTTGGTAGACTACAAAAAAACTTTCATGAATGGCTATGTTTATTGCTCTAAGCTACATTTATAGTTGGAGACTTAAAACTAAAATGATATGCTTATTGAGATATCTAGTTTAATCTTGAGGAAGTTAGAGGTAGATGTTATAGAACTTCAATCCTAATTAACCTTAGTGCAGCAACTAAATAATACTTTGCTCTAATCCTTTTATAATATAGTAAGCATATCCATGCAACAATTCCCATTAAATGGAGTTTAAAGGAGAGAATTGTGGTTCTATATGTCTCAACTTAAAATATTGCCTCACTACTAATCACTTGAGGTTAATGATGATAATCACATTGATAATTTTTTTCCCTTTTCTAGTTAAAGCCACGACTTTTGTCAGAATTCTAACTCATCATATATACCTTTCTACAAAGCTTCAATGCATGTTCTCTTCCAACTACCCTCCAAGTGTACTGAAAGAGCACCCACCAATGTGAAAGAAAGCACTTAGTTTGGAGAACAACAGATAGAATGCAAGATGTCAAAACTGAGCTACTAGATAAAAAGTTAAAGCATCTAAATCTTCATACAAAAAAGAGAAAAAAAAAAAAAAACAGAGAGAGGGGTTGATTGTGCTAGTGGTACTAGGTTGTCTGCCATGAGTAGGGCACGGAGCCCCACTCTTTAATATATATTTTAAGTGAAAGATTGATTGCTGCCCATTTAAACATTAAAGAGTATTGACTCTAGACACAAGGCACCTATTTTAGTGGTGCAAGGACCCACAAATGTGGCCTCCAGTAGATAGATTACTGGTGTCAAGTATTGATTTGTGGTCAAATGATTTTCCAATATTAGATCTTAGAAACTTGTCTCAAGCGTTTCCTTTACACCTCAAACCTTGCGTCTTGTGAAATGACGTGACAAAATTTGGGCTATCCAAAGTTATTTGATTTAAATTATGGTGCTCAGACATCAATTAGAAAAAGATTTCTCTTTTACTTGAACAGTTAGGCAATTAATGGTAAGAAATTCTTTTATCTTTGGGTGCATGGAACATGTAAGCTTTGTTGTGTAGCTGTTGAAAATGTAATTCATGTTGGAGCTCCTGCTTTCTTTTTCTTTTCTCTTGTTTTCAATTTGTCAGTTATGAACACTGAACTGAAAATTCACCTGAAACATACACATGCATTTGTGCTACAATATTGGCTTTGATAATTGTGTTGTTCAATTAGTTGACCTATGCATTGTAATATGAATTAAACTAAGGCTTTGCCAAGCATCCCACACAAGGACCCAGGTTTTGTTTCCTTTCAATCTCCACTCATTGAGGGAGATTTCACAGCATCGCTTGTACAAATGAGTTAATCACACTTTACATTCATGAACTTTACATCAAATCCTTAATTCAGGATTTTCAGTTTCATTTATAAAAATTAAGATCTTATATTTTTAATTTATTATAATGTCAACTTTTTACTTAGAAAATGGATAAAATTTTGTATATGAAAACCACGTGTCCTTCTACAATGAGCAAATATGTAAAATCTAACTATTTTCATCCCAAAGTCTCACTTATGTTGCATGTGAAATTGAGAGTTTTTACATTATTTACATAATAAAATTAATTACACTCATGATTTAATAGTGATTTTAGGTATTTGTGATAGTTTTTTAGGAAATGAACATGATTTTACATCTTCGCCCCTTTTAAAAAGACAAAATGCTTGCCCATGAGAATTTTTTTATCAATTTTTCAAATAAAAAGTTGGCATTGTAATAAATTAGACATATAAAGACTTAATTATTACAAAAAATATATATAAATAAAGGCCCTGAAATACGATCTTGTGTAAAATGCAAGATTATAACTTTGATTAACCCAATATAAATGCTGTCAATATCGCTTATTAATTTGGGGATTACTACTTCGTTTTTAATTTTTCACATGAACATGCATATTCCGAAAAGTTATAAACTAAAGCTAGCTGTAACATCCTGCAGCCGGCTTGAATATATTTAGACCGCCTAGCAAAGTTATTAAAGAACTGCAAGAATTGTGAGAAAGAAGGATGTTTTCATCCCATTTCAGTTCTCAAAAAAGGGATGTGATTTTTGGAGTGGAAGGAATTTAGAAATCAGTCGGTAAATTTAATTATGTTTTTAAGGAAATTTTTTTAAAGAAAGAACAAATTTATTAGTTGAATGAGTCATTGTTCTTAGAAAAACACATATTGGTATAGCTTGAATCACTCCAAAAATGGTTGTATGTTAAACTCCAGCAAGAGAATCGGCGTCACGATTGAAATATAATTTTGGGAGTACCAGAGTTAATTTCCTCGAGAACCAAGCTAAATATAGCCTACCAACACTTAGTGAACATTAAACTAACTTGAATTGAATTGCAACTAAGTAAATTGAATATAAGTAAAAGAAACCAAAAATGTGTTTGATGAAGAGATTTGTGGTATTAATCTACTATTGAAAGCAATTAAAACTAGTTTATAAACAATTGAGGAAAGTCTTGGATTCAATTAGTCTAATCACCCAACTTTTACAAGTAATAAATGAGATTTTATAACTTAAATCAAAGATCTCTCTATGAATCTTTAATTCGGAATGTTTAGCTATAGAATTTAGGAATTCATTATTAATTGGCCTTATAACTTGATCTATTTAATACATCCAAGAGCAGATGTGGCAAAGTAGTATTCAATAATAACCCGGTAAGATCGGGGTCGAACCAAATGGAATGATTATTTAAAACATTTAAAGTTGGTACTAGAATTCACTCACGGTAAAAAATTAGATACCGACTAAGTCATGCTAAACACTGTAGTATTACAATGGCTTCAGTTAAAATCTAAATCAACCTGTTTGAATTTCACCATGAACAACACCGATGAGATCTGAACAGTTAATGTTGAAAAAAAAAATAGTAATCAAAATAAAACAGTTTGTTTTGAGAGGTTTAATGATTGTTGAACTAGATTTTAAATTAAACTTAATAAAATGGTTTCGGATTTATTTGACCCGATCACCTGATTCACTCGAAATTCCAATGAAAGTTTTGTAACTTAAATTATTAGTTTCATCTTGAGTCTTTGAAGAAGACTTAACGATTAAAATAAAAATTCAATAATAATAAAATTAAAACTATAGATTCATACCATCAATTTGTGCAATAACTATACCAAACTGAGATTTGTGTATAGAAATTATCAAACTTAGTCAATAATCTAACTTTTCTAAAAAATCTAGAATTTAATTACCAAGAATTGAAAGATTTTAAAGATAAGTAATGAAAACCCAATTACTTTCATTGATATTTCAAGATCCTCAAATGATCTTCACAATTGGCTCCAAAAAAACTAGCTACTCATGGCAATGAAAAGACTTGGTATGAAAAAAATGACTTCATAAATAATTGAAAGCTCCTACACATATCTCTCTTTTACCTCCTCCCTCTATCTTTTGGTCTTAGTGTTACTATTTATAGACTTACAAGATAGGGCCATCCATTTCCTATAATAATGCATTATTCCTTTCTTTAATTATTAATTTCTTCTTTTATCTTCTTTCTATGTCAATTGCCTTCTTTTCATGTGAGTTGCCTTCTTTCTATATGAATTACTTTATTTTCATGTCAATTGTCATGTAAATTGTCTTCTTTTTACGTGAATTGTCTTCTTTTCAACATGAGTTGCTTATTTTGATGGAGTTGTTGGAAAATGGATGTTTGTCCATATAGGTGGGCTCCAATCAATGAAAATTTCTTTCTTTCCATGTGGGCTTGCTTCTTCTTTCATCTAAAAGCTTACAAAATGCTCAACAAAATTTATGATGATTAAAAGTAAATTAATTAAAACTATTTATAATTATTTTAATGCTAACAAAGACAAAGTTAAGAACTTGTAATTACACTTTTACAATGTAATCACACCCCCCTAACTTGCTTTTTGCTAGTCCCTAGTAGAACAAATAAACTCACGTAAAAAGATATGCTCCACTTTCATAAGGATCACGTGTGTATTTAGTATATGCACCAAGTCTTTAAACTCATAGGTTACCTCTAGTGGATGAGTGGTGTCTCGTGAGAGTTTCTAGTGATGATACCCACAAATATCAAAATAAGCCTGCAACTGAGAATTATGAGGATAAAGTATGACATGTATCAAAACACAAGCATATTCTGTCTATTATACTCTTTAATACACAAGCAAGATAATATCTTAGAACAACATATGAGAGGCTTTTGTATGTGTGTGATAATTACATGATAAGAAAAATTTCACAATATAAAAACATAGATACATCCTTTAAGTTTTGATTCGAACTCACTGGATATTATTTCAGAAAGAAATAACATAAACATCTCATAGTCGTTATCCTTACAAAAGAGTAAATGTAATGTAAAATGATAAGAGACAATCATAAAAAAAAAAATGATGTGAATATATAAAGTGAGAGATGACTGGGCATAACTCCATAAAAGAATACTCAATGGTAAAATCACATAGCCAATTAATAAGTGAATTCTCTAGAAAGTGAATGACCAAGCAATGTACACATCAAATCCTAAAGGACTTTGTTCTGGTTGTAATTTGGTCATGAGGTATAAGGCAGGGGAAAAACAAGATACAAGGGTTTAAAACATGTGTAACCAAGGCATGAATTGATCAATAAATACATACTTTCAATTTTACTATTTCATTTAATTTGATTTAATATGTTTTCAACAGTCAACTTCTTCTTTTTCTTCCTCCTTTGTATTTTTTTTTCTTTCCTTCATTGTTAATTTGTTTTTTATATTGCAAATAGATCACCCTATTTTTCAATTCAACTTGCATAAGTAAAGATACTTGTATTTTCGTATTTAGGGACAAAACTTTAGCAATGATATATGTAGCAAAAAACAAAGAAATAGGCTTAAAGATGGTTCCAAGAAAATTATGTCAACAAAGAAATTTGTGGCTCAAAAGATCAAAGATGGTCTTGATTCATTTTTGAAAGTGCACAACAGTTCAAGGTTATAAGAATTCAACATATTTAATTATAGTAGCAATGAAAACAATTGAGTCAAATACAAATATAATGGAGCTATTAAAAAAGTGATATAAAAGAAATTCATCAAGAGTAAATGTAAACACTTCGAAAGGCGTGATTAGCTTTAAAGCTTACTTGGTGAATAATCTCCACTTTTGTAAGGATGAAACTGTGCAATATGTAAAAGTACTAAACTGATCATGATATAATAATAAGTAATGCAAAATAACCTCTTTCTATTTGTTATGAAAAAAATCTTGCAATTATATTAAAAAGAAAGGATAAAACAAAAATTGTGCTAAGGTGATTGAAAACATATTTCAACAAATCCAAAAAATCTACAATTGCATTTCACATAAAATTGTACAAAATTATAAAGATACACAAACCTCTTTTGTAGATCTCAAGTGCATTATGAGATTCAAATTGTACACTCCTTGGTCTTGTGCATTAAGAGATTGAAAAATACAAAATATCTGCAAAATAAATGTTAGTCTTATTTACAAGTAAAGATAAACACACAAATAAAGTACTCAAACATAACACGCCTTAAGAAGAATAATCATTAAAAAATCTAGCCAGACTTTTGACATCAAAATAAAGATAGAGTATCGTTCTGGTGATTCCAAAGCATCTCAATACCTCAACATTTACTCACCCTTTAATAATATCTAAGTAAACCATTTGATTCTCTGACATTAGTCGGTTACTCCATGTACCATTTTTATCCACACACGTGTGTTTAGCATAACGGTGACACCTATTTAGTCTTTTTGCTCTTCTCTTACAGGGCAGAGTACTACAACCAGTAAGAGGTTGAGGTTGCTTCTGTTGGAACTCGACTCTCCTTATTATCTTTGTACAACGAATTATCTCGCCCCTGATACCAAATAGAAATATCCGGTGAATGTAACATGTAAATGTAAGCACTCAACTATCTATATGAGAAGTCATGACACTATCCAGTTCTTTAACGTTTGTTGGTCACAAAGACAAAACTATAAAAATTAACAACACAAATATCATAAAACGAATGTTATCCCCCCCAACTAAAGAATTACCACGTCTTGAGGTGTAGAAGGAAACAAAGGTTGGGAAGAAACAAAAGGTGGAAGAAGGCTCCCCCTAACTAAAGATAAAGTATCCATGGAATTAAAAGACTAACTATACAAACTGATTGATTGATGGTTCTATTGAATAGTGGTGGATTTATGAGATCCACACTTTCAATGAAACTTACAAAATTCTCAAGGTAGGGCTTCAGCCGTTGCCCACTGACTTTAAAAACATTTCTATTACTGGGATTTTCAACTTCTATTGCCCCATGTGGTGATATTTCCCAAACAATGTAAGGTCCCAATCATCTACTTTGAAGCTTGCCCGGAAACAAGTGTAACCAAGAATTGTAGAACAAGACCTTTGGCCAATCGAAAAAGATTTTCTAAGAATATTTTTATCATGAAGGGATTTCATCTTAGGCTTAGAGATCTTAACATTCTCATAAGCATCATTACAGAGTTCTTCTAGCTCGTTGAGTTGCAACCTCCTATTTTGGCCTGCCTCATGATTGTTCTCATTAAATTGGCAAATGGCCTAATAAGTCTTATGTTCAATTTTAACCAGAAGGTGGCATGTCTTTTCGTACACAAGTCTATAGGGAGAAGAACCTAAGATGGTCTTATAAGCAGTCTAATAAGCCCATAAAGCGTCCACTAATCTCAAAGACTATTCCTTTTGGTTAGGGTTAACAATTTTCTCAATGACTTACTTAATCTCCTTATTTTCAACTTGGCCTTGGGTTTTGGTATGATAATGTGTACCAATTTTGTGCACCACCCCATATTTCTCATTAAAAGACCTATGGGTCTATTGCAAAAATAGGATCTACCATCACCAATTATAGCACGAGGCATACCAAAACGTGAGAAGATGTGCTCTTTTAAGAATTTGATCATCACATGGTGATCATTGTTACGCGAAGAAATCGCTTCTACCCACTTAGACACATAGTTGATGGCCATGAGGATATAAAGGTACCTACATGAACTAGGGAAAGAGCCCATGAAATCAATACCCCAACAATCAAATATCTCAAGGATCATAATAGGGTTCAGAGGCATTATATGCCTCCTCGAAAGACTCTCCAGCCGGTGACACCTATTACAGGACGTGCAAAGATATGAATGTTTTTGAATAAGGTGGGCCAATAGAAACCGCTTTGCAAAATTTTTACAATGGTTTGCGTAAAGAAAAATGCCCAGCACACCCTTGTGAATGACATAATTCCATAACACTTTGAATTTCATCGTAAAAAATACACCGATGAATCACTTGATCGGGGCAATACTTAAACAAATAAGGCTCATTCCAAGAAAAACATCTCACATTTCTAAAGAATTTCTTTCTATCAAGACTAGACCAATGTTAGGGAATCTTACTAAGAGCCAAAAAGTTGGCTATCTTCGCATACCAAGGAATAGTAGCATGTGACAGTGCTTACACCTGAAAAGGATGCTCGTCCGAAAAGTATTCGTTTATGGGAGGGGAGTCTTGGGCATTCCCATTAATAGGGAGCCTCGAAAGATGGTTAGCTACTACATTCTCAACCCCCTTCTTATCTCTGATCTCAATATAAAATTCTTAGAGCAAGAGAATCCATTGGATAAGTCGTGGTTTTGTATCAAGCTTAGCAAGCAAATACTTTAGTGTGGAATGATCGGTATATATGATGACTAACGATCCGACTAAGTATGATCTAAACTTATCAAATGCAAAAACTATAGCGAGAAGCTCTTTCTCTATGGTGGTATAGTTCATTTGAGCCTCATTAAGGGTTTTGCTAGTATAGTAAATAACATGTAGTTTCTTATCTATCATTTGCCCCAAGACTGCCCCAACTGCATAATCACTTGCATCGCACATCAACTCGAAAGGAAGAGACCAATCATGTGATTGAATAATAGGGGCGGTGATTAGTAGCTCTTTAAGCTTCTCAAAAGCTTTTTTGCAAGAAGATGTCCACTCAAAAGAAACATCTTGTGACAATAAGTGGCACAAAGGGTGAGATATGGCACTACACCCTTGAATGAATTGTTGGTAAAAATCGACATGTCCAAGAAAAGACTTAATGTCTTTAACGGTCTGAGGGGTAAAGAACTTTTAAATCAATTCAACTTTAGTCTTGTCTACATCTATTCCCTTGTTGAACACTATATGTCTAAGAACTATACCTTGTGTCACCATGAAGTGACATTTCTCCCAGTTGAGCACTAAATTGCACTCCTCGCATCTCACTAACACTTTCTCAAGGTGTTCCAAACAAGCCTCATAAGTATCCCCATATAAGAAAAAATCATTCATAAAAACCTCTAAGAACCTCTTTACCATATCGCTAAAAATAGACATTGTGCACCTTTGAAAGGTGGTCGGTGCATTGCACAAGCCAATGTGCATTCTCGTATAAGCACACATGAAGGTGATATTTTCTTGTTCTTCTAGGGTGATGTCTATCTGATTATAACCGGAATATCCATCTAAAAAGTAATAAAAGGCTCGGCTTGCCACTCGTTCAAGGACTTGGTCCAAGAAAGGGAGTGAAAAGTGGTCCTTCCTAGTTTAGGCATTTAAGTTACGGTAGTCAATACACATTCTCTAACCAGTTTAAATCATAGTGGGAACTAGTTTATTAAGCTCATTCTTCACTATCGTTATGCTCGATTTCTTGAGCACCACTTGGGCTGGAGTAACCCACTTAGAATCGAAGATGGGATAGATAATACCCAAATTGAGAAGCTTCAGTACTTCTTCTCTCACGACGTCCTTAATGTTTGGGTTTAAGTGTTTTTGCATTTGACGCATAAGCTTAAATTCTTCCTCAAGGTGTATATGGTGAGTACAAATAAGATGAATAATATTGTGAAGGTCCACTATAGTCCAACCTAAGGCCTTTATATGAGACTTAAGCATTCGCACTAAAGATTCCTCTTGACCTTCAGACAGGCTAGAGGAAATAATAACCGAATAAGATTCACCTTCACCTAAAAATACATACTTCAAGGTGGATGAAAAATGCTTTCTTTCTAGAATGGGTGGTTGTTGCTTAGCTCAAACTGCTCATGGATAATAGACTTAATGAACTTTATTTCTCTGATGTCCTCGCATTTTCGCATTTGTTTACTTACCGTAAAGATATTCATCTCTAAGGTCATGTTCCCGAATGACAGTTTCAACAATCCATTCCTACAATGAATAAGAGCATTGTCAGTTGCTAGGAAGGGTCGTCCTAAAATTACAGGAATATGCTGTTTAGCATTGGCAGCCTTGATAGGTTGAGTATCTAACACAATAAAATTCATGGGATAGTAGACATTGTCTACTTAAATGAGCACATCATTAATAATGCCTCTAGGAACGTTAACAGATCAATCAGCTAACTCCAAAGTCACCCGAGTAGGGCTTAACTTTCCTAAACCCAGTTCTTTATAGACCGAGAAAGGAAGAAGATTAACATTAGATCCTAGGTCAAGCAGAGCATGATCGATTCTATGTCCCCCAATTGTGCACGAAATAGTTGGACAATCAGAGTCCTTATATTTCGATACAGTTTTACATTGTAAAATGGAACTCTAACGCTTATTCATTATAGTTGTCTCTCTAACATGCAATCTACTTTTAATAGTACACAAGTTCTTCAAGAACTTGGCATAGTACAGAATCTATTTGATAGCATCTAAAATGGGGATATTGACCATAACCTATTTAAAGATCTCATAAATCTCAGAATTCAATAATTCATTCTTAGGTTTAATCAATCGATGGGGAAATAGGGCATGTTTCAGGACATCTATGCCCGCTTTTTTAGATGCATCATTAGATTCAATGAGAGGCTTAGAATGATTCTCATTCTTTCCTGACTTTTGCTCACTTTCCTTCTCACTCCTTTCTGTCTCTTGCTCTTTTCCTAACCCCATAATCTTATCACTAACTTTTTGGCTCTCTTTCTTAGGAGGAATAGTTTTATCAATAATTTTTTCACTTTTAAGGGTCGTGATAGTTTGTACCTGCTCATAATTAGTTTCAAATAAATTGGCAGGTTTTGGGTTCGGTTGGGTTTGTGCCGGAAGCTCCCCGGTACTTGTTGTGTCAAAGCTCGAGACATTATAGCTATGTTCATTTGAATATCATGCAAGATACTTGTATGTTGGTCAACATTGTCATCCACAGTGTGTCTGTGAGGAGGTTGGTACTGTATGGGTTGGGGTTGGTAAAGCACAGGTGGGTGGGTGGTACTATGTGGGTTAGGGCTTGGAAAGGTTGAGCTTGTGGTTATTGTGGTTGGGGTTGGTAAGGTTGAGGATTCTAAACCCCTCCTTGGTAAGTTTTAGGGTTTTGGGGACTCTCATTTTTCCAACCAAAATTAGGATGATTTCGCTAGCCCAGGTTGTATGTATTAGAGTAGGGCCCCCCCTCTTTTGGTCTGTATACCCCCATCGGTATTTGCCAACCACATTGACTTGGCCATGTAATGCCTCTCGCACTCCTAGTATAACTGGGCATGTGGCAGTGTCATGTTTTGAAGTGTTACACACTAGACATGGTGAACTAGTAGGCTTAACCTCTATGGCATTAACTTTAGACGTCTCCATAGCCTCTACTTAAATCTAGCATTCAGATCGTGAATTTTTCCAAGTTGATACTTAACCCCTTGATGTTGTATGGTTGGTCTAATTTTAAGATTTTGGATTCTAGTGGTGGCCCAATCTCTAACCAAGTTAGCTAGGTAGTCAAAGTAGTTACACGCTTTTGTGGGATCCTTATCAGGATAGGTCCATGCGCACATAGACTCCACAAACATCTTCAATTGAAGGGTCAATAAAGAGTAGACGGTGTTAATGATATGCCAATTGACCAAACCATGGTATGGACATGATAACAACAAATCTTTAAATCTTTCCCAACATTAGAAGAAGGTTTCACCCGAAGTTGGGGCAAACTAAGAGATTTGGCGATGAATCGCCTCGGTCTTATGTTCAAGGAAAAACTTTTTTAAGAATTCCCCCTGTAATGTATGGCAAGAGTGTAGAGACCTAGACCTTAATGAATTAAATTATATCTTGGTCTTATCTTTCAAAGTGAATGAGAATAGTTTTAAAAGTAAAACTTTCTGTGGACAAGAGTTATCCTAAAATGTCGAGCATGCGTCCTCAAAATCTTTGAGGAAGATCTTCAACTTTCACCAAACACCTATGAACATCCTTAAAAAAGTATTGTGACATACAAGTGTACACAATCTATAAGGAATGAACTATTCTGACCAAAGAAAACACTAAAAAGAAAATGAAAAGAATGAATGAAATCAAAGGTTAAAAAGTCATATGTACAAAAGAAACAAAAACAACAAAAAAACACACGTTAGAAATGTTAGTATTGGTAACCTTAGTGAGTGGTGTCGACCTGAATAGGTGGTAAATCAACTCGAAATAAGGTTATTCAAAATAAATAAGAAAATAAAAAAATAAAAAATAAAATAAAGACTGTAAATGATGTTAGATGGTTTAGATAGTTAGAAAGTTAGATGGTTAGACAGTTAGAAAAGGAACGAACTCACATGTTCGTATAAACCATCAAAATTCCTTCGTTAAGCTAAGGATGCAATCAATTGTCCTTGAGGCCACAAAAATATTATTATTATTATTATTATTGTTATTATTATTATTATTATTATTATTATTATTATTATTATTTTACATATTTTAATTAAAAGTCATTCTCCAGCAACGGCGCCAAAAATTGACTTGATCTACTTAATACACCTAAGAGTTGGTGTGGCGAAATAGTATTCAATAATAACCCGGTAAGATCAGGATTGAACCACAAGTAACGATTATCCAAACATGAAAAGTTGGCATTAGAATTCATCTACAGTAAAAAAATTAGATACCGACTAAGTCATGTTAAACACTGTAGCATTGCAAAAGCTTCAGTTGGAACCAAAGCTAACTTATTTGAATTCCACCATGAACAATACCTATGAGATCTGGACAGTTGGTGTAGAAAATAAATAAATAGTACCCAAAACAAAAAAGTTTGTTTTGGGAAGTTTGATGATTGTTGAACTAGATTTTAAATTAAACTTAATAAAACGGTCTTGGATCTAATTGATCTGATCACTCGATTCACTCGAAATTTCAACAAAAGTTTTGTAACTCAAATCATTAGTTTCGTTTTGAGCATTTGATTCGAAAGATTTGACAATTAAAACAAAAATTCAATAATAATTAATTCTACAATAATAAAATTAAACCTATAGATTCATACCATCGATTTGTGCAATAATTATAACAAATTAAGATTTGTGCATAGAAATTACTAAACTTATTCAAGAATCTAAGTTTTCTCAAAGATCTAGAATTTAATTACCAAGAATTAAAAGATTTTAAAGATAAATAATGAAAACCCAATTACATCTTTTGATATCCCAAGATCCTCGTATGATCTTTATAATTGGCTTCAAGAAAAAAAAAAACTAGTTACTCATAGCAATGAAAAGACTTGGTTTGAAAAAAGCGACTTCATAAATAATCGGAAGCTCGTACATATATATCTCTCTCTTGCCTCCTCCCGTTATTTCTCGGTCTCCGTGTTGCTATTTATAGACTCACAAGATAAAGACATCCATTCCACACAATGATGCATTATTCTTTTTTTTTAATTATTAATTTCTTCTTTAGTTTTCTTTCCATGTCAATTGCTTTCTTTCTAGATGAGTTGTCTTCTTTCCATGTCAATTGTCATGTGAGCTGCCTTCTTTCCATGTCAAGTTCCTTATTTTCATGTCAACCACTCACCCACTTTTTTCTTCTTCTTCTTCTTTTTTTTTTTTTTTTTTTTTTCTATATGAGTTTGCTCCTTCATTTATCCACAAGTAAAAACGTAGGTTGCTTGTTTTGATGGAGTTGTTGGAAAAGGAATGTTTGCCCATGTGGGTGGACTCCAATCAATGAAGACTCATTTCTTTCCATATGGGTTTGCTCCCTTTTTTTTATCTAGAAGCTTATAAAATGCTCAACAAAATTTATTATGACTAAAAGTAAGTTAATTAAAACTATTTATAATTATTTTAATACTAACAAACACGAAGTTAAGAACTTGTAATTACACTTTTACAATGTAATCATCTTAGAATTAGTTTTCTATTGAAGATCAATAGGTTCATACCATCGATTTGTGCAAATCCAATACTAATTCAAGGATTGTGTATTGAGGTTACTAAACTTAGTCGAGAACCTAGGTTTTCTTAAATATCTAAGACTTAATTGATAAGAATTAAAGAAATTAGAATTTAAGCTTTGAAGATCTAATTACTTCCATTAAAGACTTGAAGATCTTAAGTCATCTTCTCAATTGAACTCAAGAAATAGTTTAGCTACTCATCACCATTGCAAAATACTAAAGAAATTACAAAGGAATTGAAGAATTCAAAGCAATTTGTGTTGAAATCTAGCTATTACAAAACATAAACCAAGTATTTCTCTCTCTAAAACTACCCCAACAACAATGAAAATGAGGAATTAGAATGTTATCTAGAGTTTCTCTATCAAAAACTACTCCTACAAACCTTAAAAACTCTAAAAAAAACAGCCTTAAACAGGCTAAAAAATAATAGAGCTGCGTGAACTGTTAATTAGGCATTTGAATGCCTAGCTAATGCCTTGCAAACCTGATTCAAATGATAAAAACCAACCTCTGAAGTTTGCTGAGCATTCATACGATTCTAACGAGCATGCGCGTGGCCTTCAAACAAGCGTTCGCATGATCGATCATTTGAACACTCGTTCAGATGCCCGTCTGAATGGTCTACTTGTGAAAAGTATATATTATGGATCGCTGTAACACTTCTGGTTTGAGAGATATGACTTTTCAAAATTTTAGCTCTCCCTGATTCAGCAATTTATATCACAGTTTTAGTAGCTTGTCTTTTAACAGCAAACTCATTCTCCCTTCATCTGAAATGCACCTGAAATCATCATATTTAAACTCAAAACATAAACAAAGCAAAAAATAATATTAGTTAATACTAAAATCTAACTAAAGAGGAATATAAACTCCTAAACTAAGGCTAGCGAAACACAAATTAAGATGTCGTAATTGCACTTTTAAAGTACTATCACACCCCCAAACTTCCTTTTTGCTAGTCTCCAACAAAATACTAAAAACAAAAAAGATAATATCTACTTTCATAGGAGTCATAGATGCATTTAGCTTATGCACCAAGTCTTTAAATCTTTAGGTTACTCCTAGTGGATGAGTAGTGTCTCGTTTCAATGATAATACCCACAAACATCCCTTTGTGAATTGCAATTAAAGATAAAAGTAAGAAAAAGATACACAATCCAACCGGTAAACATTAGATATCACTCCTAACTCCTACCACATGCAACAATATGCAACAAAGCATACAAAAGAGAGATTCAAGTGTGTGGGCAAAGAATCATGCGGTATAATTTAAGTGAAACACACTCACACATCCCCAAACCTTTAAGCCTTGATTCAACATCTCACTGATCATACACTAAAAAGGAAACACACACATGGCTATCAAAATGGTATGCCCAAAATAGGAGTAAATGTAAAAGGAAGCAAAGGAACATAACAATTACAAAAATAAAAAAGATATAAGTGTATTAACCTAACATAGCTTCATAGAAGAAATATCATAGTTGAGCATTGATTTAAAGAGGTTGACAAATGATAACTCATATTCCATTGAAATCTTAAATCTAGCACAACTTGGATCAACTAGGACTTTCTAAGGTGGAAATGTGGTTTAGAAAATACAAAAGGTAAGGAAAAAAAGGATAAAAATGGGTCAAATTATGTGTGATTAAGGCATAAAATGATGATTGACTAAGCAACTCAACTCTCTTCTTTTTTATTTCATAGAACACTTCTCAACTTTTTACTCTTTTTTTTTCATTCTTTGCAATATCTCTTTTCTCGCTTTCATCTTTTGATTGCCTTTTTGCATTTAATATTTTCAAATTTCTCAATTTGCTCTTTTTCTATTGAACTTCCCCTATCAATCTTTTTCTTTGCTTTTCTTTCTTTTCTCATTGCCTTAAGATGTTCTATTTATTTTTGTATACAAAGGCATTGCTTATAAATGGAGGACAATAGCACATCTCACTCTAGGGATGACTTTCAACACACTCCAATTTGCATAAAAATAACAATAAAGTGAAAGAAGGATATTAAAAGGGATCAAAGAGAACAATAAACTTTCAAGAAAAACTCATGGTTCGGAAGAAGAATAAAGCCTAGAATCATGTTTAAAGCACACAACCATAGAACGAAGTAGAATATAAGTGTCAACTTTCTTAATCAATATTCAACTTATGAACCAAATACAAACATAATGAAGCTATTGAAAAAAATGAGAGCGAAGAATTAATCGTTGAGTAAACGTATTCGTTCTCATAGGTGATAAATACTCTAAAACTCACAAAGTAAAATCTTCACTTATATGAGAGTGACAATGCATAAGACAACAACAAATGAAGTCATATAACATGATTGTGCACAAAAAAGTAATCCCCTCTACTTGGAAAATGAATTATGCAACCTTACAATGTGTTACGTGTAAAGAGTGCATCAACATTAACATGAGTAAATATACATGCATAAACTCCTATCTTCTAATATTAAGTTGCACTTTCACAAATGTTGCTACGGTTTTCAAAAATAAGGTATCAACACATCCACCACAAATAATAAGAGATAGTCATGAAGCAAATGAAAAATGTGCAAAAGACAGAAAAGAAAAGTGCCGGAACCACAAAATACTTCAACCTCTACCAAAGATCCTAAGTAATCGAAAAATTATTATCCAATATAATACCTGAGAGTAATCAGTACACCACGAAGAGATTTGAAGTAAAACACAAGAAATATATAGCAATGAAGCTTAAAAATGACATTCACTATGAACAATAAAGTTTTAGATACATATAATGAAATGACATGCTCTCACAAATGGTATCTAAACTCTATTTCTAACTAATGAATTCATCATCAACAACACCAAGTGGTGGAGCATGTTGCCTCGACAAGTGTGACATGCTTAAAATTTTTAAATTTTTTTTCCTAAGGGTGCAAAACAAACAAAACAACAGTGAAAATAGAGGTTAAGCCTCTAAAACTACTCCACCTACTAAAATGATGCAACGTCCTTAATGCGTGAAGACAAAGCATGAAATGAGACGAAAAGGCAAAGGAAGAGGTCCTAGAGTGCCTAAATGCACCCCCCAACTAAAACTTTAAACTACCTAAATACTCAACTAACCAATAACAAAACAAGAGCAAAAACTATCTAAACTACTTATACTCCTACTCCTACTCCTACTCCTACATAAAATTGACAACCACTATGAACAATAGAGTTTTAGAAACATATAATGAAATGGCATGCTCTTACAAATGGTATATAAACTCTATCTCTAACTAATGAAGTCATCATCAACACACCGGGTGGTGGAGCATGTTGCCTCAACAGGTGTGACATGCTCAAAATTTTCAAAATTTTTCTTCTAAGGGTGCAAAATAAACAAAAAAAAATGAAAATATAGGTTAAGCCTCTAAAACTACTCCCCCTACTAAAATGATGCAATGCCCTCAATAAATGAAAACAAATCGTGAAATGAGATGAAACGACGAAAGAAGAGTGCCTAAATACAACCCACCCCCCCCCCCCCCCCCCCCCCCCCCCCCCCCCAAAAAAAAAAAAAAAACTAAAGCTTCAAACTACCTAAATACTCAACTAACTACCAAAAAAAAGAGCAAAACTATCTAAACTACTCCTACTCCTATATAAAATTGGAGAGAGTATCACCCAATGTAAGCACTCCATTTTTGACCGCTCGGCAGTCTACACTCCGTCCAGACTTGTTTTCAAGTCATTGTGGACATATTCCAATCGAAACAAATTCTCTAGGTCCAAATTCTGTCTTTCCATCGCTTCGCGGGTCTGTCAGGCCCAAATAGAGGCAAAATGACCAAAATGCCCTTAGGGGCATTGTCCTTTCTTATTCCAATTTCAATCCCTCTCTCGAGACAATTTATTCCTCGAGACGGTCCGAGTAGCAAAACTACTCACAAAACCGTTAGAGTAGCAGAAGTACTCACAAGACTGTTAGAGTGGCGGAAACACTCAAAACCCAGGCACGTCTCTTTGGAGACGGCAAGACCCCTTTCCAATCCCATTCTCGAGACAGTTTATTCCTCGAGAAGGCTCCAATCCAGGCACGTCTCTTCAGAGACGGTAAGACCCTTTCCAATCCCACTCTCAAGACAGTTTATTCCTCGAGACGGTCCGAGCAGCAAAACTACTCACAAAACCGTTAGAGTAACGAAAATACTCACAGAACCGTTAGAGTAGCGGAAATACTCACAAACCAGTTAGAGTAGCGGAAATACTCAACCCCGTCCGAGTAGCGAAAATACTCCCAAATCATCAACCCCGTTCGAGTAGCGGAAATCATCAACCCCGTCCGAGTAGCAGAAATACTCACAAATCATCAACCCCGTTCGAGTAACGAAAATACTCACAAATCATCAACCCCGTCCGAGTAGCGGAAGTACTCACACCGTGAGAGTGGCGGAAACACTCAAAACCCAAGTCAACACCAGTGTCTGTTAGCTCACTTCGGTGAAAAATGACCAGACTACCCTTAGGACCTTTTCCGAGACTTTTCGGTCAAGATGACCATTTTGCCCCTAAGCATCCGAATGCCCCGGGAACCATACCAGCTCTGGGTATCAAACCGGTAACCTCCTGAGAATACTTTTATAGTATTCTCAACCTTCCTTTACCTTTCCGGACCATTCCGAGTTAGTTCCGGCAAACCCGGTACAAAATGACCGTTTTGCCCCTAGTGGGCCGGTCTCCATTTCCGACCACGCCGGCCCTAGGAATCAAACCGGCAACCTCTGGGAACATTCTAAATAATGTTTCCAGATCCCAAGTCTTTTCCCGGGACAATCCGAGTTCGCCCCGGCAGTTTTCCGGTCCGATTGACCGTTTTGCCCCTAAAGGCCCGGTCAACCTTTCCGACCCACCTTATCTTCATTTTTTAGGTCAAATACCTCCAGGACACTATTTTAAGTGTTCCTGCTTCTTTCCGGCCTTCCGGGTCACTCCCGGCTCCTTCAAATCATTCCCGGACTTTCCGGAGTCACTCCTAGTGAAGCCAGGCTAAAGAGTGTATGGTAGTCACTAGTACAGGCGCCCAAATCTAGTCAAAGATACGTTGCTTGCCAACCTTAATTGTTTCCTAAATGGCTGGCGCCACTAGTAGTGGCGCTAAGCCAAAAAATGGCCTAACGCCACTGCAACAGGCGCCAGGTTTGTCTTCCCTCTATAAATACAGAGCCTCGTTCAACGTGAAAAGAGTCTGCAAACTTAACCTAAAAATCCTATATTTCGATATACAGAGCTCGAGTACCTCCAAAACCCTAGCCTCTCTAGGTTTTCCCAAACCCTAGCCACTATACACAAACCCTATCCTCCTATACACTCATACACTCCCCTTACACTCATACACTAGCCTTCAACCACTCTTTGAAGACTTGAAGAGCTGCCATCCAAAGCTTGAAGACAATTCTTGAGGACTGAAGGTGAAGATCAAGACAAAGACCGAAGACCGAAGACCGAAGACTGCACGGCGCGCAAAATAAACAAGAAACAAGGTAGGCTTTCTTTTTAATTTTCTGCACTTCCCCCCTCTCTCTTCTCTCTCCAACCCACTTGTGTTTTCTCTATTTTAATCCCTCATCTCTTTTCCCCCCTTTCTTTGCATGCTTGAAACAAGGGGACTCCCGGTCCATGTGTAGGATTAGACTGTTGGAGAGTCACCGTGTCGGGGGCTTTCTTCTAGTCTAACCAAAGACCACGTGGGTCCGGCCCCCTTGATTATGTGGTGAAGCCTTAACCTTGTATGTTCACGACCCCAAATTGCATTGTGCATATCATAGTCTTGCATCTTCCGAAATTCGTTTTCAAACTCGTTTTCAAAATCGTTTTCAAACTTGTTTTCAAAATTGCATCAAAATCTCTTTTTCAAAAACTTGTTTTCAAAACCATGATTCTAGGGTGATTCTAGCCTTTCCATGGCTAGGGTTGCTTTAGGAAAGTGTTACATTAAAAGTGACCCTTTTGGTCTATATTTTCAAACCTTATTGTTTTCCAAAACCATTTTCTTAAAGTGGTTCTAGCCCTCTTTTGGTTAGAATCGCTTTAGGAAAGTGAGACGTTTTCATGCTTTCCAAAAAAAACTCTCTCTTTAAAAATCTCTTCCTAAAAATCTCTTTTTTCAACATACTTTCCTAAAACTCTCGTCTCCAAAATTGTTTTCAAAAACTCCCCTCCAAAATCTATTTTTCAAAACCCTTTTTTTTTTTTTCAACTCCTTTCCAAAACTCTCTCTCTTAAAAATTCACTTTCCAAAAGCGCTCCCTAAAAATCTTTCCAAAAACTTTCTTTTTCAAAATCTTCCTTCTAGAAATTTCCTCTATAGGATTTCCTTCCAAAATCTATGTTTCCAAAAACACACTTTCCAAAAACTCCTCCCTAGGATTCCCTTCTAGAAAATCTTCGTTTCTAAAAACGCGTTTTCCAAAAACTCTTTTCTTAGAACCCAAATCAAGCCCTAGAACCCACAATTAGGAAACCCTAATTTTTTTTCCAAAAACGTGGTTTTCCAAACTTTGCCCAAATCTAGGTTTCCAAAACCTTTTGTTTTCACATCCAAACTCTACACGTTTTCAAAACCTATTTTCTACGTCAAAACTATAATTTTTCAAATTTAAAATTTCTAGAATCTCCTTTTCCCAAATCTTTGCCAAATCCTATCTTCCCTTTAGGAAACTGAATCAAATCTCCCCGTTTAATAAACTAGATTCCGTCCTCCGTTTTTGGAAACAAAATCAAATCTTTTCTTTTAGAAACAAAATCCAATCCCTTCCCAATCCAACTCTTTTCTAATTCAAATCCTTCCTAATCCTCCACTTTCTTAAATCTTAAGTTTCCAAAACTTGAACATAAAATCTTTCCTAAGTTTTAGAACTCAGCTTTCAAATCTTTCCCAATTCAACCCTTTCCTAATTCTACCCCCTTTCCAAATCTTAACTTTCTAAATTCAAGTTTTCAAACTCTTCCTAAGCCAAACCTTTCCTAATCTCAAAATTTCCTAAAACCCTAAAACTTTCTAAATCTTAAACTTTCTAAATTTCAAAACTTTCTAAATCTTAAACTTTCTAAATTTTAAAACCTTCTAAATTCTAAACTTTCTTAAACTTCAAATCTTTCCAAATCTAAGACTTTTCTAAATTCAAAACTTTCTTAATTCAAACATTTCTTAAACTGAAGACTTTCCTTTTTCAAAACTTTCCTAAAATAAAACTTTCTTATTTTCAAAACTTCCTTGTTTTCAAAACTTTCCAAAATTGAAACTTCCCTTTTTCAAAACTTTCTTAATTTCGAAACTCTCCTAATTTGAAAACTTTCATAATTCAAAACTTTCCTAAGTTGAAACTTTCCTAAACCAAAACTTTCCTAATTCACAACTCGGAACTTTCCAAAAATGAAGCTTTCCAAATTCAAAACTTCCCTTTTTCAAACATTCCAAAATTCAAGACTTTCTTAATTCAAAACTTTCCTAATTCTAACCTTTCCTAATTCCAAAACTTTCCAAAAATAAAACTTTCCTAATTTCAAACTTTCCAAAAATGACACTTTCTTAATTCGAAACTTTCCTAATCTAAATTTTTTCTAAATTCCAAGTTTCCCAATCTTTCTAAATCCAACATTCCAATCTAATCTTTCTTAATCTCAAGTCTTTCCTAGGTCTCATCTTTCTTAAGTCTAGGTTTCCTAAACCTCTATCTTTCCAAAACCAAGTCTTTCCAAAATCAATCTTTCCAAATCAAAGTCCAATCTTCTCAATTTCAATTTTTTTCAATCTCCTCTTCTAATTTCAAATCAAATTCAATTTCCAATTCAATCTCCTTCTTCAAATCCACTCTTCTATTTTCAATCGGACTCCGGTCCGAACTACGACTGACCTGATTCCCCCAAAGGGATACGTAGGCAACCTTCATAGGTGCGGTCACAACACTTTCTAAACTTTCAATTCCACCCTCATGGGTGCGGTTTCCACATCTCAAATTCCAATCTATTTTCAAAATTTCAATTTCAAAATTTCTATTTTCAAATTTCTATTTCCAAATTTTCAAACTTTCCAATTTCAATTCCATGTCTTCAAATCTATTTTCAAATCAAATCAATTTCTTTTCAAATCAATTTCTATTTTCCAATTCTCTCATCTTGCTCTTGCATATCATGCATCATATTTTTCAAACATTGTTTTTCTAAAGTGAAATAGGATTGAACACGAGTTAGTTAAAGACTCTCATAGGTGAATCTAGGGTAGATTGACATGTAGGTACCGAAAGGGCGGGGTAGGGTGATAGCTTAGTGCGTCTTCCCTACACGTAACCAACCTCCGAACCTAAGATCACTGTTTTCAAAGACCAAAAGGAGTTATTTTTCAAAAAGGGCTAAATGTTTTCCAAAGGTTGCCAAACAACCTGTTTTCCTTAAAAACCCTCTCTTGAGGAGATGTTTTCAAAATCGTTTTTCAAAACCCTAAGTGTAGTCTTCGGATTACTCTTAGTTTTTAGGTGACCTAACTCACCTTAATCAAGTTAGGTGGCGACTCCGAATCTTTTTCAAAAGCCCTTTATTTCAAACCAATTTTTCAATTCAAACCTAGTCACACTCATTCTTCTAGGAGGGTGAGTTCTAACGAGAGAGTACAGCATTTTTCCTGCTTGGGTGAGTATTCCTCGAGTGCAAAAAATCTGGGCGCGACACCCAATACCTCTATGTAGAAATTGGTCATCATTCCACAAGTTGTCTTTTAAAACTTGAAGAGAATTCAAACAAACATAATAATAGACAATCTCAACACCTTTGTTGAACTCAAGGATATAACATTGAAGCACACAAGGTCAAAAGGATTATAGAAGGTAGAGAATGTAAATTGATCTTGCACAAAAGTGCGAACTAAGCTCATGTCATGAACCCCTTTAGTGTTCCCTATTTGTTTATTAACATAAAAAACATTCAAAAGAGGAAATGTATCCATAACAAATAGGTCACTATCCTTAGAATTCTTTATTTTCTTTCCTTCCTCCTCCTCACTCTCCTCTTGTTTGGAACCGTCGATCTTGGGCTCCTCTCTCTCGAGTTCCTCATTCCTATTTTCATTTTCAATAATTTCCTCGCGCAACTTAAGAGCTTCTTCCCTAGACTCACACTCTTAGGGAAGGATGGTTTGATCAATGATGTTCTTATTCCTAAGGTTAGTGATGGGATGAACTTGTTCAATGGGATGGACTTGCTCTTGGTTGGGGTTAAAATCATAATGGGTTTCACTTAAGCTCTCTTAGTTGGTGGTTCTCTGTTAGAGATTCAAGGCTTCTAATAACAAGGTCATTTGACCTTTTACATTGGCTAACATGCTTGTTGTATATGTTTTAGAGATGCTAGTTGGGGATCCTCCCCAAGAGACTCATTGGGTGAAGATGGATATACAATATGCTCTTAGTAGTGATAAATCGGTGGTGATGCTTGATAGTGTTCAAGTGGGTCTTGGTAAGATAGAGGTGAGGGTAAATAGTGAGGTAAAAAATTTCCTTCATGTCCTCTATCAAAGTTGAGTTGATCACACTACCTCGAATTGTAAGTTAGTAAAGGATCCTATTGTCCATTAGCTCGGATGTAATACTTAAGAGACCAAGAAGATGGTGCTTGCATTCTATTCTCATTAGCTCGAATGTAATCTCTAAGAGACCGACGAGGAGATCTGCACCACCATAACCATGGACAATCCCATTACCATCATTCTCGACCCATTGAGAAAAGAATGCTATTGTGCCCATGTCAATGTGTATAGATGATAAGTGATAAAATAAGCTACCAAGCATAGTGGAATGGCTATTGGGATTCACTCTCGAATGCCTACCAGTCGAGACACGAATATAAAATATTATGCAATGCACAAACAAATTGACAATTCGTGCCTCAATAAGTCAATTCAAAATTCTCAACCACCAATTTCTTTCCAAACCTTCCAGTCTCCATATAAAATTTTTTACCAATTCAAGCAATTTCAATCGAACTGAAACCTCCAATCTCCTCAGGCAAAAATAATACTACCAATAAACATATAGCACACAAGTCTATCCACCAATTGCTATCCACTAATTGAATTCTCAATACAATATAAGATTCTACACTAATCAAACAAAAACAATCTTAAAATAAAAGAGAAAATCAAAAAGTAAAAACTATCATGCTATCACACAAAAAGGTAGAATGAAGTTATCCTCGGCCTTAGCCAATGATTTATCCGTTGTCATAGATTTGATGGAGATCCAATTCACCAATTGTTTTCTAACCTAAGGTCCTTTAGTGTTTGCCTTCGCGCCTTTGGTCCCCAACAGCACTAAAACATGAATAGCTCCAAAGATGGTTGTACATTAACCTCTCGCATGAAAACTGGTGTCACGATTGATGTATAATTTTGGGAGTACTGGAGTCGATTTCCTCCTGAACCAAACTAAATATAGGCTACCAATACTTAGAGAACACTAAACTAACTTGAATTGAATTACAACTCAGTAAATTAAATCTAAGTAAAAGAGACTAAAAATGTGTTTGATGAAGAGGTTTGTGGAATTAATATACTATATATTAAAAGCAATTAAAACTAATTTGTAAATAGTTGAGGGAAAGTCTTGGATTCAATTGGTCTAATCACCCAATTTCTACAAATAATCAATGAGGTTTTATATCTCAAATCAAAGATATTTCCATGGATTTTTTATCCAGAAGGTTTTGACTATAGAATTTAGGAATTTATTATCAATTGGCCTTAGAATTGGTTTTCTATTGAAGACCCATAGGTTCATACTATCAATTTATGCAAACCTAATACTAATTCAAGGATTGTGCATTGAGGTTACCATACTGCTTGTATTTTCCAAACATGGTGCTAAAAATTGCTTGTTTATGCTCAGATTGTGGGGATTTAAACACCCAAGTGTAAATACGATGAAGTAGCAGTCAAAATAACCTAGTAAGAACGAGATTAATCCACAGGGAACGAAATTTTAAATTATGTGAAATATCACAGCTGCAGATAGTAGGTGCCAGAATGTACTCTAGGTAATGGGTTAAATACTGACTAAGCCATGCTAGATACAGAAGCGTCATAGACGGCTTAAGTTGGAACCTAAACCAACCGGTTTGCATTTCACCTCTTGCTAACGAGAGTTGGACAAAAGTTGCAAAAATAGTATCCAAAAGAAAAATATTTTGGTTTTGAGAGATTTGATGGTTGTTAAACAAAACTGAAAAAAGAAGCAGATTAAAAACAACATTGGATCCAATTAATCCGATCATGCGACTTTCTTGGGGCTGATCAATACAAATTTACCATCTGTTAATTGTTTAGCCCCCTTGAGCTTCATAAACCAACATATGAGAATATTCAATGATAACTAAATACTAAAATATTATGTTAAAATTATAAACCTTCACCATCGACTCATAAACATTAGATAATGCTTTGTCAGAGTATAAGTGTAATAAGCATAATTAAAGACACACGTTTTCAAAGGTTCTACCTAGATACTTATTAAATTATTATCGAAAATTCTCGCCATCGATTTGCATATACTAGCTGCTTTGTCAAGACAATAAGTATTATAAACATCATTAAAAGTCTTAAGTTTTCAAAAGGATCAAAATTTCAATTATCAAGAATATAAAAGCAATACATTCTATATTAAAATTAAGAGCCTTAGGACTCTACTAGAGGTTTGAATATAAAAACATACCAGACAGAGGACCCGCATAAATTATGTAAGCCTCTAAAAAGTGACAAGTAAACCAATATTTACTTTATTTTACACTACTCATATATTAATTACGATATTCCTAAACTTAAACTTGTTTATAAAACACAAAACCATTATGTGCATAAAATATATGTGCTCGTGCCTGTGTATGCAATATATCGAACGTGTGTAAAAATATTAAGTTTTCGAATAAATCTGGAATGGAAAGATAAATTTTAATTGATCATCCCAATACCGTCACGTGATTTTCACAATTGATTCTAAAAATAAAACTAGCTACTCATGATAATAAAAAAACATAATTTGAAAGAAAATGACTTCATAAATAAAAAGGGTTATTATAGTAGAATAACTATAGAGAAAATACTAAAATAAAAAATTAATTAACTAAAAAGCTGCTAACAAACTAACTAAAAATCTACTTTTGAAAATGAAACAACTAAATATGGAGTTTTCTGGTTTTGAACTTCCTCTCCGCTGGACTCCCTGAAGCTCCCCTCTTCCTCTCCATGACTCCCTTATTTATAGGAGATGAAAAGAAATTTTTTTATTTTTTAAAATTATTTATTTTTATTTTTTATTTTTTAATTACACCACTAACTTATATATATATATATATATATATATAATATTATACCTACTAATTTATATATATGTAATATATATCCACTTATATATATAAATATAATATAATACCCACTAATTTATATATATATAATAGTATATCCACTAATATATATATCTCCTAACACACACACACACATATATATATATATAGTGGGTGTATATTATATATATATTATGTATAATATACACCCACTAACACACACACACATATATATAATATACTACATCAAATAAACATTCGAATAAATATTTGCGTGCACGCTGACTTTATTGTACCTAATTTTAGCTTTAAATATATACAAGACACGAAAAATATAAAAAACTCATAATTATATTAAAAATGATAAATAATATATAAATAAATATTAACAATAGTTTACAATTAGAGACTCTGATTGTACTTTTAGAGTACACACAAACTTTGTCAAGAACCGAGGTTTTTTTAAAGATCTAAGACTCAATTGATAAGAACTTGAGAAATTAGAATTTAAGCTTTGAAGATCTCATTACCTCCATTAAAGACTTAAAGATCTTCAGTGATCTTTTCAATTGAACCCAAGAAATAGCTTAGCTACTCATTGCCATTGCAAAATACTAAAGAAATTGAAAAGGAATTAAATAATTCAAAGTAATTTGCATTGAAATAGCTATTACAAAGTACAAACCAAGTGTTTCTCTCTCTAAAACTATTACTACAAATCCTAAAAACTTTAAAAATAAGATGAGATCCCCAAATTTGGACAAAAAACGGTCTTAAATAGGCTGAAAAATAACAAAGCTACACGAACTTTTAGCTAGGAGTTCAAATGCCCTCAAACGCTAAAAACCAATCTTTGAAGTTTGCCGAGTGTTCACATGGTTCTAATGAGCGTGCACACGGCCATTCGAATGCTTGATGGCATTTGCACGGTTCACTGTTCGAATTGTCTAACGGCTGTTCGGACACCCATCTAAATGGTCTATTTGAAAAGATATCAAAAAGTTATATGAAAAGCACATATATTCTGAACCCCAGTAACATTTTTTATTTGAAAGGTATGCCCTTTCAAAATTTTAATTTTGTACGCTTCAACGGGTACAGCTTCAGCAGCTTATACTCTAACATCAAACTCATTCTCTCTTCATTTGAAATGCATCCGAAATCATCCAATTTAAGCTTAAAACCTATATAAAGCAAAAATAAACTTAGTTAATTCTAAAATCTAACTAAAGAAACATATAAACTCCTAAATTAAGACTAACGAAATACAAATTAAGATATTGTAATTATACTTTTTAAGTGCAATCATAGCTACGACCATTCTCCATTGAATTTCACTAGAAAAGTGGCCCATTTTTGCTAGTGGTATGTGTCACGATCCCGCATCGGATAAGAGTTAGGGGGTCTTGGGCCATATAAGAGGGGTAGGCAGCACCACCTAATAGCTTAAGTTTTTGGGTCAGATGACAAATGTACGATCTGTGACAAGTGATATCAGAGCAGCTAAACTCCTGATCCAATTTTACGTCAAACGCTTAGGTGGAGCAGGCAGGGTAATCCGACCCACGATAAGGGCGTCACGAATTCGAGTGGGGGAGTATGTCATGATCCCACATTGGATAGAAGGAGGGAGGTCTTGAGTCATATAAGGAAGGTAAGCAGTACCACTTAATAGCTTAAGCTTTTAGGTCAAATGGTAAGCGCCCAGCCCGTAACATATGTCATTGACGTTGCTTTCTCTTGATACTTTCTTTTTCGAATTGTCACTTCACTTTGTTGAGCAAACACTTACTCAAAAGGCCTATTGTTCATTTGCCTAATGTATCTCAAGTTATCAAGCAAAACTGTAAATTCCTAACTGGTGCAAATTTTTAATTGCATGTATTGAATATGAGGAACAATAGCTCTTTCGAAGGTTTTCTCTGGTAATTAACAGGCTAGTGATTTGGATGTAAATGATTAAATCTATCCCAAATGGATGCAACAAGCGAAGTAATTTCAAACCATATATGTGAAGGGTTGTTCCCCACTCAATAATTGTGTATATAGTTTTATCCATCACAATTCACTTAATTAATGCTAATTACAACATGATCAGATTCCATTGCTTACACCTCAGTTTCTTTGTTTGATATTCCAATCATTTTGGTATGGCTAAAGGAGACTGGGTTCCATACTTTGTAGTTTCTTGTATTTTTGTCAGCAGAAAAGAAAAATAGCATTTCTTTATTCTGGAATGATTATTTGTTCGAACGAGGTAGCTTATTTATACTGTTATTTTTCTTCATCCAGATTAGGGAGCTTTAACTTATTATTAATGTATTTAAATTTCTCACCAAACTTTTCAATTTTTAACCGGTTAGTTTTGTTTGGATTGTAAAAAACAAAAACTTAATATTAAGAAATTTGGAACAAAGAAGGGGCTTGCCTCCATCAGATGAGTTTCGAATAAGCATAGATATATACTGAATCTACCTACCCTAAATAACTTCAAATGCAGCACATGCATGCACACCCCACCCCCTCTTCTTGATTGAGAGAGAGGGAGAGAGAGAGAGAGAGAGAGATGAATATTGTTACCAACCGCAGCTGGTTTTTGTTGTAAGGACTGAATAATTATATTACCTCGGGGTGGGTGGCCATGAGCAGTATTTGTGAATGGATACAATAAATATATTATATACAGTTTGTTGACAATACAATATACGGTGAAGGAGATCTATATATGCTACAGGCCTGCCTCAGTACTTATAGATCTAGCAAATTCTATTAGTGCATGTTTGGTTGAGGGATAAAAGTGATGAATTGAATTAGTTAGCCCGTGAGTATTATAAAATTTATGTTTCTTAAAAAAAAATTGTATGGAATTAATTATCTCTCCGGACTATTAATCTCCCACAATAGGAGATAAATAATACTATAAGAGATGTAGTATTACTTCTCCTCTCCCTTAGAATAAACTCTAAAATGATATTTTTACTCTTATTTTATTATTATAATAAGTTGATATAATACTAAATAGCTATATTATAATTCAAAATTAATTTTTTTTAATGTGATATTTTAATGAAATAATATTTCTTATCTCTATCATAATTTTATCTTAATCAAACATAATATGAGTAATCCCTCATCACATCATGTGTTACTTATCACCTATCACTACTTTTCTAATTCTATAGTATTACTTATCCTTGATTTTCTTATCTCTCAACCAAACATGCCCTTATACATCACACGTCTTAGTAATTGCTTAAAATGTTTTTTATTTGGTCCACAGATCATAATAATTTGATTATGATAGCTTTCGAATTGACAATCTTTTTATTTCTTAGAAAAAGAAGAAAATATAATTTTTTAAAAAAAATTATCTTTAATAGTTTAATTGTATGGGGCCTCTTGACCCACGTATCATCTCTACATGTGTCCCGAATTAACTTATATCTTCCATGAAATTGTGACTTTATCTTTTCTATAAATTAATTTAAAACATAAAAACAAAAAAAAAAAGAGAACGTAAGTTTGAGATTCCACATCAGATGGTACGGGTTGTGCCCCCAATTTCAGGTGGGTGCACGTTGACGTAAGGAATCTGGAACTTACAATAATCCTTTTTCTTTCAGTTTCCCACTTCCCAGTGCCGATATATATACACTAGAAGATGTGCCACTTTGTGAGTGGTTAGTTGGAATAAGTAGAAGAGAAAAAATAGAAAATAATTAATAGGTAGTTATAAAATTTAAATTAATGTTTTACTTTTTTATTCTTTAAGTTAGATAAAGATATGTATAATATAAGTAATTTATGTGTTTTTTAAAAATTTTTTGGTCTATACTTAAAAGTGACACTTTTTTGAATTTGGAGCTTCACCAGCTTCACTAAATCCAAGGGTTTGCTTTATATATACTAGAATGGGTGCCCCCACTACGTGGGTGGTTAATTTGAGCAAGTGGGAGAGAACAAATAGGTGATGATTAGTGGGTGGTTACAAAACCTAAATTAGTTTTTTATTTTTTTACCCTTTGAGTTAAATAAAGATATGCATAATGTTAGTAATTTATGTGGTTTTTGAGGATGTTTTAGTCTGTACATAAAAGTGACATTTTTTTGAATTTGGAGCTTCACCAGTTTCACCAAACCCAAGGGTTTGCTTTATAATAGTATAGACTAGAATGGATGCCCCCACTACGTGGGTGGTTAATTTGGAGTAGTTAATTTGAGTAAGTGGGAGAGAACAAATAGGTGATGATTAGTGGGTGATTACAAAATTTAAATTAGTATTTTACTTTTTTACCGTTTGAATTAAATAAAGATATATACAATGTTAGTAATTTATGTGGTTTTTTAGGATGTTTTGGTCTGTACATAAAAGTGACATTTTTTTAAATTTGAAGCTTCACCAGCTTCACTAAACTCAAGGATTTGTTTTATAATTGTAAGTATAGATATATATATATATATATATATATAATATGTGCGTTACACTGCCACTTTGTGTTTTGTCTTCAGTATGTGCCTAATCTTAGATTTGGACAAATTTTTTTGTGTGCTTGGGAATGTACTTGCGGTTTTACCTAATAGAAACATTTGTAGTTATATATATGATCTATAATTAAGTAGATACAATAATATTCTCTCTCTTACCATGGTTGCTATCACCATGCTTCAAATGGAAGAGTTTAGAGAGTTGCTTTCAATTGTTGATAACATTTTCTTGATACCTGCAGGAGTTAAATTGGTGCAATGCTACTAATTGGTATAGTCTACATTTTATGCAAAAGACTACTAAAGAGTGCACATATATATGTAGAAAATTTTAAAATAGCTATATAATCCAGTTGAGAGTGAGGTTTGAAATAATATTGAACTGCTAAATATGTAAGCAGTACTGTAGTTACATCGAAGAATTTGGGCTCTTGACATAGCATGCATACACACACACACACACACACACACACACACACACACATATATATATATATATGTATGTATGTGCGTGTGTGTCTCTCTCTGCCTATCTTCTTCTGTTTTTCTGCATAATTGCTATACTCTTATGCTAAAGATATTCCAAAGATGAAACCCGCATGCATATTTGTGGCGTCTGACATGCGTATTTGGCCTGAAATCATTTTGCAATATGTAAAAAAAAGGGACTCCCAATGTTTTATAAGTATGAATAAGACACAAACATGTTGTACATTCATCCACAGGCCCTTGTGTCCACCCATTCTTTTAATAGATGACATGGTTGAAAGACCACCAGAAAAAAAAAAAAAAAAAGATCTGGTTGAAAGATCCATCTCCGAATTAAAGAGAGCACCGATCTATTTTAGCCAAAGGGAAAAAAAAAATTATGCTCAAGTTTGGTTAGGAGTACTTATATGTTGATTACTGCTTTGGAATCCCGTCAAAAAATTAGATTTTATTAAGTTACTAGTGTTATTCTTGTAGTCATGACTGTAAGGTCTCTACCAATAAATTTTGACATAACTATGCTTCTCAGTGGAAGGCTGATGAAGGTGACAATTATAATGTGTGTATTGAGGAGAACAATGATCAGAACGAATCTGCACTGGTGAGATGACAATGACAATGTTAATTGTAATGGTAAATATGATGATTATGAGTGAAATTTGTCTTCCTCTTATAATGCCATCAAATCAAGATTAGTGCCATGTATTTGGAGTCTAATCATTATCAGAATTTAGATCAATCAAGATTAGTGCTATTACCTTATAGCTATAATAGATATGCTTTTTCCATTTGCAATTGATTGAATGGTTAGAATTGAAGGATGAATTTGTTAAATGTTCATTATTATATATTCTTTTTGTAATGTTTGCGCCGCCTAGGTCAAGTGCAAATATGAAATATCTGGTTAGAAATCTAGGAAAGAAGGTTCAAGACTACTCTATGTAATTATATCACTAATATTTGGCATTCTTCTTGAAAGTGAGAGAATGAAAGAAAAACAAAGAAATGATTAAACAGCACAAGAAGATTAAGAACCGACTTTATTGATATTTGATACTCCTGAATACAAATACAAAGTAATCAACAGTACACATAGTTTTACATTTCGACAACACAAAGGTAATGAGAAGAGAAAACAAAAAAGAAATATTGAAATATCGGATGAAAAAAAAAACCAGCTAAAATGTTAGAAATATCGATGATACATTGAAACAAAATGGAAAACCAATGAAAAATATCAAAAATTGATGGACAAACAATGTATTATAGTACAAATATATAATTCTTAGAAAATTAGAAAAATCAAAATATCATGATTGGGATGTTGGCGTCAACAAAACGGAGGAAGTTAATCCCAGAGTTACAATTAAGGTTTCATTATCATTAAAACCTTAATTCTAAACAAATAGCATGAACAGTCACAGAGTTGCAAATTTAATCCCGCTCCTATTTCTATTATTGGCGTCAACAAAACGGAGGAAGTTAGTTTGCTTTGTTAATAATTCATTTTATAATTTTATTCCTTCTTTTTATATCTTCGATGGCAGTTAAAAAATATTTATTCTAGTCTTCTTCGGCTATAACAAAAGTAATAACTCCCAGTAATTAACTATCAGTGTTTTTTACTCCCTTTTCCTAGCGAAGTAACATGTTCACCTCATGATGTGTTATGACCTTATTTACACTTGCAATTCAAGAAGAAAGCACATATTTTAGAAAACATGGTATAAATTTCTGTGCATCACAATCCAAATAATAAAAAAAAATGTTATAACCTTGTTTACAATTCCAATTTAAGAAGAAATCACACAATTACTATTCATTTTGCATGGACATTCTTACTTTGGAAAAATATGGTTAAAAAGTTGTGCATATTCTAATCCAAATTGATTAAAAATTTCGACCGTTGGTTGGCGATTATTGGAGCCAATCTTTACTTTCTAAAGATGAAAATTTTGCTTTTTTCGTATTTTCTTTTTTTTTATTTTGTTAATTTTACAACTCACAAACTGCCTTGTTGTTTTCATAATGAGGCTTACTCTATAAGATCAAGTATTTAATATATTTATTTTCTTACTTTTACAATAAAGAATATGTATTAAATGTACAAAAGTCTGAGCTGTCACACGTTTAGTGAAAAATAATATGAAAAAAAGAATAACTTATTAATGCAATTAATAAGCCTTCTTTGTAATGTGACCGTTACATGAATGTGACAATTACACCCATGTGACAGGCGTTGCGATATTACCTTTTAGAGGTAATTTCTTGTTTGGTAAAATGGTATTATGGTAAATTCATAAATTCTCTCTTAAAATTCCAAGCCCCAGCTTTAGTTGGATGCCCCTAATAATTATACTTAAAAAGTACAAAACTTTCACGCACCCTTAGTCACTGAAGCCTTCCTTCAACTGAAGGCAGCCGATGTATCTATAAAAGTACCCACACAAACCCTTCTCTCACCAATCTCTCTCTCTCTCTCTCTCTCTCTCTCTCTCTCTCTCTCTCTCTCTCTCTATCTTCGCCGGAGAAGTCAGTCTGTACCAAGTTCTTTTTTCTTCTATCCCTTGTGTTTACCACTCTCCCAAGAACTATATAGGTTTGGATTTATCTTTAACATGATAGGATTTAAATTCATGTCATCGATTCTATATTTCTGTAAGTTTTATTTTCTCTAGCTTATTCTCTTTATAGTCTTCTGTTTCGATTTTCATCTACCCATCAGAGTTTAGGTTTTTCACTGGCCTTTTTTATTTTGGTCGTGATCCCATCGGAAAAATCTTACTCAAAAACCCAGAAACCATGATCCCTCTCTCTAAGAATTTCTGTGAGAACTATAGATTTCTGTGTAATTTTAAAGAAAAAATTGATAAAAAAAAATGGGTTGTTTGTTCTGCCGTTGTTTTGGAACTGTATACTGTTTTAGGGTTCCGCTGGGTCAATTTTGCTACCTTTTAACCACTAATAGGGTGTCATGGCAGCGAATGTTCATCGTGATGAATTGGAAGACTTACATATATATATAGATGACTAAATCTAAGGGTTATTCTATTATTTTCTTTTTAATTTTCTTCCTATCTTCTATTCTGAGGTTGTATCTCGATATCTCCTCAAAAGAAAGATTGAAGATTCCATCTTCGTATCATGCATGGATTGATCGAACAGTCATTGTTTGTGGCTGCGGCATCATCAAGATTCATCTGCAAATGCACGGTGGTACATATATAGTATCAGCCGGAGTTTGAAGGAGAGAATCTTGATGATGCTGCATCGGCAATCAATGACTATAAAACTCCAAAGAGCGATCCAGTTTTCCGGGTATTTGCATTTAAACAAGGTGAATTCCTTTCGACTATGGCTCTATTTTAATAATTTGGAGTGTATTTCATGTCCATGATTTTATGGATCATGAAATGATCCCGTGAAATCATCGGATTTCTTATCTCTCTGATAAATTCTATCTTCATCTTGCAGTGAATAAAACCAGCTGAGATGATGAAAGATAGAAATCACACAGATGATTGGAGTGATGACAGAGGTAAGGGGAACTAAGCCTCTCTGTTGTCCAGCTTTTGATTATATACACACACGTTTGCATACATGAAGGTGTATAGATACATGTATAGATTCATATGCCAAATTTTATAAGTTTTGTGTGGAGTTCTGGCTGTAAAGCCCAATATTTGAGTGAACTTAAGGGCTTTGTTTGACTGCATAATGAGGAACTCAGCACTGGTTGAATACTTTTATGTTTAGTACTCTTCCAAGTAATTTTTATTTTTTTTCTTGTAGAATTGGATCTTTGAAACTTGGGCTTCTGTAGGAACTTGAATGGGAATCATTGTAGGATGATGCCACATTGTCATAGCCATGGTTGAGTTGCCTAAGCACTTGGCCCCCATTTTCACAGTTTGATGGAACAATAACCCTAAGAGGCCCCTCTACTGTGTGTGAGTTTGTGGCTGTATTTGGGTTTCCATCAAAAAGCATTTGTTTTGAGGCTATTACTTTAGTACTTATTTAATTGAATCTGAAATTCAAGCAATGAGATAACATATATCCATAACTGTGCATATATATATACACATTTTTATTATTCATATAAAGTTTTGATTGTAAGATCTGGCTATGTATATATCTCCCCCTCCCCCTCTCCCCCTCTGTGTGTGTGTATGTGTGTGTTTTATACTGATATCTACTGAATCCAGAAGAGTTTTTAATAGGCTGCATCATTTCCCCCTTTCTTCGTTTCTTCTACACAATCCTCTCATTATTAACATTTCTCGGTGCTTGTAAAACAGTTAACAAAGAAAAATAAAATAGTTCCTTACAAGAATGTAAACCCTTTACTTGTCAGACATTCTGCTGTTATTTTCTCGGTAATTATATTCAAACGGGCAATATCCTTCTGTTTATGTTTTTGAGTCCTATTAAGAGACCTCTCAGCATAAATTTCATGTGTAAAGAATTAAAGACAATACATATGTACGTGTGCTGAAAGTTTCACGATAGAATATATTAGGGCTAGGTTTTGAAGCTACTTTGAAGGGAAATTTCTATCTGAACTTTTTTACTATAATTCCTAAGATCAACATTTGCTTTGCTCTTCTTCAAAGAGATGCAGAAGAGTCAGCGTTTCTAGCATTTTCCATATGGAAAGGGACATCTATGGAGAAGTTCATCGCTGGCTTGTTTGCATGTTTGAGTTAGAAGGGACTGTAACTTTTTGTCTTTTCTTTTCTTCATTTTCCTTTTTTTTTTTTCCCGGATTGAGGGAAAAAAAAAACTCGTGATTGTGATTGTGATTGTGACACACTTTTCTCTATTTATGAGTCAAGGAAGTGAAGGAGCATCTGAAGCTATGAAGCTTGGCGACAAAAGCTGTAATTTCATTGGACAAACCTAAAGAATCGTGATGAATATTTTTGGACGGTCCAATAAGGACATGGAGAGAGAGAGAAAGAGAGAGAGAGAGAGAGATATACCGGAGATACCGATGTTTGCATGTACGAAGTGATGATACCAAATCAATTTTATTTTGAAAAAAATCCACATAAGTTTCATTTTCTTTTAGGTATAAGTTTCATTCATGTGAACCTTTCAATGTCTAATCCCAACTACTTGTCATAACCCTCGTCTCGATACTACTCTTTGAATTCTTGGGGTTAGAGGTTTATTTGGGTTCGAGAAATGATATTACCAATGATATTCTCAAATTCTCAAAATATAAAACTTGGTAAGAGTTGATAATTTAGCCCTGCTAAGTGTGGTTTACTAGAAAACTGTAGGAAGGGGGGAACAAAAGGCGAAGAATGGCATCAAAAGCACCAACTTTCTTCTCATTTTTTAAATTTTACTTTAACTACCAGATCTCATGTTATTACAGTACATAATTATTTTAGTGTATTGAAGATAACACATTTTCATATCCTCATGAACTATTGGGCGGTGCCCAATACTCCATTTATTTGCCAGGAAGACTACGAGAATGGAAAAGTTATCTGTTCGGTTTTATGTTTAAAGTTCAATCTTGCTATTAACAGAAATCAACCTAATAATTTCCTAATAAAAAAGATATAGAAAGAAACAAAGGCCACCAACTCTTAACTCTCCCTTTCCTCTTGCAAGTAAATGTTTAAGATAGCCTGAGGCCAACTAAGCATGAAATGCATGCAGCCTGAAATATAAAGTGGGTAACCTTGCAACTAAAGAAAGAAATTACATGAAAATCTTTTCTGCTTAAACTTGTGCCATTGCGAAATCTTGATTGAGTAAGGAAGTTTATTCCAGTATTGACAATTCTTAGATTGACCTCGCTAGTTAAGAATATGGTTGGCTAGTATATCCAACCATTTTCTTTAATTTTTTGGTCACGAGGGAGCATAAACATGTGATGGTTGTAACATATTATGTATTTCTTAGATATCACGTTATATAACTTAAGATAAGTCTATTATCTTTCTGACCATTCATCAGGTTTCGCATTCACTGAAAGGTCTTTGTTTCAAAGCACCGAGGAGGGAGGTCATAGTGTAAAATCACTATCTTGAATGATTTAATGTTGAGGTTCCAAGAAGAGGAGAAAGTGAGTTAGTTCCAGTTGGTAAACTTGAGAAACACTGAGTAAACTTGGGAAACTCTGAGGAATTGAAAGGAGTTACAGTGACAGAATTTTTAGCATTTAGTTACATATTAAACACAAAGATGATTGTCTACAAAATTAGTTCACACAAAATAAAATAAGAAAACTGACTTCACATGCCACATATAATCTCCCCTCTTCTCCTCTCACAGCCAAGACCAGTCTATTTTATGCATAGCCAAATTGTGGTTGGCATATTAGTACCTCTCATTAAGTGATAGTATGTACTATTTCCATAATTGATGGTGATATATGCATCTCAGTTTCCAATCAAGCTTTGTTTTTTCCTCTTATATTTACCCTTAATATCAAAATTTAGGACAGAAAATTCCTGGTCCCCCAATAAATTGCCCTTAGCTACTGCTGGCAAATGTATGCCTAGCTAAAGAACTTTGTACAAACCTCAACAGGTCTTGGGTACAAAGCTGGGTTGGCACTGCACGGTTATGTCCAGAAGACTACCCGATTCCCTCCGTAACAGCAAAATAATGCATGCATTTGTCACCGTAGTGGCCCCCTTTATAAAAAGTTCATGGTCCCAGATTAGATATACTATTCATGGGTTCGGCATGAAAATGCATAAATATCATTTTAAGGTTGTACCATGAGATGTTTGATGCATCCCAGTAATAAGTTTTGAATAGCATATACCTAAAAAAAACCAAAACTGAATGATCACAAGCATCAAAATTGTACACATTATTTGGGACCGCATTTATAATGTTAGACAGGCATAGAAACCTGGATCACCCATAGATTTTGAGCCACGAAGCATCTATTTTATCGGAGGTAGCGTCACTGCTTTTTTGGATTTTGGTTTTGGGTACTACTTCCAGCTATAATTTTCCACTTTGTAATCTTTGGCAGACATAGATTGAGTCTGATGTTTTTCTGATACAACATGGGGTTGGGTTAATTATTTTTGTCTACATTGAGGAAATGGAATTGAGTTAAAGACGTGACAATTGAGTGATAAAAAAGCAGATTACAAGATATCCAGCTTTTTATTAGACACAGATAGGGAGTTACGACAAACTTCACTCAACTGTAAACACCCTTTAGCTATGAACTATGTATCAGGGTTCGTAGCCGTAAATAGACACTAAACATCACCCTAATTCTTTAGATGAATATTGATACATAGCCAGTGCAATGCTTAGAACATCTCTGTTTGGATGTGGATTACAAAAGCAACAAGAAAAAGCAAAGAAAACAAGAAATCAAGGCCTTATATGACCGCAAGATCTCAGAAACCCTAATCCACATTTCTATTTACGACCGAGCACTTGACTCGGTTGACTGTGCCGATGCCAAACAAGTTGAATAAGTTGGCTGTCGATCCATGAGGCAAGCTTCACATTTTGGCAGCCTTAATATTTGACCAATTAACTTCATGTAAATCATATCCTGGGCAGTGTGATCTCATTCAAATTAAGCTGCAATTATGCAGTAGATGATCCATATATGTGCTTTGAACTTTGAAGGGACAATGTACTGTTTGATAAACATAGGACAATATGCATTTAGAAATTTTAGAATATAAAGGAACTATGCTTTTGTATAATGACTACCTTGTGATTAACCTATTACGGTACTTCTCACACAGTATGTATTAAAATACTTATACTTTATCATGTTTAATTAGAAGGAGATAAGAAAACAAAAAATAAAAAACTAAGGCCCATTATTTTGGTTAAAAAAAATGGTAAGAAATCACCCAATATGTTTGAACTGGAGAGCCCAATAAGTTAGGGCTGCTACAGTCACGCCCAAGCAGTTAACTACATTGGTCGCCCCCTACTTTTTTTTCCCCAACAAAAAAAACAACTTCTCTCTCTCGCTCTGTGGATATGTGTTTTCTGAGTAAGTCTGGCAACTTGGAATACTCCTTCCCTGTCATGACCACTATATGTATGTTTGTATGCATATTTATTTGTGCATTTCAAATCGCCATTCTCATTCAGATCAATTATGGGATATTGAACCAGCCATCCATGTATTGGACGATTTATATGCCATTTGGACTGAAGTTTTCATCTCAACACAGTTGGCCACTCTTCATCACTTTAATGAGCTTTGTTACGCTGTGTAGATACGCTACCCTTCTTTGGCATGACACTAAGTCTAGTGTGAAGTTAATTTATTAATAAACTTGGCTTTTCGTTTAATTACAAAGGGGGAAAAAAACGAGTTAAAACTCCAAGTTGAAATATGGATGATATAAATCTAATTTGACCAAAATTAAAGGAGGATTAGAGGTCATTCCTATTGAGGCTTGGAATTTAGCTTTACTGGCAAAATGGTGGTGGAGGTATGCTAGAGAGAGGGGAGCTTTATGGAGAAAAGTAGTATGTCAGAATTATAGATATCAAGAAGAAAAATGGTTTCCTGAGAATAATGGTTTGAAATCTCACTCAAGGATTTGGTCAGATATCATGAAGGTAGGCATGGATGAGACGGTGTTTTCAAATAACATTGAAATAAAGGTAAGGGATGGAAAGATTACCAGTTTTTGGAAGGATAAATGGAGAGGTGAGAGACCTCTTTGTGAAGTTTTCACCAGATTGTATGAGCTATCAGATCAAAAACTTGCTTTCATTGCTGAATTAAAGCATAACAAAGGACATTAGAACATAAAATACAGGGGCAGCTAAGAGCTTGGGAGGAAGAGGATCGTAGCAAACTTTCCAACATGGTGGAGCAGGTTACTACTGGAGAACAAAAGGAAGACAAGCTTCTATGGAAACTGGAAAAAGATGGCATATTTTCAATAAAATCTTGTTGCAAGAACATAATTGATCAAAACAGTTTGGAACCATCTATGCTGAATGTGATATGAAAATACAATGCTCCTATCAAAATCCAAATATTTGGTTGGCTTGCTTTACAGGATAGAATCAAGACAAAGGTGATGCTAAGCAAAAGGAAATGTTTGCTTCAAGGTAATGGTTTGAATGTCCTTTGTGTAATCAGGCTGATGAAGATACTAATCATTTGCTGCTCAAATGCTCTGTATCATGAAAAATATGGTGTGATATCATCAGATGGTGGGGTTGGAATGCATTAGTTCGAATTCTTTGTTCTCCCATTTGCTATGGTGGAGAGATAATGATTTTAAGCATATTGGAAAAAAGCTATGGGAAGCCTTGTTTCTAGCAGTTATATGGCATATATGGAAGGCTAGGACTGACATTGTTTTTAATCAAGGAGTCATCATATGGGAAGAGGCTCTGGAAAACATAAAGATTCAATCAGTGTTATGGGTTAAAGCTGAAAATTCAGGGGTAAAATTTTCTGTCAATAATGCTATTTATTCACTTCAAGGGGTAAGGGAGATGATGTGCTAGTTTTTATTTCTTTTTTAATAGGGTGATCTGTTAGTGCAGTAGTGTAATGTTATGTTAATGTTGGTGTCTCACCAACAGTTGATGGTTGTTGGGTAAGGACCATTTTGGTGAGGCTTTTGCAGTTCTGGAGATTTCCTCTACTGCATAGCCTAGCCCTTGATGTATGCCTTTTGCATTACTATATTCTTTTCACTTGTCAAAAATAAAAATAAAAAATCTAATCTGACCAGTGATTTAAACTTGCATATTGTGATAGTCAATGTAGAGTTATCCAACCGATGAGCAAGCCATCAGTTATTTACCAATTTATTTAACCTTTTTTTTGTTTGCCTTCACTACTTTTTTTCATCCAAAATTCAGGTTCTACTTTTTTTTATAGGCTTTTAGAATACTTTTGAAAATTTAAAAAAAAAATTAATACAAAAGAAATAATAATTAAATTGACCATCCAAATAATAGAGCATTTAAAACTTTTCTTTGGTCCCCACTTAAATAGAGGTTGGTCAAGCTCGAAGATTAGCACTATAAATAGAGGTTGGTCAAGCTCGAAGTCTAGGCATTGATCAGCTCAAATTAATTTTTCGGGTAAGCTTAACTTGAGTTTGGGTAGAGAGATAAGTGTAATTGAAAACTAAGCTCAAATTAATTATTCAGCTCAGCTGGAGCTAAGCCTACTCGCCTTGAGATAACCACGAATGATAACTTGTTAATTTACTTCATATATATCATATTAAATCATAATCCAACAGAAATGTCTTATATGGACAAATTTTCTTTGCAATTATAAAAATTTATAAGTTATGGCTTTTGGCTAAAGCATTTCCTTTACAACAAACAGTGAGGTGTTGGGTTCAAACCTTGGGCCGCCTAAGGGAGTTTTAATTTAATTGTTTATTAAAGTAATTAATACTATTTTCAGAAATAAATTGGTAACCTTCTGATACACGCAATTAATTGATAATCATGTGCATCAATTAACCTAAGTGTGCAATGCCATTAAACACGTAAGCTTACCTTTAGCTATTGGGCCACCCATTTGGGTTAAACCAATATTCAACTACATGCTCGATCAAAAAAGAAAGAAAATATGTAACTACATGCAATAAACAAGGGATGGGCTTCAGGAGGTTCATATGGGCTTAATCTTGGTCTTTGGTTTTAAGTTGGATATGAACATGAGGTTAATATGGGTTTCAGGAGGCCTTTCAGGTCCATATACATTTTTATTTTTCCTCTATATTGTTTTCATGTGGCCACAACCATCACAAGTTTTATGCTCCTATAAACAAATCATTTTGAGGGTTTTGGCAAGCCTTTATGTTATGTTTACAACTCAGATTTATCAAAAAGAAAGAAAAAAATATTAGAGGAAAAATAGAAGAAGATGGGGAAATCTAGATTCTTACTTATTATTCCAAATGAGATATTCTAAATCCTTACTTTTGTCTCAAATGATATATTCCAAATCCTTAATTATTTATTCTTCTTATATTCTTTTACCTTTAACTTTCTCTAACAACCAAAATATAATTTCATATTCATTTCTCTTTCATTTTTTCTCACCAAATTCTTAATCTAAACACAACGTTAAGAACTTTTTTGCTACAGGGTGTTTATTTTTAGGCTGGCTATTTCCTCGAGCCTGTGCATGGCTACCTTACACACGAACCAAGTAATTAAATATTTCATACATTACATGGATAATAGCTAACTGCAAAAGGCATGAAGATAGATCAAATTTAAGATCTCATGCTGAGGATGAAGACTAGTGGACCACTTAATCATTTTACAAACTAACAATGACATAAATAGGAATGTGGAAGTATATACCACAGAAAATGGGAATTATGTGTAAACTTGAACACAAAAGGAAGAAAGGAAGAGAAGCCAATGTTCTAATAAATACAGAGCAATCAACCCTAAGTTGTTGAAGTTACCTTAACTTCTTTAGCCCGGTGCTTGATGATACTCCGAAAGTGTAATTACAATCCCTTAATTAATGGATTGTTAGCTCTATTATAGGTTGTATATTGCTTTAATAGTCTATTTTATCCCTAAACTACTTTCTTAAACCTTATGCAGGATATAGAGTTCAAAAAGATTGAAACGAGCAAAATTGGTAAGAAGCATTCGAATGGGATGCCAATACGTGCAAACAGCCACTTAGATACCAGTCAAACCGTTCGAACGGTCCTAGCATTTGAACGGTCATGCGAACGCTCAAGGAGATGTTGAGACCATGTTTTGTCATTCGATTTAGGTTCAATAGTTGGGGCAAAATTTAGATAGCATGTTTTGTCGTTCGATAGCCATTCGATGGCGTGTGAACAACCGTTAGAATGACCAACACCTGATGATGCTCTATTTTTCTTTACAGCTGTATAAGATAGTTTGGCCGAATTTGGAAATAGTTTTTCAATTAGTTAGATATTGTATTAGGTTTAGCTTTATGTTGAAAGCATTGTAGAGAGAGAAAGTAGAGATTTCAAGAATTGAAAGATTTTAAAGATAAAACAATAAAAACTCAATTACCTCCGTAAATATTCTAAGATCTTCAAATGATCTTCACAATTGGCTCCAAGAATAAAACTAGCTACTCATATTTAAAAGACTTGGCTTTAAAGAAAATGACTTCATAAATAAAAGGATTTATTACTGCAGAAATAACAATAAAGAAAATAATAAAACAAAAAATTAACATATTGAAAAACACTAACAAATTAACTGGAAGGAACTCTCTACAACTGCTCACTTCCTCTTTGCTTTCTTTGTAATTCCCTCCATGTCTGCCCCCCTTTCCTCTTCGCTCTCTCTCTCTTTTTATAGCCGATGAGAATTTTTTTTATTATTTTTTTCCTTCTTTTTTACTTTTCTTCTTCCTCTTGTCGGTTGTCGACCGCCCCTGTGGTCCTTGTCAATCGCCTCACCAGCACATACACCACACACAAATAATACACATATATATAACCTACACAATACATATATATATATATATATATATTATAATAAGATATAATATAATATATAAAGTAAAAGATCTTTTATAATATATAAAAAGTAAATAATATTTTTAAAAAAAATATATATATAATATAATATAATATACACACCCACTCATATAAATAATATACATCACCTTGCTTTATTTTACTTGGTTTTATCTTCAAATCTACTCAAGGCGTGTAAAATATGAAAAATACTAAATTAATAAATAAATAACACAAAAATAATAACTAACATTAGTCGGTAATTAGGAACTCCAATTATACTCTTTTAAAGTGTAATTACACCCCCAAACTAAACTTTGCTAGTCCCTAGCAAAACAAATAAACATATTTAAAAAAATAAAAAGATATGTTCCACTTTCGTAAAAACAACGAGTACAGTTAGTATATGCACTAAGCCTTTTGTAAGTGGAATTTCTGGGAAGGCCTGGTGATTACAATATAAAAGTGTAATCATATGCCTTTAATTCACACATTGTTAGACGTAGATTAGTGTTAATTTTTTTATTTTAGTTAGATATTTGTTTAATTTTATTTTGTGTGTGTTTTGTAGGTTATAGGAGTTAATAAAGGCAAATAGATGCAAAGAATGATCAAAGCGAGTACAAAACGAGCAAACCGGTAAAGAGAAGTCCAACCCGTCTCGGTATTTTGGCCACAACTTTTCAGTTCGATATCCGATTGAGCTTATTTTTATGGCATTGGAAAGAAGACTTCAAGATTTACAACTTGTCGTCTAATGTGTATTGGCTAAATCGGCCTCTAAGGTAGTCAAAATCGAGCTGGAAGGTTGCTAGGCCAAATCAGTGAATAGTGTCTGTCCGAACGGTGCGTCTGAACGGTCACTGTTCATCGGACGGGTACTGTTCACTCTTTCGAATGGTGCGTTCAAACGCAATTCAGATGGCCGTCAGACGGTGCGTTCGGACAATTACTATTCATCCAGAGTGCATTTTTTGAATCCGAAGCTGCGTTTTTATGATTTTTTGTGTAGTTAGGGTGAGTTTGAGACAGAGGGGCGGCGGGAGAAGCTCCAAGAAAGTTAGTTTTTCTATTTTTCTTCATTTTTAGCTTAGATTTAGCTTTGTAATTGTAGTATAGGTATAAAACTTGTAGTTTTCTTCCATTGTATTGTATTTTATTTCACTTTCTTGCACTTTATTGCATTTTCTTTATAACTAAACATCTTTAATAATCAAGTAAATTTTAGATTAAAGTCTCTACATGCTTTCCTTACATTCTTACATATTTTTTATAATGTATTCAAGTAGCTAGAATTTATATTGAGTTTAAATGTGAAAATCACCCAAATAATCCAAGGAATTCAATTGGAGGTATCTCATGGATTAATTGCCATATTTTTTTAGAATTCGAATTTCTAGTAATTAGGTGTGAAATTTTAGAAAACTTAGATTATTGACTAAGTTTGGAGATTTTCATCACCCAAATCAATTGTATTAATTTAGGACTCTTGACTAGAAAAATACTCCACAATTGGTAGAAATTCATTCCCAACAATTGATTGAAGATGTCTTAGAAAACCTAGGTTATTGACTATGTTTGACTAATCAATGCACAAACCACAAATTTGGTATTGACTAAGTTGAATCGATAGTATTAACATTTGATTCCCCATTGAACAGTATCTAATTTCAATTGCTTGAGAATTATCGGTTTTCAAAGTTATATCTTTCAATTCAAACACGCTTAAATGTTGTGTTTGATTTGAGTTATAAACCCCATTGGAAACTTTGGATGAAATTGAGTGATTGGATCATTTGAGCCTAATTCCCTTTTAATTGCTTTAATTATATTTTCACTTGGCTTTACTTTAATTGTCTAGTGTTAATTGCTTTAATTTCCATTGCATTAAATTAGTAATTCAAAACCATCGTAAAAAACCTAAACATTTTCGGTCTTTTTATTTACCTTTTTATTTTAGATCCAATTCCCCTCTTTAATTGCAATTCGATCCTAGGTTAGGTTAGTGTGAGTTGAGTGTTAGAGCCTATATTGGGCTAAGTCTCTTGGGAGAGAACGATACCGAATCTTCTGGTTTATACTTCTTCGCGACCCCTGTACTGTTGTGGGGTACTAACTCCATTTTGTAGTTTTCGGAGTGAGTCACCTGGCCAATCACTCGAACCACTGTTGATGAGTCTCCAACCTGCTGTAGAAAAACAAAAGAGTCAGAATGGATCAACCCGCTTGGGCCGATCACACTCCAACAGTCAAGTTAGTTATCTTCTTCTAGGATGGAATGGAATTCACAAGTGTATATGGCTTAGTAAGAATCATCATACCTTGCTCTCTCTCTCTCTCTCTCAGCTCTAGTATTTATATTGTGATGCTCTCTGTAGAGCCTACCCAACACTTATGACTCTCTGCTCGAGTCTATGCTGGCTAGAATCGGCTGATCGGACACCATTTCTCCTGTATCACTTCACTAGAGCTTGACTGACCCGACGTGAGCGTCGTCGGTTCTACGCAACGCCTTCCCTGCATTCAATGCGAGTCTATTATCCATTTAATGTTCTGTCACCTTATATGATTACACCCCTAAACTGGGCTAAAGGGGGCTCTAATTTGGGCGCACAAACTAACTCAAGCTAGTGGCGCCAGGCTCAACCGTGGGCTTCCCCAGGCCCAGCTCAGCAGTGCCAATTGATATGGACCTGCCCAACTATTTTGGGCTCGTATTTATTCGACCCAAAATTGCCCTCTAGCCCTAGTGCCCTGATTGTAGAGGTCTAGGGCTAACCTCTCGCAATGGCTCGGTGACGTCAACAGTCAGGCACTCTTTAATGGGACGTGACTACTGGGCTACCCCAAGTCTGCTGTCGCCGTGCTATCACTCTTTTCGCATACTAGAGGGGTGTATCCATTATTTGAAAGCAGAACTTTCCCACGCTTTGCATCCACCTTTGTCAAAGACTGTCATTCTGTAAGTCTTCCCTTTCTTTGCATTCCTTCTTCATTTTTCTCACTTTGAACCCTAGAACCCCTTGGTTACCATGGGCACCAGACTTAGGGGAATGCTTAGCCATTCTGATTCCATAACTTCTTTCAAACAGCGGTACAATTTTTCGGCAGGGGTAGATATAGGTTTGGTAGGGCCGACCGATGATGGTTGGAAGGCGACTGAAGAGGGGACTCTGTTTCCTTTTGTTGCAATAGTAGAGGGTGGCCTTAGGTTTCCCGTTCATCCCTTCTTTACTCAAATCCTTAGCCATTACGAAATCACCCTAATCCAATTGTTGTCGAACGGTTACAGAATTGTAATAGGGATCACTAAATTGAACCGCCGTCTGGGCCTAAACCTGGGTCTTCAAGAATTCAGTTGTTGTTATGCCACCGTGGAGGTGGACGGCGGCAATAAAACGGAGCGGTACAAGTATTACTTTAAGGCCAAGCATGGGTCGAGGGAACTGGTCCAATTCCTTCCCAGTTCGGGGAAGAGAATTGACGATGTCATAGTGAAAGTAAAGGGGCCATGGGAATTCAGTGATATCCGCATAGAACTGGCGCCAGAGATAAGGTGCTCCAAGGCACCGAAGAGAATAGGTCTACCCTCCTCTTCGCTTCTTGATGTAATTTTTTCTCTCTTTTGATTTTTCCTTGGCTCGTTGTTTATCTTTGCGCTTCCGTGTTTCCTAGCTAGTTTTAAACCCCGGGATAAGGAGACCGAATACCTCGGCGTCGATCTTGCTGCCTTGGAACGTGTCTGGGCATACAAAGGCGAGAATCAGCTGCAAGGGATAAGCCGAGGTGTTCGGTTAGGCAGGTCCATATCTTGGTACAGCCCTACATGCAAAGCCTCATATTCTGAATCTTTGTTATAGTGAACTTCAGTTTAATGACCTACCCCAACGCCGTAGCATTTGATAATTATCCCTAATTTGCCCCCTGATTATTGGATGCTTTGTCAACGAACGGCGTCCACTTGATCATTCTTCTGCCGAACTCATTTGCCTGTAGAAGTTCAAAAAATTCTGCAATAAAGTTAGTTAATACCTGGCATCTAACTGTCGCTGAGGGTCGAACTAGGCATTAAATTGGCCAGGTCTGACCGCATGCTCCAAAACTGTGGGGTACAGCAAGAGCTCTTCAACTCCTTGGGGCATATACCATAAGGAAGCATTGCTTGGTAACAACTTGGTCCTTTCTTATCTCTTGGACTCCCTCTGTGGAGGGGAATCGAATCAGTTGGTGGTAGGTGGAGGGGATGGCTTTCATGAAGTGTAACCATGTTCGGCCCATAATTGCATTATACGAGGAGGGTATGTCGACCACCAAGAATTCTGTTTGTAGGGTAATCTCGCCAGCAGTCACAGGGATGATTACTTTCCCAAGTGGCCAAACTAGGTCGAAGCTGAACCCAATCAACGGGTTGAAAGAGGGCTGAGGTCGACATCCTTTAACTCTAGCTTCTTAAACAGGTCTTAGTACATGATCTCAAAGGAGCTTTCTTGGTCAATTAGTAGCCTCTTCACGTCACATCCTATGATTCGTAGAGTAACGACCAACGCGTCATTATGCGGAGTTTGAACTCCCACAAGATCTTCCTTTGTAAAGGTTATGGCCGCGCTGTTCCTGCCGACCTTGACTTTCTTGGGAAAGGGGCTTATCTGCATGACCTCCCGTAGGTGCACGACTTTTCGAATATGTGCACGATACTTGTTCCAGTTGGTGGCCTCTGACTCTACCAATCTATGCAACACGTTGATCACCTGGATTAGTTCGACTTGGTCCTCTTTCGGGGGGGGGGGCTCCAGCTTTGGCTGCTCGACCTCCTGCTTTGTTTTTTCCTTATTAATATACTGGTCAAGATGGTCAGCCTTCGCCAAATCCTCAAGGTGATTTTTCAGATGTCGGCAATTTACTGTTTGGTGCCCCCTTTCTTTATGATAGGAGCAAAACTTTCCTTGGTCTCGAGCTATAAGGTCTCCTCCCAACTTCGGGAGCCATTTGAAGGACGGTTTGTCGCGAATTTGGGACAAAATCTTATAAATGGGGTCTTTGAAGACAGTATAAACCCCATTACTTGCCTTATTGCTCCGGCCGTTGTTGTCATCCCGCTGAAACCTCTTCGTGTCATGCCCATTCTTCTTTTCGGTGATAGTGCCGACCTTCTTAGGAGCGGGCTGTGGTAGATCCTCCTCCAACCTCGCGTATCGCTCAATTCTTGACATCAGTTCGTGAACTGTGAAGGCTGGTTTCTTCATTAAAGACTGTCGCAGGCGGTGCTATCTAGGCAGACCGATTTTGAACTGAGTCACAACCAACTGCTCGCTGCATTCATCAATCTCGTTGTAGGCCGCCCAGTAGCATTGCACATACGTCTGTAATCCTTCTCCATCGTCCTTCCGTAGGGTGAGTAAGAAGTTCACCTCTCCTAGGTTGCTTGCTGTTGGCTATGAAGCGAGCAACGAACAGTTTAGCAAGTTATCTTCAATTTGATACCGACTTGGCAGGCAATTTGTCAAACCATCATAAGGCCACTTCGCCCAAACTGGATGAGAACACTCGACACATCAAGGACTGATCCCCACTTCAGAGTGCCATCATTTGCTTGTAGTAGCGAATGTGACTGATTGGGTCAGTTTTTCCGTCGTATGGTGTAAATTTTGGGGCAAGAAGTTTCTCGGGGGCTGTCGGCTTTCGATCTCCTTCGTGAAAGGTGTGGATGCTATCTGATCCAAGGTTCTGCTGACCATGTCCTGAGTAGTGTGCGCTTTAGGGAGCTGCTCTTTGTTATCAAGTTTTTTGTTCAGCCATCTCTCCCCCTCCTTCTGATACCGACCGGTTCCAGGCCGTTCCCCGTTTTGAGGTGTTCGGCTCCTCCTGTGGTGTCGATCTCCTTGTCTTTCACTATTGCGGCCAGTGCTGGAGGCATGGCTCCTGACAATGCGCACAGGCGTTGGGCTCCTGCTTTTGGGATCATGATTCCTCCTTTCATCGCGGCGGGCCAGTGACCTCCTCCTGGCTATGTTATCCCTCCTGGACATTACGTCCCTCATTGCTCTAAGCTAAGAAGTAAGCCTGGCAATTTGATCGCCGTGTCGCCGTAGCTCCTTTCTATAGCATGAAGTGAATGGTCACTGCGCACACGGTCACTGGAAAGTGAAGGGCCCAGGTCCCGATGATGATTTCTACGGAGGTTTGGCGCCCTAGGGTAGTATGGGTCCTTTCGTAACTCGTCTTGCGTTCTTCGAGGGCTGCCAGTGGGAGACTTGGTCTCCAACCTCCTCGTTCGTCCCCTGCTGATTCTTTCCGGGGTGGTTTGGAGGCCAGACGAGTAGGTGTTATCATTGTTAGAGGGAATTTCGTTCCTTCTTCTGGCGGCACGGGCTCTTTTTCTCTTTAAGAGGCTGGTACTCATGTTTTACTTGGACCTTCCCATAGACGGCGCCAATTGTAAGTGGGATTTCTGGAAAGGCCTAGTCGATCACTCAAATCACTATTGATGAGTCTCCAACTTGTTGTAAAGAAATAGAAGAGTCAGAATGTATCGACTTGCTTGGGCCGATCACACTCTGACGGTCAAATTAGTTATCTTCTTCTAGAATGGAATGGAATTCACAAGTGTATATGGCTTAGTAAGAATCATCATACCTTGCTCTCTCTCAGCTCTGGTATTTAATTATGGTGCTCTCTGTAGAGCCTACCCGACACTCATGACTCCTACTCAGGTCTATGCTTGCTAGAACCGGCTAATCGGATACCATTTCTCCTGTATCGCTTTGTTAGAGCTTGACTGACCCGATGTGAGTGTCGTCGGTTCTGCGCAACGCCTCCCCTGCATTCAATGCGGATCTGTTCTCCATTTAATGCTCTGTCACCTTGTATGATTACACCCCTAAGCTGGGCTAGAGGGGGCTCTAATTTGGGCGCACAAACTGACCCGGGCCGGTGGCACCAAGCTTAACCATGGGCTGCCCCTGGCCCAGCTCAGCAGTGCCAATTGATATGGACCTGCCCAATCATTTTGGGCCCGTATTTATTCGACCCACACCTTTAAACCCCTAAGTTACCCCTAGTGGACAAGTATAGTCTCGTGAAGGTTGTTGAGTCAATGCTTTGATTTTGATGATAACAAAACATGGTTAAATGATCTAATAATTCTACTTAGTGTGCAGATGAATTATTAATTAGATCTTGACTTGAAGCTTATCATAATAGAGGATTTATGATGAAAAGCATGATGAAGTGATGTATTCTACAAAGGTGATATTATGAGAAGAAGAAATCTCAAGTTGATGAAAATCCTAGATTGAAGATTGATAAGCATGAAAGAATAGCATATTCTACAATGGTGATTTTATAAGGGAATGAAGATGATGGATATCAAAGAAGAAGAATGAAAATGATCAAAGTCTTGATTTAAAAGATTGAAGACTTTGAGTACTTGAAGATATCTTGCAAGAATGGAAAAAGAAGAGACCAACTCAAAAACATAAAAGCTTTCTTGATAGATGTAAAGATGTCTTGAAGACATGGAAGGAATCACAAGATTTGGAAAGCTTTCTTGAGATGTTGAAGTCCATGGAGAAGCCATGTTGATTGAAGAAATGAAGATTCTAAGTCATGGAAGCTCTCTTGAAGATATTGAAGAAGACTTGAATCAATGGATGAAGCTATGATAATGGAAGAGCTCTACAAGTGATGAAAATGAAGAAAACTCACCTTAAATGGATTGAAGATGTTCTTGGAGTCATCTAATCTTGAAGAGGTGTTTGCAAGCTTTAAAAAGCCCATTTAGATGATCCTTGAAGAGATTGGAAGCTTTGAAAAAGATTGAAGAAAAGTTGCAAAAATATGGGTTTTGGTAAAAAGAGTCGACTCCTCAAGCAAGAAGAGTCGACTCATTCGAACAGAGCCTTGGAATTCTGCTGGAAGCTTAAAAGAGTCGACTCCTAGCCAAAAAGAGTCGACTCATTGCAACAGAGAACAAACAATTCTGCAGACTGCTGAAAAGAGTCGACTCCTGGGACAAAAGAGTCGACTCATTTGGACAGAAACTTGAAAAATCTGCTGAAATGCAAAAAGAGTCGACTCATTGTGAAAAGAGTCGACTCCTAGACTCTAACGGCTAGTTTTCTGACAGACGGTATGGGCACAAACACAACCAAATCTTCTCTCATACTTTTCCAACAGCTAGAATCGATCCATACCTATATATATGAGATACATACAGCTTCAAACAAGGAGAGAAGAGCAATCATACCATTCATATCAAGTGCTTCAAAGCTGAAAATTACCTGCACCTAACTGTTACATATTTTTGCTGAGTGTTTAAAGTTATCCATTGAGTTGTATTCATTTGTATACTCACTAGAAGAGTCACTCTCTGTATAATCTTCATTCATTCTTGTTTGGGTGGGTTTGTAACCTTGTAAGTTTAAGTGTTCTTGGGAAAAACACTTGTAAGTTTAAGAGAAGCTTGGACAAAATCTCTTGGGTTTTGAAAGCTTGGGAAGAAGCTTTTGTAAAGAGTGAGCTGGGCACTCATGGCACAACCAGCGGCTGTGTAAGGTGTATTGCATAGTGGAATTCCTTCAAAAGGATCGAAGAAGAGAGGACGTAGGCAAGGTTGGCCGAACCTCTATAAATCTGGTGCATATTTCTTCTGCCTCTGTTTTGCTTACTTGCTCATTATGCATGCTTGCAAATACTTGTTCTAATGTACACTTCATTTGCTTGATACTTATACTCTGATTATTTGTTACTAAAATACATAAACGATTTTTAGTTCAAATTCTTGTTAAAAATTCTATAAAATCCAATTCACCCCCCCTCTTGGGTTGCCTACTTGGGCCAACAAAGGTTTCTAGTGATGATACCCATAAATATTAAAATGTGGCTTACAAGTGAGGATAATGAGGATAAAGTATGACATATATCAAGACACAAGCATATTCTATCTATTCTACTCTTTAATACACAAGTAAGATAATATCTTAGAATAACATATAAGAGACTTTTGTGTGTGTATGATCATTACATGATAAGAAAAATATTGCAACATAAAAATACATATACATCTTTTAAGTTTTGATTCAACCTCATTGGATATTCTCTCAAAAAGAAAGAAAATAGACATCTCACACCGGTTGTCCTTGTAAAAGAGTAAATGTAATGAAAAATCAAAACAGACAACCTTAAAGAAAATGACATGAATATATAAAGTGAGAGACGACTAAGCATAGCTTCATAAGAGAATACTCAATGTTAAAATCACAAAAGCAATTACGAAGTGAATAAACAAACAATGTACACATCAAATTCTCGAGGACTTTTTTCCAGTTATCACTTGGTCATGAGGTATAAGGTAAGGAGAAAAAAATGATAAAAGGCTCAAAACATGTCTGATCAAGGCATGAATTGATCAATGAATATATACCTTCAATTTTCTTATTTCATTTAATTAGATATAATTTTTTTTTTTTCTTTTTTTTTTTTTTTAAACAACCATCCCTTATTTTATTTTATTTTTTTGTGCTTCCCTTTTTCTTTTCTTTCTTTCATTGCAAATTTTCTTTTTATATTACAAATAGATCACCCCCCTTTCTCAATTCAACTTGCATAAGTGAAGATACTTGTGTTTTCTTATTTAGGGACAAATTTTAGCATGATATATGTAGCAAAAAACAAATAAATAGGCTTAAAGATGGTTTTAAGGGAATTATTTTAACAAAGATATTTGGGGCTCAAAAGATCAAAGATGATCTCAATTCATTTTTAAAAGTACACAACAGCTCAAGGTTATAAGAATTCAACTTATTTAATTACCTAAGCAATTCAAACAATTGAGTCAAATACAAGTATAATTGAGCTATTAAAAGAGTAATGTAAAAGAAATTCATCAAGAGTAAATGTAAACATTCCAAAATGCGTGATTGCCTTTAAAACTCACTTGATAAAAAAATCTCCACTTTTATAAGGATGATTGTACAATATGAAAAAATACTAAACTTATTATGATATGATAATAAGTGATGTAAAATAGCCCCTTTTTATGTGTTAAGATAGAATCTTGTAATTGTATTAAAAAGAAAAGATAAAACAAAAATTATGTTAAGGTAAATGAAAATATATTTTAACAAATTTCCAAAATTCAAATTTGCATTTCACATAAAACTGTACAAAATTACAAAAGATATACAAATCTCTTTTGTAAATCTCAAGTGCATTCAAAGTGTACACTTCTCGGCATTACGCAAGTTTTTGTTTTTATTTTTTTTTGAAAAAAAAAATCTGTAAAATAAATGTTAGTCATATTTACAAATAAAAATAAACACGCAAATAAAACACTCAAACATAACACACCCTAAGAAGACTTCATTACAAAGTCGAGACAAACTTTTGACATCAAAATCAAGATAATTTACTGTTCTAGTAATTTCAAGACGTCTCAATACCTCAGCATTTACTTGCCATTTAATAA